>CM018035.1:21019806-21354806 GCA_008638375.1 Nyssa sinensis
TATAGGCACACACGATCTTTACTATACACTCACATGCACAAAACACTAGTAGGGTGACAATCATTTTTGATTGTCCTCTTATCTTGTCTACACAATAATGCAAACACAATTATGTACACTATACAATCTCATGCACAGGTATTATTCACACACTATCGTTGTCCACACATATACATTTGGTATTATTTAGTTATCGATATATTAAATTACTTAACCTTATTAACCGTGGTTAGGTTAAGTATGTATGTGATTAGGTCAATTCCCACTCTTTACCCCATAGGTATTAATCATTTCCCATTCTTGAGGTCAAGATCCGTAGATCTAACTTCTGGGTTCACATTTTCAGATGCTCTTTTCTCAGTTCATCCTCACATCGGTGAAGGCGGAGCTCAAATTCTTGCTTATATCCGTGTTAGTCTATTCACTTTCTTACAAGGTTAGAGTTTTGATATTTGGCTTTTTTTTTTCTTGCCACCGACAGTTTTAGCTTTTACTAATCTTTCTTTTGGTTTCTATGCAGATCTGGTCCATCGTCGACGGTTACGGTGACTTCTTCCGTATTGTCCATGTGCCGACAGCCATCAGCTACGATCTTCTCTGTCACATGTACACAATTCTTGATCAGAGATCTTTATATCTGATTAATGGGGTTACTTGCTAATGATATATTTTCTATTGTATTTCAAGTATCTTTCTTCTTGGTTTTAGCTGAGTAATTTAATGTCGTCAGAATTCCTTCGAGATTTGAGAGATGTCATTTTATCATTTCTTTTCATGTTGACAGCTACCTCATTTCTAAATTTTACAACGTATATTCTTTTTCTTCAACCTTATTTGGGAATGTTTTGAATATTTGAATAAAATCGAAATCTGATTTCTGATGTGTTTTAGGAATTTCTGTTTGTTCAAAATTTTTGTAGATTGTAGAGGAGCTTAAATTGGTGCTTCTATCATTGTTAATTGCTATTATGTTAATCTTTGCAACATATTTACTGTCGCTTCATCTTCTTTAGAGTGATGTTTGAATTGTAATCTTTTAGCTTTGGTTTCTTGAACTTCGAATAATTTGTTCTGTAATAATGTCACATGTCTATTCGTGAAGTATTTATATATATATATATATATATTTCATTGTTGGATTGAAAGTGTTATCATGGTCACTATATTTTAACTATCGAATAGTATTTATTCTCCAAACCTGATTTCTGTCTCAATCTCCATCAATCCAATGTTTAGTGATTGGTCTAACTCTTCTAGCTGTTACTGACTTTCCAGAGAGTTCTATTTTAGGATTTACATTAGATGTACTAATTTACCATAGTTACTATTTTAGTAAACTTTTTATGGTAATTAATGTTTACAATTGTATCTAATATACCAACTACCTCGAGGTTATTGGTACTACAGGAAAAGACACTATTAACGACGCTTTCGTGTGTCACTAATAGTAGTCATATGTGTCGCTAAATCTATTTAGCGATGCACACATGGGCGTCACTCCAGGCGTCGCTAATAGTCGTGTCGTAAATACTATTAGTGACACGCACACTTGTATGCACCGCTAAAGGTAACTATTAGCGACGTTCACATGGTGTCGCTAATAATCAGAAATGGGCATCGCAAATACTATACATGGATGCAATGGGCGTCGCTGAAAAGGCCTTTTAGCGACGCTCACTGTGTGTCGCTAATGGTAACTATTAGCGACGCACATTAAGCGTTGCAAATAGTGTATTGGTTCTTTAGTGACAAACCTTTAGCGACGCACTTCAAGTGTTGCTAATAGTGTGTTGGCATTCTTTAGCGACGAATTTGAAGCGTCGCTAAAAATTAATTTTTGTTAACTCGTGGATCAATGCAAATAGGTCCTTGGCCTTATGCTCTGGCTTATGTTATAAGAATCCTACTCACTAATACTTAAGGGCTTATTAGTGTTTGTAATACTATCAACCTCATTTTTTCTAACTATCCACTTTCATTCATCTAATGGCTTCTTCTTCTCAGAGTCGTCTTGATTTAGATGTCATACGAAATGTATAGCCACCCTTATGGCAACCAACCTTTCAACCTGGACTAGTCCTATCACAGTTAATAACTCTGTGATGCAGGATGACTCTGTTGCCGTAGCGGTTGCTTTGGGTCTCGTTTCTCCCCGTGATGAGGGATTATTGGTAGCCAGGACTAATGTTAATGTTGTTTATGATTCTTTGTTCTCTGTGTTCGTACTATGAACTCTGTTTCAAATATGGCTCGGCGTTTATACGATAAGGATGCTATAATTTGATCCCTAAACAACCACATTGCTGTTTTGCAATGATTACTCTTCGAATCCAATAAAAGAATTAAGGAGTTCTCACGATAAAATAAAAAGCTAGAAAAACTTATGAATAAGTCTACTCAAACTCTAGAGACTAGAATTTTAAAGTTGGAAAGGGATAACATTCGATTACAAGGACAACATGAAAGACTTTTTGCTAAGGTTCAAGGAAAATCTGTAGTTCCTGATACTTAGCTTTTTTTATAATCTATTAATAAGGATGATTCCTTCAAAAAATTTCTAGTATTCTCCTTTCCCTTTTGGATAAGGATAGTGTTTTATTTTCTCTCTTCATTACCTTAACTCTAATTCGGGAATTTATATGACTTCTTATAATATGAACAATCATTTTTGCCTACTCGCACTCTTTACTGAGTTTATACTTTATGAATCTTAACTCAATGGTTGGATAGGGCTCGCCACATGTGTTTCTTAGTGCCAAAGATATATAATAAGGTGATCAGTCTTGCACATAACTAAGGTTCTAATAGCACACTAGCAGACACTACTATCATTCCCATCCTTTCTTCAATGGTCTTTTAATTAATCTGTGATGCTAACTCTAATAGTACAACTAACTTCATAACCTAATCCTTTGTTATACCAGCTTAGTTGGTGTTATTAAACTTTTAATCATGATATCTCCAAGGAAAACTTAGTAACCTTATGCTCTGATGTCCTTAGGTCGATATTTTCTAAAAACCCTTAACATTTTATTTGTTACTAATGTTATTGGTACCTTTAACTGTGATGTATTCCTAGTACGGTCTGTTCCCAAAAAAATATTAACCTTTGCTCTGATACCAACTCTGTCACAACCCAAAACCCACACTATATAGATTACAGATTATAGCTGGCCAGTTAGGCACTTTGCCAATACACTAACCTTTGATAGCATATTGATGATGTGTCTAACCAAAGGTTTTTTTATCATTTTCAAGTAGATTGCATTTGGTTACATAAAATCGTGCAGCGGAACTCTCTTTTGTTAAAAATTTTGTTTGAATGCAGTCATGCTTGGTAGAGTATAACTAGACTGTACATCAAAGTTATAATAACATGAATCCTTAACTATTTCATTGTTGATGAATATCACTCACCCCTTTTTGTTTTATTACATAATTCTAGCATTTATGGTCTCAAGTGGTCACCTGTATAATTAGGATACAAATCTCTCTTTAGCTAAAGCCTTTATTCAACATGGTTTAATATCAGCTGAGTCTGAAACCCCTTAGTAATCCCTAAAAATACACAGGATAAAACCCTGTAAGCTTTATTGAAAGCTCGTGAGTAACACCGGTCCCTTATCATGGTTTTCGGGAAAACCCCTTTCTGTAAACTTTCATGGATAGCAATAGAAAAGGTATGTACTGAAAGCTACTGGCATTCTTAAAACATAAACATATATTTGGGAGTTGCAAGATGTATACTAGAAATCATGTAAGAGTTTATGCTTCATAGTTTTGCAAATTAAACATGATATCATAAATCTAATACTGGTGAGTTATAAAACATGCCACTCTTCTTAAAAATTGTTGTCCCTTAGGACTTTGGGTTGTCACATGATGGCCTGTAAACTAAAGCTGTGAAAACATTTTGTCCCATGCATCTCATAAGCTAAGTCCCTAGGGATTGTAAATGTCACATTGGTAACCTCTATGTAATTTAGAGCTCTAGGCCTACATAGCCTTCTCACCGAATTCAAGCTCCCGGCCGACTTACTTATGAAGACTTATTAGAAGTCTACCAGCTCTTAACCTGGGCAAGGTGTCGTAAGGCACATAAAAATTGAAACAAGTTTGCAAAACATTCTTTAGGCTATCTATGCTATGAAACATTTAAAGAGATGCTACTTAAAAGCATGCAATTCAACCATTTATTTCAGTATCAGTCATGCAGTTAAAACATTTAGCATAGTAGTCTGAAATATTTTATAAACTTGTAAAGAACTGCATGCAGTATTATAAAACTGTAAAGAATTGCATTTCATGAAAAATGTCTCTACTTCAAGGTTTAGGGTTACTTACCTGTGGTCTAGTGTCCACAGACATTCATTTATTCGTTTACTAGATATTCCTCGGCATTTCCTCTTATCTCTATTTCTTTGTTAGTGATCCAAAAACATGGGTCAGAATACATCGGTACTATATTATTATAATACTCGACTTAGTCTTTGCTTACTTAATATTCTTAGTCTCTTCTAGATTTCGTCCTACTGTTTAGGACTCCCTTATGGTCTTTAATCAAGGTTCCCAATACTTCTTAGTTCATCGTGTACTTAATTAAGTCATAGGAGTATTTTGGTAATTTTACCATTTGTAACTCGTCTCTTATGTACCCAATTATCTCTAATAGAGTTCATTTTCAAACTCAGAAGCTCTTATATATGTTGGTATAGGTTCCTCTTTACTTTTTATACTCTTCTGCTAGCTTTACTAAGCCTTAAGAACGTATTCGTCATTTTTTCAATTTGTTATCAGGTCTTATTTTCCTTAAAAGGACATCATTGTTAAGTCTAAAAAGTTGAAGATAATCAATTAGGCTTTTCCATAACATAATTTTCCTATTTGTGGCGTACGTTAACTCTATGGGCGTTGTCACGACCCGAGACCCACCCTATGCGGATCTCGAACCGCAAACCCAATCCGACACTGTTGCCAAATCGAATCTCTTAACTTGCTACACAATCAGTCCTACTAACATGCAATAACTATCATAATATAAACAGCGGAAGACTTTAAAATAAAAGCTGCATGTAATATATATTTGGTTCTCAAAATACAGACTGTAAAATTTCTTAACTACTGTACATCCCCAAGATGTGGATGACATGGTAAGTTACAAGACTGTACTATATATTACACTTGCAACTTCAAAAAGTAATGTCCATCTCTATGCTAGCAGGCTCTATCGTCTGCTCTCAATGTCTGTTCCTAAAAATGTAAGTAGTATCTGTATGAGTTATGAAAACTCAGTAAGTAATTATCATTTACTCTGCTATGTGTACAAGTCAATATAGAAGGCATAATCCATAAAAGAAGTAGGATAATGCAAAAGTGATAGCCAGTCAAGAAATATAGAACTCATCAATGAATATCAAATGGTAAGAAGCTCAAATGATAAAGCAATGAAGATCTGATTTGCTAACAACTATTATACTGCTACAGTCATGAGCTGTCTCAAGTATAATCATATGTACTCAATAAAAAGCTGTGAAATCTCATGATCATTCATAAGGAAATAATATGATCAAGCCATGATAGTCAATAACGATAGTGATATCAACAAAAGTGGATGCACTTTAATTGGGGCCCGGAATTTCCTCTAAGCTCACACTCAGTTCCAAACCAGGATACCTGAATAATACTGAGCTCTGTATACAATGTGACTCTACGTCCCATGACTCACATAGCAACGTAGCTCTAGTATTCCTGTGGAACCTTAACCCGAGGGTTGTAGTAAGCATCAGATAGAGTTTGTGACTGAGCACAAATCCGACACTAATAATATATTAGAATTATGCACAACTGTATAAAATCATGATCGAGATATATAGCATACAATAAACACTTTCCACAAGATAGAACAATATCGAAATGTAGATTCAATAACTTTTTGGTGTGTATGGAATACAATAGACAATATATCAAAAACTGTTGGCATGGTTGGAAGTATCACATGCAGAGATCGAATATCACAGACCTCCTACTGTATCTCTATAAAGGGTCAAATCGCCTTCTCCTTTCCTATTGGCATTCCTATGATTCAGAAAATGCATTTCCATCTATAGTTACATGAACTATGCTATTCATCAAATTTTATGTCTTTTTTACTAGAATAGACTCTACTATTGAATACGGAATGTCGAAGAAAGTCGGTTTAGGTTTTTACGGACTTCAATTCGGACATATGTACTAAAAAGGGTAAAATGGTCATTTTACACTTTTACATGTTCTTACTTCTTGAGACCTCTTTTCACAAATCGGACTCCACTGTTGAGTCCGGAACGCTTGAAATAATAAAAATTCACTATTCATTTACTTAAATCGGAGTTCGTTTGACTCATTTTTTATTTAGGGGCATTTTAGTAATTTTTCTATTTTAAATTAATTAAATTAATATTTAATTAATTTATTTCTTTGGGTCAATTCATAATAAATATAAGTCTATTGTTTATTTATAAATCCGTTAATTCTTGGGTCAATTTATAATTTTTGTAATTATTATTCCTATAGAGGATAGCCAAACAGTGGCTAACTCTCCAAAATAGGGACAAGTTATCCCTATCCCAATTCAATTAAATTTCAATTTCTAAACCCTATAACCAAACACTCAAATTTTTCACTTAAAATACAACATGAAACGACACAGCTTTAGGGTCTCCTATGTGCGGGTGGGTCGGCTCTGACCCGACTCGATCCAAGCCTTGACCTACAACCTAAACAGTCTCCTTCTTCTCCGATCATACGCCGATTATCTCTTCCAGCGTCGGCGAGATTTCAGATCACTTTTCTGACTCAAGTTCATTGTGTTCCTCTTCTAAATTTCATGAGGATCACATTTTTAACCTTGGTTTTCAACTTGGATCATCCCAACTCCACGAATAAGGAAAAACCAGTAGCTCCGGTGGAAAAACTGAAATTTCGGCGAGCCTATTTCATGATGATTCCCTTACTGTTTTGATGCCAATTCTTTTCTAATCTTTTTCTGCACCTCATACCAACAATTTCCTAGCATTTTAATCAAGTTTCATGCACAAATATTACAAACCCGAATCTATCATAGAAACATGCAACTGGCTATATCTCCCTCATCTTTTGACCATTTTACTTGATTCAACTTGCAAATTGAACTATTTTTCATGCTTATTAAGATCCTATATTCAAAAATAAACAAATATGCTTGAATCAGAAAAATAGAAATGGAATTCTCACTTACCCGTATAAGCTTTTGGCTCGCAGTTTTCCCTCTCATTTCTTCTTTATTTCTTCCTTCTTTCTTCTTCTGAATCTCATAATCAGTCTCAGCTTCTTGGTTTTCCTCCGTTGGTTTCTAATTTTCTCTAAGCTAACCAACGTATATATAGGCAAAATCTCACCCACTTGCAGCCTACAATTCCTCTCTCTTCCTCCCATTTTTGCAGCCTTCTTTGACTGTATTTTCTCTTGAATTTCCCTTGCTTGAAACCTATTTATTTTATGATTTCTTTGCTTAAGATATTTATCATATATTATATAATATATACATAATACACACACTCACACACTCTCTCTCACACACACTGTCGGCACAGTGTGTGTGTGTGTATCACCCTCCCACTTGCATGCATTGTATGCAGCACACACACATACTTATGTATTTGTTTGTGTACATGTATATATATACTTATATATTTATACATTATATTACATGTATATATATGCATTATACATATACATATATCATATATATATTTCTATATATTATTATACATATATATTATCATGTATATATATATATATATGTATAGCTATGTACGTATGAAATGTACTATGCACGTACCTCGAGGCATGTATAGGTATACGTGCACGATTCTCCATACTGTTAGGTCCCTCATACTAGTGATCTCGGGGCACTTGGATTTGATTGTAATTTCACTCATGTGTTTGAAATCATCGTATGCTTACAAAACTATACATCGTTCATTATAATTCATGTTCGGGTTACAATTCGGTATTACATTATTCAACCCAGCCTATCTCGATTTGAGTGCCACATTCTGGGTCAGGATATTACAAGCGTTTTCGTAATTTTACACTTTCATGCACAATCACATTCGAGTACCTGGATGCTTAGTTTGACCTTACCATTCGGTTCAAAGCATGTAAAACAGTGAAGTATGCCCTCTTTATATTTTCTCGGCTTGTTTGTTAGCCCGTACAACATTAAGGGTAGTTTAAAAATTTCACATTTCTGTGTGTCTGTATTTTTTTTTTACTTCATTTGACTAAACAGGCTCCACTGTTGAGTCTGAAACGTCAAAAAATATTAAGATAGGTACTTTTATGATCATCGAGGTTCAATTGGTAGTTTAATTAGTGCATTATGACACATTTGGAATTATTCCAGTTCTTCCATTCGTATTTTTTGGAATCTAATTTCATAAATCAAACTTTACCATTGATTCTAGAATGCCCAAAAACATAGGATTAGACTCTTCTTACATTTTAATCGGCCTTGGTTTGGCCTATTTTTGGCTTAAAGGCATTTTAGTAATTTTTCTTTAATTAAAAAATAAAATAAAATTAATTTTTAATTAATTTTCTGGGCCCTTCCGTAATTAACAGAAAGATATGGGGTCACACCTTCAAAAAAAAGATCGTTCGTTATTATAACTTTTGATACATTGCATAAATTTCCTTTTTGGAAAAATCCAACATTGTACTATTAATTAACATTGTTTTGGTTCCACAACAACTCCAATAAATTTGGGTTTGAGTGTTACACTAGGACTCTGACAGAAGAGTCCTATTAGGAGCAGGACTCTATCAGGAAAAGTCCCACTTGGACTAGGACTCTGACAAAAGTGGTCCTACTGGAGATAGGATTCTATTGGGAAGAGTCCTACTGGGAGTAGGTTTCTTGGCGTAATTACCAAGTCACTCTTTCCCAATCAAGGGTCATAAAATAAGGTGTCTACATATATGATTATATAAATTAACAATCTTCTTATCAATATGTATCGTGTCTATTTTGAACTTAATATTTACTTGTGTACCAACTAATAAACTATTTAAAAGTTTGAAATATTACATTTATACTCAAAGTCATAAAAAATCCACAAGAAAATATGCCCCTATGATTCCATCTTAAATTTCATGGGTTTATGGTAGGTTTTTGTTAGTAGTATGCCTTAAAAGCCAATGATTAGAAAAAGTGTTTTAGTGATATTATTTTTGAAACAAACTCATTTATCTTTATAATAAAATGGTAAATTTATTTATCATGTTTATACTATTATTTTTTTACATGATAAATTCACACATTAAAGTTAAGAAGATATGTTCTTAAAAAGTTAAGAAGTACGAATCTTATATTTTTCTATACTTTATTCTTAAATATGTTCCTAGTCGTAGGATTATTAATTAGATATTATTAATTTGAATAAACTAGCACACGTTGTGTTTGGTTTTGAAAATTGTGACTAGTCTTAAAAGCAATTTAAGTATAGAGATACTTAAACATACATGTGGGTGTTTGTTAGAAAACAAGTGCACTGTACATGACCAATTGTGAAGGGTATTCCTATGGGGTTTTACTTAACTGTTAATGGAGTATTCTTAGTTACAGTTGTGCAAGTGATTCTTATACCTAAGACATCATGGTTGTCTTGTATGTAAGCTATTATGGTTTAATAGTACACAATGTTTACATATATATGTATTGTTGGCTATGGTGAATTACATATAGAAACATGTGAATGTACAAAAAGGGATCAGTCATTCTTAAGTAAAGAGAGAGAATGTCCTATGTGATCTTCATTGATATAACTCATGAAGTTCCTTGGATAAGGCATGGTGAGAATTAGAAAAGGTGTTTTCTAATTTTATCAACATGATTCGATATCATTTAACTCAAACAGATATGATTAGCTTAGGGTTTGACAATATTTTTATACCTAAATGACTTAATCATGATATTGAATGATGGACGAATTGAATTGTATGGTAATTGTTAACAGAAAGGTTCACAACTTAATTCTTACTATATGGGTAGTCATGACATGTTGCTAGGTCTCACTAATGACTTATAGAAGCCCAGAAAATAATAATATGAATTAATTATTATATCTCACTAAGGGATAATTAGAAAGGGTTCTAATTTGAATTAAATTATAAAGAGTTCTAATTTGTAATACTTGAAAATATTTGTTCTTACTACCAAATTAGTATGAACTTAAAGAGTCACACACAAAATGATGATATGTAGTTTGAAAAATTAATTGGGGTTAATTTGCTATTAAGAATTAATAGTGGTAGTTTTCTATTGCTATTAAGAGCTAATAGTGGAAGTTTCTTAATTTAGCCAATTTCTAGTATGACTAGGTTTAGGGTTGACTTTATTATAAAAATGACATGTAGTGAAAAGAGTTAGAACTTTTGTTTCAGTCCCATGGAAAGGTCATCCAACCTCTGTCTTTCTCTATCCATACATCTATCTCCATCTTCAAGAGTTGAAGATTTCTGTTGCGGTTTAGAGATTCTTCACGAACGGGATTCACTTATCTGGATACACTTAAGGACCGGACGCTTGTGTGGTTATTGTGGATCGTTTATAAGGTTTTGTAAAGCACACTACAAGGGTAACTATGATTTATCCCTCTCATAATGTGTATGATTGTTTTGTATACATTATGCACTGTTGGACCCAAAACAATGTTGGAACTTGAAGACAAAACAATCAAAGATTCTAGAATAAAATTATGCCATTGTACTTGAATTAAAAATCAAATATCAATGGACAAAAGTTTATCTTGGGAACCATGTCTCACTATTCTTAAAAACCAAACCTGAATAAACCTTTCTTAAATTGACTAAAACAAACAATGGCAAACTCATGCTTACATGACTTTCATTGGCTTTTGGCTTTCGGCAATAACACAATCACAACTTGGGGTCTCAGCAATAACTCACAGTGCTCACGACACACAAATGTAGATATAGCATTCTCTCAAAGTCCTATATTAAAAAATTACTAATTCTATAAGGAAACTAATTACCCACTCTTATTAAAATTGGGACTAACCAAAAATACTCCAATTATCAAATATTACTATAACTCTAAAATTATGAAACTTACTAAATAAAATGGGCTTGGTTTAATTGGCTCACAATGCCTCTCCTAAACCAAACTTTTCAAACTTCACCATGCCAAGTAATCTCTTCAACTTTAATAACAAATCTACTTTGAGCAGCTTTGTAAAAATATTTATAACTTGATTTTCAGAATGACAAAATTGAAGCTCAATCTCCTTGTCATTCACCAAACCACAAATGAAGTGAAACTTGATATCTACGTGCTTACTTCAGTTATGAAAAACTAGATTCTTTGTCAAAGCAATGGCTTAGTTGCTATCACAAAAAATTGTTGTAAGATCATCTTGCTTGTGTTGTAGAATACCAAGCATTCTACCACTTGCTGGTTTTTAAAAAGACTAAGAAAATACACTAGAACCAAGATAAAAAAGCATAACTTGAAGTACTCTTTTGCACCGCAATATCACTTGCCCAATCACTATCTCTATAGTCAACAAAATCCACACTATTAGAAGATGAATAAAAAATATCATCATTGTAATATCCCGACCCGAGTGGGTCAGTACTTGACCCGGGTTAGGCCGAGTTATGATGTATAAATTTGGACTGTACTTAAATTACTCAGTAAATAAAAATCAACACTTGGTTGAACGCCGAATTTAGTATACATGCATGAAATAAAAATCCGTTACGGGTACCAGGTGCCAGCATATCGGAATGCTGATTTTACGGATAACTTGTATTTATTTGGCTACATAACAATATATATAGATATACATGTATTGTATCCGGTATCTATATATATATGTATAAAATACGGTAGATACATATATGCTAACATTTGTGTTCACAGTATATTATAACTACGGTATATATATATATATATATATATATGCATAGATGATAATATACATAAATGTTGATAATCGGATAGCAAAGAAAACTATGGGCAGAATTGAATCAAGAGATGCAATGGCACACTGGAATTAGAGAGAGAGAATGAGTGGAGGGTGACTTGTTGAGAGCTGGAAGATTGAGGGCTGCATGGCAGCCGTGTATGTACAGGTGTGCGTGTGTGGAATTACTAAGTAACCAGGTGGCAAGGCCACCAACTAAAGAGCCGGTGGGAGAAGACCAAAGAAAATAAAAGAAAAATAAAAATAGAGAAAACAAAAACAAGAAAACTCAGTCGCGCAGAAGAAGAAGAGGATTTAGAGAGAGGGGGAGAGAGAGAGAAAAAAAATTGCTTCAGAACAGTTGGAGGAAATCGGCTTAAACAGGTATATTTCTGACTGAAACTGTGTCCATTTACATTTTAAGTTGGGTCGTTACTATTAGAATTGATGAGATATTGAAATAGGAAAAGAAAACCAAGAACTGAACTCACAGCACACGGTCAACAATGGTAGATATTTGTATGTCGAATTAATCTCAATTTTAAGACTGGAAACGAGTAGGAAACATCTTCAGGAGTCCAACGCAACTTGAATCAGTTAAAATGGTCTCGGAATGACCAAGTTTGGTCAAATTATTTGTCACTGGTGCAACGCCGGAGACTCGCCGTGGGTGTTCGGAAACTGGTGGAAACCAGGGACAAAATTTAATTGCATTAATTTTAAAATATTAGGAATGTTTTGGTGTAAAAACTATGAAGAATGAACGTCAAATTTTGAAGGAAAAACAGTGCAGAATTTGCACCGGCGCCGGCGAGTGGTCGGAGCTGATGATCGGAAAAACGAGGGGCATTTGTTGAGCTAAACCGAACCGGTTGGTTCGGTGAGTCTTAGAACCGGTTTAGGGTTGAGTCCAATGAACCCACTGGTTCAGACCAGAATTCTTGGAAATAACAGACCGGCCCCAGAAGGTTTGAATATTTACATTGAACCCCAAACAGTAAAAATTTATTAAATAATAATTTGAGGAAATTACAAAAAGACCCCGAGTCCTAAACTAGGTCAAACGAAGTCCAAACGAAACGAATAAATAGTCAAATTTTATTATCCCGAGCCTTCTGAACTCAATGGCAGTGTCAAAATTTTGAAAAAGGGTCCCAGGAATAAAAGACACGTAAAGTATGAAATGACAGTTTTGCCCTTTTAATCCAGGAGTCCGATTTAAGATCCGTAAAAACCTAAACCACCTTTAATTGATGTTCTAGACACAATAATAAAGTCTAAATTAGTAATTAAGATACCGATAGTCAAGATAAGTATATTTGAATATACAATATAAATCGGTTACAGTTATAGACTAAATTTATTTCTAAATGACAGGCACGTCTAAAGATAAAGGGAAGGAAATAGCTTGAGTCCTAAGAATCAGTAAAAAGAGTAAGTAATCTCTGATCTCTGTATGTGCTACATTCCAAGCCAAGTCATAGCTCTTTCCATATACATTGCTTATTGTACTCCTTACACGGTTATCAGAATTTATAGAACCACATCGATATTGTTCTATCATGTGGGAAGCATTTGATGATGTTCATACATATATCTTGATCATGATGGTGTATTTGTATATTTGAATTCTTGTTGTACATTCGTACCTAGGGCTGTAAAGGCCAGACAGTTGTGTTCAATCATAGTTTCATTTTATTCTTCATAGATGATATTTAAGTGCCGGATTTGTGATCAATCACATTTCCATCTGATGCCAGTTAAGACCTTCGGGTCTAGATATGACCTTCGGGTCTAGACATAATTTACTTTGGATCCAGATATGACCTTCGGGTCTAGTTAAGACCTTCGGGTCTAGTTAAGACCTTCGGGTCTAGATATGACCTTCGGGTCTAGATATGACCTTCGGGTCTAGTTATGACCTTCGGGTCTAGCATCATGGCATCGCAGATTCGTTGCTATCAGTATCTTATATTGTTGATGTTATCGATATTTGTAACTTGAACATATTCATGTTTATGTGTGACTTTGAAACTTCACAGCTTTTATTCAGCACATATGATTATATTGTTAGACAGATCTTCCTTGTTTATCTTTGAATTTCTTATCCTCTGATGATCATAGATGAGTTCAGTATTTATGACTGGCTAGCATATCTGCATTTATCCTAATTCTTTCATGGATAGTGCCTCTATTCTTGTACACATGACAGAGCAAAGGAGAATTACTTACTGAGCTTTAGTTAGCTCACCCCAAAATTACCACCCCTTTTAGGAAATGAAGTTGTAGAAGAGCCGTAGCAGTAGCAGTAGCAGTAGCAGTAGCAGTAGCAGTAGCATCTATCTAAATAGCAGTGGACATACTTTTGAAGTTGCAGGGTAATGCTTAGTACAGATAGTCTTATAGCTCTCCCATGTTATCCACGTCCTGGAAAGATTAGTTGTATTAAGCAAATTTTTGTATTCCGCAATTTGAGAACACTTTATGTATAACATGCAACTTTATGTAAATATTATTAAGCTTTCCGCATATTTAGTTGTTACATGTTAGTAACACTGATTATGTAGCAAGATAAGAACCCTTGATTCGGCAACCAATGTCGGATCAGGTGCGCGGCTCGAGATCTGCATAGGATCAGGCTGTCCTACAAATGACGGCGGCCTCATCCGCTGAAACGCCTTCATGACGAAGGCGTCTCTGGTCTCTCCACCTGTCACCCTGACCTCAGCATCGGCAGCCCTGGCCTCGGCATCAGCAGCCCTGGCCTCGGCATCAGTGGTCCTGGCCTCCTGCATAGCATGGAAGCACTCCTGTATAATGGTCGCCAAATCTCTGGCGCCAATAGTCTGCCCCACTTCCTCCACAGGGGCTGGAGCAATACCCTCCTCAGCTGCACTATGCTCAGGTGCGGCAGCTGGGGCAACAACCTCCTCAACTACATTTGGAACAGGGGCAGCATCTCTAGATCTGCCACGACGAGGCTGGGTAGCACCTCTAGGTGTACCTCTACCCCTGCCCCGTCTAGGTGGTCTGCCTCTCGTAGGAGCTCGTCTAGGAGGCATATCTACAAATCCAAGAGAAAAATTCAATATCACCTTTTCATATAATTAAAATGAGACGTGCATCAAGACACATAATCACGTAGCACATAAAATCCTATCACATGCTGCTAACAGTTCTCACTAAGTCTCATTCTTTTCTCTAGGGTCTCATGGTGTTAAACAACACCCCACAGTCTCTAGGTATTCGAACCTATGCTCTGATACCACGTTGTCACGCCCCGAATTTCTACAAACCCGAGGCGCGACTGACGAGACAGAAAGTAACATAAATAAAAGGACAAAAGTAATTAAATCCACTAAACATGCGTCCGTTCTCATCCATACATAAAATAAGATACAATACATCATTCATTGGTCATTCGGGCTTAAGCCCTTACATAACAAAATACAAGTCTCATGGATCACAAATATATCACGGGCTTCACCCTATCAGGGCATTACAGAGTCTCAAGTAGCTGGAGGATCCTCATCTAAAAAATGTTGCCCACGAATGGGTCAGCACAACTGCTGGTATGATGAAATGCTAATGCCAGAAATAAAGCTAAGGCGTGGCATGTGCAAGGTGTACATTTATTTCTAAATGACATTCAAGCATCGCAGTAATATATATGAATAGTATACGTGACACACCCATGCACAACTCTATGCCACACCCATGTCTCGTTTACGGGTACTCCCCGATGGCTACGGAGTACCAATGCAATGGCCAATTTTGGGTTTTTCACCACAGGATCTACACCCTCATAATGCAAAGCACCATGTGCTTACCCACGCCATGTTCTCAAAGGATTCATCATATGCCAATATGCCAATGCAATCTCAATGAAACATGGTTTTCCACAATATAGCATGCTCGAAACAATAATACATAAATCCCCAGCTGATTCCACATGCAAGTATATCTCATATAATCAACTTAAACACATGTCATGATTCACATTCATCATTCACTAAATTTCCATAAGGTACAAGTAACATATAAGCATATGTGCAACCAACTCTAAATCATCAAGTAAACACCTTCCACATAACCACATAAGTCATTCTAGTCATTCACAAAATATTCCTAACTTAACTTCATTTCTAACATTAGCAGAAAACCATACCTGATGGGTTGGTATCAACCCTAGAAGATCGTGCACTATATGTAACTGAACCGGCAAATGAAAATGCAGGAGATCAGATCGCCCCCTCCTGTCCTGTCAGTGTCCCTAAAAGTAGAAATTACAACTAAGTCTATTGTCATTTGAATTTATGCTATTCATCAAATTTTATGTCTTTGATTCAGAAGTTTCTATTCTGCTAAATTAAACTCTACCATTGGTTCTAGAACGTTGAAGAAAATAAGTTTAGGTTCTCGTATAACTCAATTCGGACACCGGGGTTCAAAAGGGCAAAACAGTCATCTTGCACTTTACACGTGTCCTTACATTTCGTGACCTCTTTTCATAAATCGGACTCCACGGTTGAGTCCGGAATATTCGAGATAATAAAATTTCATTATTTGTTTACCTAATTCGGAGTTCGTTTGACTGTGTTTCAATCTAGGGGCATTTTGGTAATTTTAAAGGTTACTGCGGGTCTTTTATTTTTCGGGACCCCGTCTCGTAAAACGGACCTCACCATTGGTCTCATAAGGGTCGAGATAGTCAAAATACACTAATGACTTGTCCCATTTGGACTCCGGGATATTTTTGAATATTTAATTAATTAAATTAATTTAATTAAACAATTAATTAATTAATTTAATTAATATTTTATGAATAATTTAATCAGGTGGGTAAAAGTGAAATTTCCAACAGTTGGGGGGTCAATTTGTAATTTCCGAAAGTTCAGGGTTAAGGTTCAAATTCCAAAAGGTTCAAGGTTCAAATTGAAATTAGTTTGATTTGTTATTCTTAATCAGGTTAACCAAACAGAGGTTAATCCGAGAACAGGGATAGTATATCCTTGTTTCAATTTAATTCCAATTTTCCTAATTTCTTATCCTTGCAACCAACGGGCCAAATCTTATTTTAATTTAAAACAGTAGGACGACACGTGGCAGGGGCGGTCCGCACCCGCCCGAACCGGACCCGACCCGAACCCAGCCCGACCCGGAACAGTACCCCTTCGTCCCCGATTTTTCGGCGACGAACCAGTAGGGTTCCGGCGCCGGCGACCGATCTCCGGTGAGATTTTCGGGGTTTCAAAATGCAATTTTCTCCCCCTTTTTACGTAGATCACATCCCCAACCTCCATTTCCCTCCAAATCTTCCCTATCTCCACGAAATAGAGGGTCCCTCGGTCAACTCTCCGGCCAACTCCTTCCCTTCCATTTTAGTGACTGTTAGACCATGGTTCAATCCCTATTTTCATTCTAAATGATTTCTGCATCTCTTAGGTTCCCTTCTACATCATTTAAAGCAAATTTTACACATAAAATCACAAGACCCATCTCTTAAAACCGTGACCTGCAACTGGGGAGTTCTCCCTCTCCCCTTAACCATTTCTTCTCATTCTTTTTGCAAATTACTCCCTACATTATGCTCTATAAGATTCTACAATTTAAATCAATTAAAATGCTTTTAAAAAAATTGAAACAGAAGCAACCCACTTACCAAAACTTTCGGATTTTTCCCTTTTTGGTTTGCTTCCCTTCTCCTTCTGTTTCTCTTGGTTACTTCTGCTTCTTCAGAACTCTCTCCCTTGCTCTTAGTTTTCTTTTCTTTCCCTTTCTTTTCTTCTCACCCGAGACACCATCATATACACAAAGTCACTCTCTCTCTCCTCATCATTTCTCTCTCTCTCTCTCTCCAAGACCAAACCAACCCCACTGTTCTGCACCTGCCACCCATACTCTGAACTCCACTCACACACACTCCCAAGCCACTCTCTCTCTTGAGTGGGCAACACCCAACACATAAACACACACATGGCACACACATCATTGCTTTATACATATATATATATATATATCCACTTGCACACCCACTAACCATTATATATATATATACACACACCTATAATTACACACACACATTTAATATTTCCCCACTTTAATAATTGCACACCCACTAACCATTATATATATATATATACACACACCTATAATTACACACACATATTTAATATTTCCCCACTTTAATAATAATAATAATAATAAAAAAAAAATCAGGTCATTACATCCTTCCCTCCTTACAGAAATTTCGTCCCGAAATTTAAAATAACGTAAAACAAAAGAAAATACATCACTGATCAAACAACTCAGGGTACCTAACTCGAACCTCGGCCTCACGCTCCCAAGTAGCCTCTTCAACTCCATGATGGTTCCAACGAACCTTGACCAAAGGGATGGTCCTGCCTCGCAAAACCTGGTCCCTCGAGTCCAATATCTCTACGGGTCTCTAGTCATAGGAAGCGTCCCCCTCTAACTGAAGATCTACCCAGTCAAGTACATGTGAGGGGTCGGGATGGTACTTCCTCAGCATAGATACATGGAAGACGTCGTGAACTCCAGTTAGTTGTGGTGGTAAGGCTAACTTATAAGCCACCTCACCAACTCTCCCAAGAATCTCAAAGGGGCCTATAAATCGTGGCGATAGCTTCCCACCGCGCCCAAATCTCCTCAAGCCTCGTCTGGGAGATACCTTGAGGAACACATGGTCCCCCACCTCAAATGCCAAGGGTCGCCGCCTCCTATCTACATAACTCCTCTGGTGACTCTGGGCTGTCAACAATCGCTGCCTGATCACCTGTATCTTGTCCGTGGTCTCACGAACAAGATCAGGTCCTAAGGCAGCTGTCTCTCCCACCTCAGTCCAACATACCGGGGAACGACAAGGCCTACCATACAATGCCTCAAACGGTGCCATCTCAATGCTGGACTGGTAGCTGTTGTTGTAGGCAAACTCGACCAAGGCCAGGTGATCCTCCCAGCTACCTCTAAAGTCCATGACACAGGCCCTGAGCATATCCTCCAAGATCTGAATAGTGCGCTCTGACTGGCCATCTGTCTGTGGGTGGAAAGCAGTACTAAACTGAAGCTGGGTCCCTAAGGCTGTCTGGAAGCTCTGCCAGAACCGTGCAGTGAAACGTGGGTCTCTGTCAGAAACTATGGATACCGGGACCCCATGTAGTCGTACTATCTCTCGAATGTACAACCTGCTGAGGGCGTCTGATGAGTTAGTCATTCTGATCGGTAAGAAATGGGCGGACTTCGTCAGCCTGTCCACAATAACCCAAATCGCATCATGGCCCCTAGGTGACTTCGGGAGACCCATCACGAAATCCATGGTAACATGCTCCCACTTCCACTCAACTACCGGTAATGCCTGTAACAAACCTCCATGTCTCTGGTGCTCAGCCTTCACCTGCTGGCACGTGAGACACCTAGCCACAAACTGTGCCACATCTGCCTTCATCCCAGTCCACCAATACTGTCGGCGCAGATCATGATACATCTTGGTGCCCCCTGGGTGCACCGCTAAGCGTGAATGGTGGAAATCCCTAAGGACATCAGTCCTAAGAGACTCGGGAACGAAGACTCTACCCCTGTATCTCAAACCAAGGTCAGAATGGACTGTCCATCCCTCAAATCCCTCAGGGCTAGCAATCCATGCCCTAATCTGCTCGGCCTCAGTATCCAGCAACTGTGCCCCTATAACTCTGGTCAGAAGGGTAGGCTGTACACACAAGCTGAATAGGGTGGCATGTCCCTCAGACTCGGTAAGCTCTAAGTCAAACTCCCCAATAACTCCCATCATCTCCCACTCCCTGATGGCTAGGTTGGCTAAGGTGCTGCTCGGTCTCCGACTGAGTGCATCAGCTACGACGTTGGCCTTCCCAGGATGGTACTGAAGGTCAAAGTCGTAATCCTCTAGATACTCCATCCATCTCCTCTGTCGAAGGTTCAGATCCTTTTGTGTAAAGATATACCTGAGGCTCTTGTGGTCCGAGAACACCTCAAATCTCACCCCATATAAATAGTGTCGCCAGCTCTTAAGAGCAAAGATGACGGCAGCCAACTCTAAATCGTGGGTGGGGTAGTTCTTCTCATAGCTCTTCAACTGGCGAGAACCATAAGCTACTACCCGGCCTTCCTGCATCAATACACAACCCAGTCCCTCTCGGGAAGCATCACAGTACACTGTATAACCCAGGCCTCCCTCGGGGATAATCAGGACAGGAGCTGAAGTCAATCTCCTCTTCAGCTCCTGAAATGACTGCTCACAGTCGTCGGTCCACTGAAACCTGACGCCTTTGCGCGTCAGCCGAGTCATCGGCGCAGCAAGGCAAGAAAATCCCTCCACAAAACGGCGGTAGTACCCTGCTAACCCCAAGAAACTCCGTACCTCAAATACATTCCTCGGCCTCTCCCAGCTCATAACAGAGTCAACCTTAGAAGGGTCAACAGACACTCCACTCCCAGATACCACATGGCCCAAGAACTGTACCTCCTGGAGCCAGAACTCACACTTGGAGAGCTTGGCAAATAGCCTATGCTCTCTCAAGATCTGTAACACAGTTCGTAGGTGGAAAACATGCTCATCCTCAGAAGGTGAGTAAATCAAAATATCGTCCACAAACACTACCACGAACTGATCTATGTACTGGCAAAAGACACGGTGCATCAAATCCATGAATGCCGCTGGGGCATTCGTCACACCAAACGGCATCACCACGAACTCAAAGTGACCATAGCGAGTGCGGAAAGCTGTCTTCGCTATGTCCTCCTCTCGCACTCTCAACTGGTGATACCCAGATCGAAGATCAATCTTCGAGAAGCATCTCGAACCTCTCAACTGATCAAACAAGTCATCGATCCTGGGTAATGGGTACTTGTTCTTAATAGTCACCCGGTTTAGCCTCCGGTAGTCCACACATAACCGCAACGTCCCGTCTTTCTTCTTCGCAAAGAGTGCTGAGGCACCCCAAGGAGAAGTGCTAGGACGGATGAACCCCTTACCCTGAAGGTCAGTCAGTTGCTCCCTCAGCTCTCTCAACTCTACTGGAGCTATGCGGTATGGTGGAATAGATATGGGTACAGTACCGAGGATAAGCTCGATGGTAAACTCCACCTCCCGCCTCGGGGGTAAGCTAGTCAAGCTGTCGGGAAAAACATCAGGAAACTCCTCTACCACTGGTGGTAACATAACCCCTGTAGCCTCACTATCCCCTGCAATCATACTAGCCAACATATAGCTATGGGCTCCCCAACTCCTAGTGTCGGACAAGGGTGGTACCAAGAAGTTTCCACGATCCCCCGTGAAATAAAAACAATCCCCCTCAGGGGTGCACACTGTAACTCTCCCCCTGAAACAATCGATACTAGCCCGGAAAGTAAACAGCCAATCCATACCCAAGATAACGTCGAAGCTAGTCATATCAAGCACAATAAAATCAAAGTAGAGAGTACGGTCAGCTATCTCAAGTGAACAACCCCTACAGATCCTGGTCAATGTCACACTACCCCCAACAGGGGTATCAACACGTAGCGATGGATCCATCCGATCTATAGTCAATCCCAATGACATGGCCAATGTAGTGGATATAAAAAAATGCGATGCACCAGAGTCTATCAACACGCTAGCCCATGAACTGAACATAAGAAAGGTACCTCGCACTACTGATGGCCCAGTAGTAGAAGCCTCTGGGGTAGCGACCGAGTACACTCTGCCTTGTATGGTCTGACCCTGTCTGCCTCCCCCTCTCTGCCCCTGCTGTCCTCCCCCTCTCGGGGCTGGAGCTCTAACACTCAATGCCGAAGATGCTGGCTGATAGTAAGGTGCTGGGGGCCTATAGCCTGACTGTGTCTGGGGTAACTGTACCTGGGTGGGCTGGAAATAGTGGGACCTCGGTGCACTCTGGGAAGTCTGCCCCTGAGGACAGTGGGCCTTGACATGGCCCGGCTGATGACAAGTATAGCACACTGGTGTGGCCCTCCAGGCCTGACTCTAAGACTGGGATGGAAGTGGTAGCTGGCTCGGTCCTGTCCTTGATCCCTGACTAGGATCTCTCTGTGGGCAATCAGCCATCCTGTGGCCAGGCTGTCCACACTGGTAACAAGTAATGGTCATCGGTGGTGCCCCTCCTCGAGGAGTGATAGACATAGTGGGCTGGGGAGCTAAAAACTGCGTAGGCCTCTGGGATGTAGATGGAGAAGAGGTACTGCCTTGGAACCTCTTCAGCGGCCTTCTACCAGAATGAGCTGGGATGGTCACAGTAGGCTGAGCTGGTGTAAGTGCTAGTGCTGTGGCTGGCCTGGTCTGAGTCCGGGACTCCCTGATCCCTCTGAGAGCTGCCAACTCCCTCTCTACCCTCGTGGCCCTGATAACAGCCTCCTCGTAAGTGTCAATGATGTGACCCGCCAGTCTATCCCTGATGGAGGTCTTCAGCCCCTCTAGAAAATGATAAACTCTCAGCTCCTCCACCCCAATAATGTGCGGGGCAAACCTGCCCAATGCTGTAAGCTGGGACTCATACCGTGTCACGGTCATGTCCCTCTGGAGTAGGGTCTCAAACTCTCTCTTGAATCCGACTCTAGCAGTCGCTGGGAAGTAGTGGTCATTGAACATGGCCACAAATGCATCCCATCCCTCTCCGAATCTACTAATCCTCCCTGCAGATACCTTCCACCACTGGCTCGCTAATCCGGTGAACTGGAAGGTGGCACATCGGATCCTCAAATGTGGCTCGACTATCCCCAGTGAGTCTAGGATCCTCACAATCTGGTCCAGCCACTCCTCGGCTGCCAAAGGATCAGGCTGTCCTGCAAATGACGGCGGCCTCATCCGCTGAAACGCCTTCATTACGAAGGCGTCTCTGGTCTCTCCACCTGTCAACCTGACCTCAGCATCGGCAGCCCTGGCCTCGGCATCAGCAGCCCTGGCCTCGGCATCAGTGGTCCTGGCCTCCTACATAGCACGGAAGCACTCCTGTATAATGGTCGCCAAATCTCTGGCGCCAATAGTCTGCCCCACTTCCTCCACAGGGGCTGGAGCAATACCCTCCTCAGCTGCACTATGCTCAGGTGCGGCAGCTGGGGTAACAACCTCATCAACTACATTTGGAACAGGGGCAGCATCTCTAGATCTGCCACGACGAGGCTGCGCAGCACCTCTAGGTGTACCTCTACCCCTGCCCCGTCTAGGTGGTCTGCCTCTCGTAGGAGCTCGTCTAGGAGGCATATCTACAAATCCAAGAGAAAAATTCAATATCACCTTTTCATATAATTAAAATGAGACGTGCATCAAGACACATAATCACGTAGCACATAAAATCCTATCACATGCTGCTAACAGTTCTCACTAAGTCTCATTCTTTTCTCTAGGGTCTCATGGTGTTAAACAACACCCCACAGTCTCTAGGCATTCGAACCTATGCTCTGATACCACGTTGTCACGCCCCGAATTTCTACAAACCCGAGGCGCGACTGACGAGACAGAAAGTAACATAAATAAAAGGACAAAAGTAATTAAATCCACTAAACATGCGTCCGTTCTCATCCATACATAAAATAAGATACAATACATCGTTCATCGGTCATTCGGGCTTAAGCCCTTACATAACAAAATACAAGTCTCATGGATCACAAATATATCACGGGCTTCACCCTATCAGGGCATTACAGAGTCTCAAGTAGCTGGAGGATCCTCATCTGAAAAATGTTGCCCACGAATGGGTCAGCACAACTGCTGGTATGATGAAATGCTAATGCCAGAAATAAAGCTAAGGCGTGGCATGTGCAAGGTGTACATTTATTTCTAAATGACATTCAAGCATCGCAGTAATATATATGAATAGTATGCGTGACACACCCATGCACAACTCTATGCCACACCCATGTCTCGTTTACGGGTACTCCCCGATGGCTACGGAGTACCAATGTAATGGCCAATTTTTGGTTTTTCACCACAGGATCTACACCCTCATAATGCAAAGCACCATGTGCTTACCCACGCCATGTTCTCAAAGGATTCATCATATGCCAATATGCCAATGCAATCTCAATGAAACATGGTTTTTCACAATATAGCATGCTCGAAACAATAATACATAAATCCCCAGCTGATTCCACATGCAAGTATATCTCATATAATCAACTTAAACACATGCCATGATTCACATTCATCATTCACTAAATTTCCATAAGGTACAAGTAACATATAAGCATATGTGCAACCAACTCTAAATCATCAAGTAAACACCTTCCACATAAGCACATAAGTCATTCCAGTCATTCACAAAATATTCCTAACTTAACTTCATTTCTAACATTAGCAAAACACCATACCTGATGGGTTGGTATCAACCCTAGAAGATCGTGCACTATATGTAACTGAACCGGTAAATGAAAATGCAGGAGATCAGATCGCCCCCTCCTGTCCTGTCAGTGTCCCTAAAAGTAGAAATTACAACTGAGTCTATTGTCATTTGAATTTATGCTATTCATCAAATTTTATGTCTTTGATTCAGAAGTTTCTATTCTGCTAAATTAAACTCTACCATTGGTTCTAGAACGTTGAAGAAAATAAGTTTAGGTTCTCGTATAACTCAATTCGGACACCAGGGTTCAAAAGGGCAAAACAGTCATTTTGCACTTTACACGTGTCCTTACATTTCGTGACCTCTTTTCACAAATCGGACTCCACGGTTGAGTCCGGAATGTTCGAGATAATAAAATTTCACTATTTGTTTACCTAATTCGGAGTTCGTTTGACTGTGTTTCAATCTAGGGGCATTTTGGTAATTTTAAAAGTTACTGCGGGTCTTTTATTTTTCGGGACCCCGTCTCATAAAACGGACCTCACCATTGGTCTCATAAGGGTCGAGATAGTCAAAATACACTAATAACTTGTCCCATTTGGACTCCGGGATATTTTTGAATATTTAATTAATTAAATTAATTTAATTAAAAAATTAATTAATTAATTTAATTAATATTTTATTAATAATTTAATCAGGTGGGTAAAAGTGAAATTTCCTACAGTTGGGGGGTCAATTTGTAATTTCCGAAAGTTCAGGGTTAAGGTTCAAATTCCAAAAGGTTCAAATTCCAAAAGGTTCAAGGTTCAAATTGAAATTAGTTTGATTTGTTATTCTTAATCAGGTTAACCAAACAGAGGTTAATCCGAGAACAGGGATAGGATATCCCTGTTTCAATTTAATTCCAATTTTTCTAATTTCTTATCCTTGCAACCAACGGGCCAACTCTTATTTTAATTTAAAACAGTAGGACGACACGTGGCAGGGGCGGTCCGCACCTGCTCGAACCGGACCCGACCCGAACCCGGACCCGACCCGGAACAGTACCCCTTCGTCCCTGATTTTCCGGCGACGAACCAGTAGGGTTCCGGCGCCTTCTCCGGCACCGGCGACCGATCTCCGGTGAGATTTTTGGGGTTTCAAAATGCCATTTTCTCCCCCTTTTTACGTAGATCACATCCCCAACCTCCATTTCCCTCCAAATCTTCCCCATCTCCACGAAATAGAGGGTCAAACCCTCGGTCAACTCTCTGGCCAACTCCTTCCCTTCCATTTTAGTGACTGTTAGACCATGGTTCAATCCCTATTTTCATTCTAAACGATTTCTGCATCTCTTAGGTTCCCTTCTACATCATTTAAAGCAAATTTTACACATAAAATCACAAGACCCATCTCTTAAAACCGTGACCTGCAACTGGGGAGTTCTCCCTCTCCCCTTAACCATTTCTTCTCATTCTTTTTGCAAATTACTCCCTACATTATGCTCTATAAGATTCTACAATTTAAATCAATTAAAATGCTTTAAAAAAAAATTGAAACAGAAGCAACCCACTTACCAAAACTTTCGGATTTTTCCCTTTTTGGTTTGCTTCCCTTCTCCTTCTGTTTCTCTTGGTTACTTCTGCTTCTTCAGAACTCTCTCCCTTGCTCTCAGTTTTCTTTTCTTTCCCTTTCTTTTCTTCTCACCCGAGACACCATCATATACACAAAGTCACTCTCTCTCTCCTCATCATTTCTCTCTCTCTCTCTCTCCAAGACCAAACCAACCCCACTGTTCTGCACCTGCCACCCATACTCTGAACTCCACTCACACACACTCCCAAGCCACTCTCTCTCTTGAGTGGGCAACACCCAACACATAAACACACACATGGCACACACATCATTGCTTTATACATATATATATATATATCCACTTGCACACCCACTAACCATTATATATATATATATATACACACACCTATAATTACACACACACATTTAATATTTCCCCACTTTAATAATTGCACACCCACTAACCATTATATATATATATATATACACACACCTATAATTACACACACACATTTAATATTTCCCCACTTTAATAATAATAATAATAATAAAAAAAAAAATCAGGTCATTACAATATTGGTGTGGAGTCTCCATGAACCTGTTAATCAACCCAACACCAAAAATAATATCTGGCCTATTAGAATTCAAATATTTCAAGCTTCCCACCAACCTTTTAAAGTAGGTTGGATTCACAAGATCACCTGTACCATCTTTTACTAGTGTTAACCGCTCCTCAACTGGAGTCAAAATTGGACTAGACTTGTCCATCTTGAACCTTTTCAAAATATCACCAGCATACTTTTCTGTGAAATAAAAATTCCACCATTTATGTAAGCAACTTTAATACCAAGAAAATAAGACATTAGTCCCATGTCTATCATCTCAAAGTGACCAATCATAAAATCCCTGAATTCTAAAATAAACTTTGGATTATTGCCAATAAAGATCAAATTATCAACATACAAGCAAACAATAAGAATATCAACATGTGAATCACATTTGACATATAAAAGATGCTCATAAGAACATCTATCAAAACTAAGCTCATTAAAATAAGAATCAATACGTGTGTACCACACTCTAGGCGCTTGTTTCAATCTATACAAGGCCTTATTCAATCTATAGTCTTTGTTTTCATGCCCCTTTATCACATAACATGCTAGTTGCTCAACATAAACCTCTTCTTTCAAGAAAGTAGATTTAATATTCATTTGAAAAATTCTCCATTTATTTTAAATAGCAAGAGAAATAACTATATGAACTGTATCAAGTCTAGGAATAGGAGTAAACACCTCAAAATAATCAATACTTAGCTTTCATTTGTAACCCTTAGCCACTAATCTAGCTTTAAAGCGATCCACCTCACCATTGGGCTTGTACTTTATCTTGTATACCCACTTCACACCAATTGATTTCTTACCACTATGAAGAGTAATAAGTTTTTCATGTGTTGTTTTTCTCAATTGCATGAACCTCATCATCCATAGCTTTAATCTAATGATCATCGCAAGAAGCTTCTTCAAAAGTCACTAGATCACAATCTGCAAATAAAGCAAAATTTGTCAAATCTTCATCAGTTGAATTATTATCACTACTAACAACATAATCTTGTAAACGAGCAGGCAAATGACACTAGCGTTGAGGGCGCCTAGATGACTCTACATGAGGTGATGGCACAGCTGAAGATGAAGGATCACTAATCTGAGGCTTACTCTATACTTCAATCTTAGGACCTGCATTATTGAAAATTAAATGTGGCTCCCTTTGATCATTCTGAGACTAATCCCAAACTCCTTGCTCATCAAAAGTCACATCATAACTGATAATCACTTTCTTTGTTGTTAGATTGTACAACTTGTAGGCCTTTGACAACTAACTGTAGCTAATAAATATACATTTTTCACCTCTGTCATCAAGCTTCTTCTAAGATGATCTGGCACATGAGCATATTCAATGCATCCAAACACCCTTAAGTGTCTAATAGTTGGCTTCTGTCCACTCCAAGATTCCTGCAGGGTTTCGTTAGAAACACTTCTAGTATCGCACATATTCAAAACATAAATAACACAAGCAACTTCTTCAGCCCAAAATCCTTTAGGCAAAATTTTAAATTTCAACATGCATCTAACTATATCCATAATAATTTTATTCTTCCTCTCTACCACTCCATTTTTCTATGGAGTATATCTAGTAGTCAACTAATACTTAATACCATATTTTTCTAAAAATCATCACAAACAAGATACTTTGTACCTCTATCAGTTCTAAAAGTTTAAATTTGAAATTCATTTCACATTTTAACATAAGCCTTGAATTTTTTAAAAGTATCACAAGCATCAAATTATGTTGCAAAAAATAAACCCATACATTTCTACTAAAATCATCAATAAAAAGTAATAAAGTATATACTGCCACCATTAGAATGTACCTCCATTAAGCACAAATCTGAGTGAACCAACTCCAATGGGCTCTTGGGTCTTGGCTTTCTATGAACTGTCTATAGGAGAAGCATATCTATGTTTCTTCCCCATAACACAAGTTTCACAAACTTTGTTGGAGATGTCAATAATAGGCAAACTAGAAACCCAATTTTTACGAGAAAGAAAATTAAGATTGATAAGATTCAAGTGCCCAAAACGCATATGTCATAACCAACTATCATCATCAATCATAGAACTAAAGTAAGGTAAATTCTCACATTTAATAGTCAATGAAAATAAATGATTTGGAGTCATGTTTACCTTTGCTAGTAGACCCATGCGATCATCCTTGATTGTGCAAACACCATGGTGGATCCGCATATCATACCCTCTCTCTGAAAGTTGCCTCATACTCAACAAATTTTACTGAAGACCAGGTATATAAAACACATTTGAAATATACTTGTGAGACCCATTCTTTAAACTGATTGCAATTCTGCCTTTACCCATCACGTGTATCTTTGAATTATTTCCAAACTTTACGTCTGATCGAACAAACTCATCCAAATTAGACAACATATCTTTCTCACCACACATGTGATTACTACAACTAGTATCTAAATACCACTTAATCCCATCATTATTATTCTCAGCATTACAAGCCAACAACAAGGTCTCTAAATTATTATTATTATTATTATTATTACCAGGATTATTTTTAGCAAGATTAGCTTGATGATCTCTATTTTTCATTCTTCTAAATCTACACTCAGTCTTTTTATGCCCAAACTAGCCACAATTAAAACACTGAATATTGAATTTATATGACTGTGGATTAGAATTGTTACCGTTCCTTCTTTCTTGCACTAGTTTATCCTGCCAATTACTATTCTTCCACTGATTGTTCTTCTGCCACTAATTGTTCTTCTGCCACTAATTGCCTCTGTGTCTTCCTCTACTAGATATAATCTGCCAATTATTGCCTCTATCTCCTCCATTGTTGTAGTTCTTCCCTATATTCTGGTAACCTTGAGAGTGTTGATTAAAGCCTACATTATTCTGAGACTCGCATTTTTCCTTCTTCAAATTTAATTGAGTTTGCAAAGTTTCATCCATTGAGTTTTTTGATCTCTCATTCAAGTGTTGTTCATGAACCAATAACGAACCCAATAATTCATCTACTGTCATGGACTCGAAACTAGTGGACTCTTCAATAGCAATCACCTTATATTCAAATTGCTAGGTCAAGCTTCGAAGAATTTTTTTCAACTATTTTAGGGTCTTCTAGTTGTTCACCATTAGTCCTCATCTCATTATCTCATTAACAAGCACCATGGTCCATGAAAAGTAATAAGAAATAGTTTCTTATTTTTCTATCAACAACAACTCAAACTCTCGACACAATTCCTGTAATCTGGCTTTTTTCACTTTATCAACACCAACATATATTTCTTTAAGAATATTCCATGTTTGTTTCGTAGATTGAACATGGGCAATTTTACTAAAAATTGCAAAACACAATACTTTATAAATGCAATTTAAGGTTTTAAAGTGTGATTACCTTGTTTGCTCATCTGTATCTTCTGAAAGCTCCTCCTCAATTAACTTCGTCATCAAACAACTTGATTTTAAAAATATTATCATCGCACTCTCCAAAATAGAAAAAGGAGTTTTCCCATCAAATTTTTGAACCGTAAAAATAAGTGAAGCCATCCTCACGAACCAAGCTCTGATACCAATTGTTGGACCCAAAACAATGTTGGAACTTGAAGATAAAATAATCAAAAATTTTGGAATAAAATTAGGCCACTGTACTTGAATTAAAAATCAAATATCAAAGGACAAAATTTTATCTTGAGAACCATGTCTCACGATTCTTAAAAATCAAAACTAAATAACACGTACTTAAAATGTATAAAACAAACAATGCAGACTCATGCTCACACAGCTCTCATTGGCTTTTGGCTTTCGGCAATAGCACAATCACAACTTGGGCTCTCGACAATAACTCACAATGCTAATGGCACACACATGTATATATAGTACTCTCTCAAAGTCCTATATTAAAAAGGACTAATTTAATAAGGAAACTAATGACCCACTCCTATTAAAATTAGGACTAACAAAAAATACACCAATTACCAAATATTACTAAAACTCTAAAATTAGAAAACTTTCTAAATAAAATGGGCTTAGTTTAATTGGCTCACATAGACTAATCATGGGATGATAGAATCATTCTTTAAATTTTTACTTCTGTTATGCATAGTATGCTGATAATTTCTTTTAGTTTCCATATGTGGGGAATCTAGAATTAGTTGGATTGTAATTTCTTCAAAAGATAGTTTCATATCATGATTTCTTTCTTAAAATAATAATTTTCTTTTTTAAATCTTGGTTTTCACCCAATGATTCCATCTTATATTTCATGGGTCTTGTGGGTAGGTTTCCACGTGTGTGGAATCTAAAATTAATTGAATTGCAATTTCTTTAAATCATGGTTTCAAATTTTGATTTCTTTCTTAAGATGTTGATTTTCTTTTCTTCATCTTGATTTCTTACACAAATCTTGTTTTTCTTAAAGGCTTTCTTGAATTTGTTTTTCAAATCATGGTTTATTGATTTTCTATATAAAAATATTGATTTAAAAAATATTCAAATCTTGATTTCCTAAATTATTAGGTTTTCCTTAATTTGGAGCCCTTCCCATAAGGCATGTGAAGTATAAAATGAAGCCCTGCTTATCGGCTTTTATCACCGGTTGATAAGAGTTGGTAAATATGGGTAACTGCATGATTTTATTAACACACCTTCCTTAGATACAAAGGAAGCCTATAGGCCCAAGTCTAGTATCCCTCACCCACTTCCTTTTTTTATAATAATCAATTATGTTTCATTACTTGCTTTAATTCACTGATTGATAGTTAGCCTTATACGGATGTTGTAATATCTCAAATTTTTAACTTAAATTTTTACTGATTACATAAACTTGTATTAATTAATTCTAATTATATAATTGTATGAACTTATCTAAAATATGAGAAATAGGTCTTTTTCAACAATTTTAGGGTCTTCTAATTCTTCACCATTTTTCCTCATCTCATTAACATGTGCCATGGTCTGCAAAAAATAATCAGAAATAATTTCTAATTTTTTTGAAAAATAATCAAAAATTGTCACGCCCCGAATTTTCAAAACCCAGGGAGTGAATGGAAATGAACTAAAAAGAATTAATTAAATAAAATGAAATGGATTTGGTTGATTATACATTAAATTTCTCATGTTTTCCCACAATTTAGAATGAAAATTTGCTAATTAGACTCACCCAAGATGGGTTTCAAATACCAGTCAAATACCTCTCCCAACCAATGGTCAAAAATAATCTAAGTCATATTCAAGCATGGCCTCCAAGATAGCCCCAATATATCTCTAATATGCCTTGAAACAATGGCCCAAATGCCCTAAGGCATAGACCAAGAATAGGTCAAAAATTCTACTTAAAATGGTCTAAGGAAGTGGTCAAACATGGCCTTGAGTCATGACTAAAACGTGTCCCAATAAGGTGCCCAACATGACTTGATATAATGGCCAAAAGTGGCCTAAAAGGGGCTCCAAAATGTGGTGTCAAACATGGAAATGAATGGCCTTGGAGGGCAAGTCATGGCATGCCCAAGGTGCAGGTACGCGCGGGGCTAAGCGCAGGCGCGCAGTGGGCGCACAGGTGCGTGCGGGGAGGGGGCTGGCTAGGCGCGCGGGCGGGGGGAAGGTGTACGCATAGGCACGCGCCCGCGGGGCTGGGTTGCTGTTGGCTGGTCTTCTAGCCTTGGTCCAAAATCTGATTTTTGACATTTTTTGCTATAGTATTCCAGTAGCTAAATTGCTACAGTGTCAGAATTCCAACCTTGGCTTAAAATCTTGATTTTGACATTTTTATACTTATGTCAATTTATTTCATCACCAAACTTGGCGTGGGATCCTAAAACATGTAAAATGATCATTTTACCCTTTTCCCTAAAATTTTCGACCTTAAGTGATTTTTGGACAAATTGCCCCTATTTTTAATTTCTTTACCTTTTTTTTCTTCTTAAGTCATATAATTCGCTACTTAGAAAATATAGGCATGCTCTCCCGCTCCACTCAATCTAGTTGCTATTTTTAAAAAAGTTCACCATAGTCTCCTTTGTTTATTGACCTATTTCCTTATCCCATTCCTCCTCATCATCCTCCTCAACACCAACAACAACATCTAATAGAACAATTGTTTATACAATTTTATATTTCTAATATTCACAAGCATATTTCAAAAATAAGTAACTACATGGAGCTCCATGCTCCTCATTTACATTCAATATACAATTTCATATAATCTAACATAAAATTAAGTTTATAGCTTACACAAGGTCTAAACTTTAAACAAGAAATAAACTTCATGGAGCTTATACCCCTACATATAAAACATAGCCCTTAGGCCAAATGTACTTCAAAGTCCATTTCCCCCTCCATGCTTCAAGACTTCATCAAGTCTCATACGCCGGGAGTCTCATCTGTAATATGTAATCCCATATAGGGCAAGCACGATGGTTTGTATGACATAATGCTAATATAAAGAATAAAGGTAAGGCTTGGCATGTGCAAAGTGAACATTTGTAAGCTATAAACCTTCCAATTCATTAATACAATGTAATGGCAATATGCATGACACACACATGCAACTCTATGTCCAACTCATGTCTTGCTTCATGGTCCTTCCCCGTTAGAATGCAAGTACCAATCGTATGTCTCGCTTCACGGTCTGTCCCCGTTGGAACGCGAGTACCATGACCAGATTTTGAGTTTTTCACCATAGGATCTATACCCTCATAATGCATAGCACCAAAGTGCTCAACACACACCATGTTTCCAAAATTCAAATATGCCAATATGCCTTGATTTTACTATGCAATTTCAATGAGGCATTTTATCAAACACATGGGATGTGCCTTAAATTATACATCATGCATTAAGCAAATCATAGCTTTCAATCCATAATACTTTGTCTACATGAACATAGGTTATAATGCAATCAATTATACATATATTCATGTTACATGTTCACAACTTAAACAAATTCTTAAAGAACACATAAGTACACAGAGTACCAATACATTGAGCAAACCATAACTTTCAAACTACAAGACTTCGTCTGCATGAACATAAGTTATGATGCAATCAATTATATATTTATTCATGTCAGTACACAGAGTACCAATACATTGAGCAAACCATAACTTTCAAACTACAAGACTTCGTCTGCATGAACATAAGTTATGATGCAATCAATTATATATTTATTCATGTCATCACTTTACCAAATTCTCAAAGAATACATAAGTACACAAAGTACCAACCCTAGGTTTTCAAAGCAACTATATGCTAGGTGATTTTCTACCATTAAGTAAGCATGTAAGTCATATAATCAACTTATAAAAACCCTACTAAACTTAACTCTATTCTTTATTTAGCAAAATATCATACCTAGAAGGGTTTTTCTCAACCCTAGGGAATTGTGTTCACTTCAACGCTGAACCAATCGGTAGGATCGTAACCCTTGAGGTGGGAACAACTTCCTAGAATGAAGCCTTGAGATATTCCAAGGTTAAAATTGAGTTTGGAAGGTAGAAAATTAAAAAAACTTAGGTTTCCTTTGTGGTTTCCCTCCAAGAACGAGCTGCAGTATTTTCTCTAGAAATTTTGAAAATTTTTTCACTCCCAAGTGTCATATTTATACTAAAGGGTCAAGGGGTGAAAAGAAATTTTTGCCCTTAATGAGCTGCGTGACCCCGTTACACTACAACCTGTCTCAAAATGCCTCAAATCGATATTTTGCTTTAACCAAAATTCTTAAAATTATTTTAAATGATATTTTTCTAAAAAATTTATTTTTGCTTGTTGGCGGGTGCGGCCGGGGCCACCCAGAATGCCCTTTTGGGTCTATTTTTTTAAACTATCTCTGATTTTGCTCGAATTCTCATAGGAGGTGTATTTTAACATTTTACGCACATTTTCCTTCTATGAAATACTCAAATTATACTTCTAAACATGACTTATGTCTAAATGATACATGTATAGTGCCCTACCAGCAAATAGTGCATGAATAGTGTCCTACTGACAAAACGAAAAATTTATCCTGATTTTTCAGATCTTTACAAAAATAGTTTCTACTTTTTTTATCTGCAAGAACTCAAAATCTCTTCACAATTTCTGTAATCTAGCCTTTTGCCCTTATCAACACCAACATATGTTTTTTTAAGAATATCTCATGCTTGTTTCGTAGACTGAACATGGAAAATTTTACTAAAAACTAAAAAATTCAATACTTGATTAATGCAATTTAAGGTTTTAAAGTGTGCTTGCCTTGTTTTCTCATCTGTATTTAATGAAAGCTCTTCCTCAATTAACTTCGTTGTCAAACAACTTGATTTCAAAAATATTATCATTGCACTCTCCCAAAGAGAAAAAGGAATTTTTCCATCAAATTTTTGAACCGTACAAATAAGCGAAGCCATCCTCATGAACCAACGAACCAAGCTTTGATACCAATTGTTGGACCCAAAACAATGTTGAAACTTGAAGGCAAAACAATCAAAGATTCTGGAATAAAATTAGGCCATTGTACTTAAATTAAAAATCAAATATCAAAGGACAAAAGTTTATTTTGGGAACCTTGTCTCACTATTCTTAAAATTAAAACTAAATAAGCCTTACTTAAATTGTATAAAACAAACAATGGCAGACTCACACTCACACGGCTCGCATTGGATTTTGGATTTCAGCAATAACACAATCACAACTTAGGCTCTCAATAATAACTCACAGTGGTAACGGCAGACACATGTATATATAGCACTCTCTCAAAGTCCTATATTAAAAAGGACTAATTCAATAAGGAAACTAATGACCCACTTCTATTGAAATTAGGACTAACAAAAAATACTCCAATTACCAAATATTGCTGAAACTCTAAAATTAGGAAACTTTCTAAATAAAATGGGCTTTGTTTAATTGGCTTACATAGACTAATCATGGGATGATAGAATCAATCTTTAAATTTTTCCTTCCACTACGCATAGGATGCATGATAATTCATTTTTGTTTCCACATGTAGGGAGTCTAGAATTAGTTGGATTGTAATTTTTTTAAAACATAGTTTCATATCATGATTTCTTTCTTAAAATAATAATTTTCGTTTCTATATCTTGATTTTCACTGTAAAGTTTCAAAAAATTGCAAAGGAATTTTTTTTTTCGATTATAATGGCATTTTGAATTAATTCAATATGAACTATTCATCATATAAGGGTGGTGAATAAGGGTAAAGTTTTTATAATAGCATTTTAGACCTCGTGAGCGATTTGAACGAATCGGATATAGTGAAAAAAATCGAGCTTAAAACCGGGCCTAGTAGGCCCCGCGAATTTTTTCGACACCCGAAAAAACAAATTCGTGAAAACACATTCTAAAATTATTTAAATCACTTTCACTAAAACACAATTTTAATTTGGTGATTTACGAAACGAAAACAAGCATTTTATTATTAAGGGCATTTTCGTAATTTTACCATTGAAACAATATAAATATATGCCTTGGCTGTGAGAAACAATCAGAAATGAAAGGGAATTTCATACCTAGAGGAGCAGAGAGCTTTTTCTTCATTTTGGTTTGGGTTTTAAGTTAAATCCTTCCAAACGACAAGGTAGATCACTTCATTGGACTCTAGAGTCTTCTGGAAAATTATTCGAGACAACAAGGGCTACAATTGCCACCGAACAATATTCAATTCCAAGGTGTTTTGGTCATCCAAAACTAGAAAATTTTTGAGTTTTTCAAGAAGGAAGGTATGAAAATTTCTAAAACTAGTAAATTTAAGTGTGTACTTGTATGTCTTATGTTTTCATGTGATGAAATGTGAGTATTATTGGTTAAAGATTTAAAATGAAGTTATTTGGATTGTATCATAAAATAATGCATGTGTAATGTTTGATAAATTGCATGAAAGGAAAGCAAATGGTGATACATGGTGTTGTGTTGTATTTCGATAATGTTGATTATAGAAAATCATGCTTGTATGCCTATAAAATGTTTTGAAATCATTTGAATGATGTGTAATGGGTAAATTGTGTTGAAAATCTCATGTTGAAATTATGGAAATGGGTGAATTGTGTTGAAATTATCATGTTGGAATTATGAAAACTTTGCACACATGTGTGGGTGTGTGTGTGAGTGGTGGAGTTAGAGTGTGAGCCGTGCGGTATAAATATACCACAAAATAAGATATGTGTGAGTTAGAGGGTTACTTGTGAGTCGTGTGGTATAAATATACCAGAAAATAAGACATGTATGGATTAAAGGGTTACTTGTGAACCGTGCGGTATAAATATACCGAAAAATAAGACATGTGGGTGAGTTGTGGTATTGTGAATTTGAATGTACAATTTGATTGTAAAGTGAAATTGTGGACTTGGAATGTGCTTTGATGTTCATTGTAATGCAATTGGATATCGTTGATGAATTGTGGAAGTTTGGACATGAATTATGCATGATTATGTTTTGAAATTAGATTAGAAGGTAAATTGTCATCTCATTCATATATGTTGTTCACAACCACATAGGCAAACACAAGATTTACTTTTATTAGACTTTTCTATACTAGGCCGTTGTGCTCACCTTATATGGGATAACATTTTTAGATAATCCGGGAGACCTGGAACTTGATGAAGCCTAGAGGGAGGTCATAAGAAGATTTTGAGAGACTTGAAGACTTGTGGCTCTTGGGGCATATTTAGATTGTAGGAGGTATATGTTTTGTACTAGCATAAGCCTTTCACATTTCACATTGAACCCATAGGGTTCTTATATTTGTAATTCGAGGCTAAGCCTATAAGATTGAAAATTTTTGAAAACAAGTATCTTGATGTGTGTGTGTGTGGGTGTGTGTATATATATATATATATATATATTGTGAGGATGAGTTATGTTTCATAAAAATGTTAAAATGAGTAAGGAATGTAAACTTCTCACTTTCTGTAGAAAGTGTAGTAGAAAATAGCCTCTTAGAGAGGCTATAGAATTATCTATACTTGGATTTATAAATTGAAATCTTGTGACAAGAAGGATATATGTCTTATCTCTCTAATGAAATAAGAATGAACCTTTTGAAGTTAAATTGAGAGAGTCATTGGAATTTTTCCAAAACTGGTCAGAATCTGACCTATTGTCACAGAATATAATGCACAGATCTCTATAGGAATCCTTTTTGAGTGATTCTAGTTTCTGGGAAAACTAGACTCATAATTTATACTACTGTAAAAATTTCATTGGATTTGGATTTGTGGTTTGAGAGTTATGAATTTTTAAAGTAAGGTTACATATACTGAATTTCTATAGAATTGTATTAAATAAGACTTTGTGATGAGAATGGTTATTAAAATTGATTATTAGGTGATTTGAAGGTTGTTTTAAGATGGTTGATAGAGAATACAAATAGGTCATGCCAAAATTTTATAAAATTGGGCAAATTTGGTTGAAAGGTAAAATGGTAATTTCACTAGTTTTAAAATCCGAGTGATCCCGGTAGTGAGTTCAAAGGTATAAAGCTTAATTCCTATTTTTTTGAAATTTTAAAAATTGGAAAAGGTTATTAAAGATCAAATCTTTTAGTTGTAGCAAAAAGTGAAAAAAAAAATGCAGAAAGAAAGTAGCTTGCAGTTGCTACAGTACCAGAAGTTTGGCCCCTCCTCTACGCAAGCACGCCCGTGCACCCACACCTCGCTCCCCGAGCGCCCAAGTCCCTCGAGCCCCGCATGCCTGCGTCGCTCCCCTTGCCGTGTCGTGCCATGTCTCACCCAGCACGCGCGTGAATTGAGTCCGATGCCAATTTTGGCCTTGTACCTGAATTTTTTTTCTTTTTAAAAAAACATATATATATTATTTTATTTTATTTATGTCCATGTTTGGATAATAACTGAAACCAATTTAATAATGGTTTTAGCCATGTTAGACCAATAATTGGGTTATAATTAGGCAAATACCTTAGGCTACTTTTGAATGGCTTTTTGGCCAAGTTTCAACCAAATTTTATTTTGATTATTTTGGGGGTGATCAAGGCATCACTCGGAATATACCTAGCCTTAAGAAAAGATTAATAAGTGAATAGTAAGTTGGTTTTTTTAAAAATAACCCTTTAAGTCACCCCTCAGGTTTTGAAAATCCGGGGCGTGACATTCACCCCATGATTCCATCTTATATTTCTTGGGTTTTATGGGTAGGTTTCCACGTGTGGGGAATCTAAAATTAATTGAATTGTAATTTCTTTAAATCATGTTTTCAAATCTTGATTTCTTTCTTAAAATGTTGATTTTCTATTCTTAATCTTGATTTCTTACAAAAATCTGGGTTTTCTTAAAGGCTTTCTTAAAAGAAAGAAAATTTTCAAATCACGATTTATGAATTTCCTATATAAAAATATTGATTTCAAAAAATCGTCAAATCTTGATTTCTTAAATTATTGATTTTTCCTTAATTTGGAGCCCTTCCCATAAGGCATGTGGAGTATAAAATGAAGCTCTTCTTATTGGCTTCTATCACCAGTTGATAAGAGTTGGTAAATATGGATAACTGCATAACTTTATTAACACACCCTCTTTAGATACATAGGAAGCCTACGGACCCAACTCTAGTATCCCTTGCCCACTTCCTTTTTTTATAATTATCAATTATGTTTCATTGCTTGCTTTCATTCACTTATTGATAGTTAACCTTATACGGATGTTGTACGATCCCAAATTTTTAACTTAAATTTTTACTAATTAAATAAACTTGTATTAATTAGTTCTAATTATATAATTGTATGAACTTAAAATATGAGAAATAGGTTGAATTTTAGGAACCTAATTTTATAAAACATATACAAAATGTGAAATCTATCTATCAAAATATGTTACCATGTCTATTTTGGTTCAATTCTAGTATAATGATTTTGGGTTCTTTATGTTAGTTAACATTGTCAAAGTTGACAAATAGAAAACCAAGATAAACTCACTGATAATACATGTGTGCGTGTGTGTGTCAAGATATTAATGTGGTCATAGGTGAGTTTTAGGAGTTTGTATTTAATTACACTATTAAAATTAGGATATGAGAGTGATGTACCAAAAATAACTAACATATAAATGTAAATGATGTTGTATAAGAAAGTTCCTAACAGGTTGACACCTCATGCAAGAGATTGCATGAGGTGGGAACTTTGGAAACTCTTAGAATCCTGAAGTTACACGTAGCAGAAGGTGACAGCATCAGGGGAATTAATCAAATGAAATTCTCCACCTATAATAAAATATATGTGTTGCACATGTAAATGGTAAGTGAACTTTAGTTTTCTTTAAGTTACACGTAGCAGGAGGTGGCAACATTAGGGGAATTAATCAAATGAAATTCTCCACCTGTATTAAGATATATGTGTTGCACATGTAAATGGTAAGTGAACTTTAGTTTTCCTTAAGTTACACGTAGCATGAGGTGGCAGCATCAGGGGAATTAATCAAATGAAATTCTCCACCTGTAATAAAATATACATGTTGCACATGCAAATGGTAAGTGAACTTCAGTTTTCCTTACGTGGAAACTCTAAAGGATGGAGAACCAGAATAGCAAGAGAAGATTAAGTAAGGGAGAACAATTGGTCTGAAACTGACTAGGAGAGAAAGAACGTTAGGGAAGAGAGAGACGAAAACTAAACTGCAAACAGGTAAGGATTTTACATTTTTGTTTTATGATTTAATTATCATTCCCCATGAATAAGAGGATAAATGGAAGGAAAGTGAAAGGAAAATGTAACAAAACCACTGAGAAAAGGTAGAATCTTCATGATCGAACCATAGGTCCAAAATTGGGTTTGTGCGAAATAAGAATTAAACTTCAATTCATTAGTAAATGATAAAAGATGATTAAAAATACGAAGTTTGAAACAAGAACGAAGCAAAATGGTTAAAAATTAAGAGAGAAAATTTGATTTAAAGGTGAGAAAAGGAACTTTAGTTTCCATGAAATTTGAGGAGTATTGATGCGGTTCAGTCACTTTAATGACATTTAATAGTTAAAACCAAGTGTTTGAGACCGAAATATAGTTACAAAGTTGAAGGAAAACTGAAGACTAAAACTATGGTTTTTAGTCACACCGTTCCATCGATCACTAGGAGAAGATGAACATTACCTTTTAGCATAGCATTATTTTTACTCCAAAATACATGAAACTATGTCATTTCACTTTTAATCAAAATTATACATGTATAACTAAAAACTGAGTCATTTTGGTGCTAGGGTAGGGGCAATATTATGTCATTCTTTATGTGGCTTTAAATTCATGAAAAAATGGCCAAATGTCTTGGCCGAAACCTAACTTAAAGTTGTGGGGGAAAATGAGGGAGGCATCAACCACTAAGCCACCAATGGTGGTTGATGTTACAATCACCAAACAAAATAATTATATATACAGATTTGAATAACATAATAAAAATAAAATTTAAGAAAATTGCAACTATGGGGTTTTGAACGCCTGATCTTAGGGGTAGAAAATGAAGGTCTTAACCAATGAACCATGGCTGGTGGTTTCATACCACAACTTTACTAATTATATAAATGTTAAGGTTAAATTAAAACAAAATTTGTGATAAAAAGAACTTGAACCCCTAACTAAGGGACTTGAATACTAATACGTTATCCACTGAGTTACATAACCTAATTGTTATCAAAGTTAATATATATATTGAAAGATTAAATTAAAAATTGTTTAAAATTACCAACAACGAATTAAATAGCAAAGATGGACTATCATAAGGTTTTTTTACATTCTGGACTCAATAATGGAGTTCATTTTAGCAAATTAAATGTTGAAATATAAGATGTATAAATTGTATCAATTACAAATAAGCCCCTATTAATTAATTGAGTTACGGCATGAATCCAAAAAAGGTAAAAGGACCTACTCTAAGATGGTTGGAGCCTCTTACTCCGAAAATGAGGTCCATTTAGGTTAAAAATATTGAATAAATAGTGTTTTAAATAAACTCATGCTTGAGTAAGTATTAAATGCAAATTGATCTATGTTATAGGATCACCGAAGGGAAAAGGGGACAGTTGGCTAAGGAAAAACTAAGGACCACAAGTAAGTAAACTAGAACTATAAAATGGTACATATTTTACTATGTTTTTTGAAAATATATTTTATACTATAGTGGTTGCCTTTAATTGAAAAACTGTTTAATTGTTGATTTATGAAACAAACATGATTCTGATATATTACTCCTTCCACATATGGTTGAAAAGTATGTTCAAAGAGTGATTTTAGCTACCAAGGAAGATATTTTACAGATATTATGTACGGGCCACTTTCTATTATGTACTTCAATTTCATCAATAGAGAATACTACATAATGTTTTGCTTGTTAAAACACAGACTAATATGTTTGATAATATCGCATTCAATTCACCCTTTCAAGGAACCGGATTACTCACCTTGTACTCTTAAAGCACTCCTTGATTCTCTTTCTCTCCTAAGGAACCATATACAAACATACATTTCATATTAGAACCATATTTGAGTGCAATGTAATATTATTTAGTTACGCTTGTCCAATTATAGTTCAAACAACACAATTTGGGATTTTGATAAAATCCTTCATATTCTAATTCCATTGGAGCTTCCTTTATCTCTTGTTAGAATTCATTTACATCAAATAAGGTTTTTAATTTAAATAATAGGATAGTAGTTGCACCATCCCCATTTGTTCTGCTTATAAGCTTCATTTTTAACTTCCAAGTGTTGGTTGTTTCAACACTTATATTTAGCATCTTGAATCATCATTTAAACTAATCATTTAACTTTAATTAAGGTATTTTTCTTTAATTTTTAGCAGCATTTTTTCTTAACATTTAGAGTTCCTTTGATAATCTAATTTTGCTAATTATAACCTAGGTAGTGCTAGGTTTGTTTTAACACCTTTAATCATTAACCGATTAGTTTAATCAACACTCATTAATCATGATGCATCCTTCTACATCATATATGTTTCTCTTGTATTCATGTAATTTATATTCCATGCAAAACTATTAGGACTTCAACACTAGTTTAGAATTTCATTCAATTCTTAATTGAATTTGAGTTCTTAGTCATTTTTAAATGTTTCTTTTCTGATTAAATGAAAGAATAAGAGATTAGGACCAGAATTCATACTTTGATTGTTTAAGAATTCAACCTCTAGGTTAGTCCTCCTTAAGTTTCTTTCTTTCTCCTTCTTGTTCTCTTGTTTTCTCTACTTTCTTCCTTGCTCTATTATTTTGTCTAATAAATTTTAGAGAGCTTCTTGCTTGTCTCTACAATTTATTTTGTAAGGCATAATAGATACAAACATGTATTTATATGTGGGTTAGGTGTCACTTTATGAATTTTCACATATTTGAAGTGTCTTGCTCTTATTAGCTCTATATTTCCTCTCTCTTACTAATTTGATTTTTGTCCCTTTTATGTGTGTGTGTGTGTGTATATATATATATATATATCATATGTATAATACATACATATATATAGACACACACACACACACATATATATAAACAAATCTCTACACAAGCTCTTCAAGAATAGTCAACAATGGTGAGCTAGATATTCCAAATTGTGGGTCCCTTGCCCATGTGAACAATTATCTTTCTTACTTTCTCTAATCAAGATTAATTATTTGGATAATTATAAGGTTTAGGTTATAACTTAGGATTAGTACAAGTCTACCTCACTTAAACACCCCTAATTAATGCAATTAGGATTAACTTAATTCATTAATCATGGATTAAAGTTACTAATTAAACATAATTAGTTTAGATATAAAAATTTTAAGAACTTTCCAATAACCTATCACAAACTAATTTAAGTTAGTTAAGTATGCTATAATTATGCTTAACCTTAGAACAAGGATTAACCTAATTAATCATGTTTCAGCTCAAGAATCATTTTAAAAACCTACTAGAAATATTGTTTTGTTCCTAATTTCTCTTATTAAGATTTCAATTATTGCCTTACTATCCATACTAGTAAACTCATCATTTTTAATTACATAATCATGCTTAAGGCATACTCTAATCCATACTTTATAATTCTTTGAAGTAGATTCACATATAAAAATAGAGTATAGCGAAAGTAATAAGATCTAGGATATTACAGGTATGATAGGGAGTCTTTTCTTCCTAATTGCTAGTAAACCTAACATTCTCCTTAGTGTAGGAGTATGTGCTAGATTTCAAGCAATCCCAAGAAATTACATCCAAAATCCATCAAGAAAATATTTAAATACTTAAAGGAAACAATCAACCTTAGACTTTAGTAACCAAAGGTTATATACTTTAAGTCGATTGCATATGGAGATGCCGACTTTGCCAGATGCAAAATTAATAGAAAAAATATTTGTGGTAGTTTCTATGTTTTGGAAAATTGGCTTCTTTCTTGGACGAGTAGGGTTTAGGGTTTCCCATTCAAAGGCGGAAGTGGAATATATAACTGTGGAAAGAAGTTGTGCAAAATTCATATGGATAAGGCGAACTCTTGAGGATTATGGTATTAAGCTAAACAATGTGCCCATCCCATGTGACAACACAAGTGTAACCAACATGTCAAAAAATATTGTTTTGCACTCTAAGACTAAACACATTGACAATAGAAACTACTTTATTCGAGAACAAGTCTAAAAGAATATTGTTAAACGAGATTAGGACAAAATATCAATTGACAGACATATTTACCAAACCACTTAGTTAGAACTAATTCATAAAGATTAGGAGAGAGAGTTAGTAGTTGGGGAAATTCTAACCTAAAATGCTTGGAGTCAAAAGCATACATTAGAAGTATAAAGTCAAATCGATGCAAATGTATGCTTGGACTTTATAGTAAACTTGACCTCTTGATTAATTGCCCAACAAACCCTATTTTATTTAGATTTCAACATCTAACCAAAATGCTTAAGTTATAGTTTTTAAACAATTCGTTGAGTGGTACCATTCCTCCAGGGCTTATACTTTATAGTAAACTTTGGGTGGTTGATTTTCGAACCACCTAACTGGAGGAATTTCTCCTCCTATTTGTTGGCATACTAACTTGATTTTACTGAATCTAGAGTGTAATAAACTTTGTCTGACGGGGTCACAAACTGATGATCATTAGTGCAACTTTGTCTTGGTGGCTGCAAATCATTAAAACTTTCCTTTCGAGATGTGAAAATTAGCAATCAAAGGCTCTATTACCTCTTCTTTTTCTTTTTTTTTATCAGAATACAACCAGCCATAATTTTCTCCCCTGCATCTTTATGGGCCTTTCGTCGATTTAAAATGGTGTCTTAAATGGGCGAATAGGTAGGCTGTTCTATAAAGAAATGGTGGGATTGGGGCAAGTCATAGATCCTATCAAGAAACCCCACATTCGCTAGAGATTTAGAGATGAAGGAAGAAGAAAATGTAGTGTTAGGCTGCCATTACAAGGGTGTGTTTTCGATGGAGGCTTTCCATGACCAAAGATAGAAGTGGAAAGAAAGGAATGAAAAAATAAATAAAATAAATTTTTAATAATCCCACATCGAAAAAGCATCATATGGTAAGGGTTCTTTTTTCCTATAACGTAGTCCTCCTTAATTACTGGAAATTCAATATATGACAACTATAATTTGTCTTAAAATTAAAAAAAAAAACCTTTTTTAAAATCTTTTAATCAATAAGGTTTTTGATTGAAATTATATATTTCTTGTTGGGCAACCAAATAAACCCAATGAAGTTTAACTTTTAATGTTAAAAGTATTTACCATTTTTTTAAATATATATATATAATGTTACACATAAGATATAAAAATCTCCTAATATTCTTTTAAACTTCATAAGTTGTGTTTTTTATGCTTAATTATGTTATAATTTTTTTTTTCACAATACTTTTGACAGTAGAATTAAAACATATAATTATTAAGACGTTTCATAAATAAGATATATATATATATATAGATGTAAGTAAATACGTAATTATTTAATTTTTTTATTAATTAATATTATAAAAGATTTTTATGCAAAAAAGTATTATTTATTATGTTATAGAATTTTTAATTGTGTGCCGTAAAATCAAATTGGTTCTTAAAAAATTTATTAATTATTTAGATATTATTAGCTTATTGAATAGTAATTATAAGAGAATTGATTGTACTAAATTTGGGTTAAGCTTGTCTACATCCTTGTGCAGTTGATATCCTCTCTCAAACTTGAGGACCATTTTTTTAAACACGCTTTAATGTAGTTTGTATATTATTTTTTCAATGATAAAAAGATTAGGAGTATAATTAATATTATAAAAGATTTTTATGAAAAAAATTATTAATTATTATGTAATAGAATTTTTAATTGTGTGCCCTAAAATCAAGTTAATTCTTTAAAAATTTATTAATTATTAAGAATTATTAACTTAGAGTTGATTGTCCTAAGTTTGGATTAAGCTTGTCCATATTGTTGTGCAATTGATCTCCTCTCTCTAACTTGAGGACCATTTTTTAAAATAGATTTTAATATAGTTTGTATATTCGAATTCATGTCTTTTACATGAAGACTGAAGAGTGACTTTGTTATAATCCCAAAAAAAAAAAAAAAAAAGGGTGAATTTGAGACCAATTAAGATAGAACTTCAATCTTAACACAATTTATTACTACTCTAATGCATTATTGGAATATTATTCAAACATTCTTAGAAAATATTCTTCTTTAACTTATACAAATAGGTAAAAATTGGAGATGACTTCTTCAATTTATTTGATACAAGTAATTTGTAGATAATTAGGTAAAAATTAGTGTTAATGTTGAAAGGCTTAGAGCACCCTAGCGGTACACAAAAAGGGAAAAGGGAAAAATAAAAATTGAACTCATAGCATTAGTAGCCAATGAGCCAAAAAGTCGAAATTGATGGCCAATAAATTATAAAGGGATTTAATGTGAAGTGGTGTTCTATCAGACTACATTATGGACCATCTGCTCCTAATTTGTTACTTTTTGTATTAACAAACTTCACAATTATGCATATTTTGGACAAAAGAAAAACATGCATTGATATTTACTTCTCCCTAATAAAACATATTGCATTAATTATCAAATAATTAATAAGCATTCACCTCTCTCTTCTTGAGTTCCACAAAATCATTAATGCTCCTTGCCATCTTTTATCAATATACTATTAGATTTGTATCATATAATTAAATTATAAATACAGAAAGAATAATTTAATAATTTTATTTTATAAATGTGCCGTCAAGAGTGTCAAATATCAGTGCCTACTACGTAAAATCGATGGGTTTTTTTATCTAATGTAAAAGATAATTTTTATCTCTAGCAAATTCAATTATTTATGAGAACATAATTAATTAATAATTATTCATGCAAATAAAATTCAATAATTAATAAATTTTTAAAAAATAAAATAATTTTTTTTATAGATAAAATAAAATTTAATAATATAATAATAACATCAGCAATTATGAGTAATGGTCCTCTTCTTACCCTTTAAATTACTCTGGTTCAAGGCTGCAGGCGCCCCTTCCTTCCCTTCATCGCTTCATTTTCCCCGCTTCTATGTCGTTCAGATCTCTATAATTCCACCCCCATTAGAGCTCCTCTTCAACTAAACCAATCCCATTTCTGGAATGTCTGCTGTCTTTGATTTTTATTTTCTTTTACACTCGTTTGCATACCGAGAAAAGATAGGAAATGGAAAGGAAAAGAAAATTTAAACACTTACATTTCTCTGGACTCAGAAGAAACAATAAAGTCCAACTCAACTGAGCGTACGTTGGTTTGATTGAGTTGGCTATTTTCATTTTCTCAAATTCAACACTACAGAGAAGAACATTAAGATTCAAATTTTAGTTTATTCTATTTAATTTCCCCTGTTTCCTCTGTAACCAAACGGTGCGTTTAGGGTTTTTTTGTTTTGGGTGTGGAGATGTTGGGGTCTGGTTTGCAGCTCGGGCCTGCTCGTGGTGAGGACATGTCTTACATTCCTGTTAAAGCTAGAAAAAATCAAAATCAAAATCAACAGCCGCAGCAGCAACAACAACAACAGCAAGTTCAGAGTGCTGAGAGTGAAGGGAAAGAGAGTTACATTTCATCTAGAAACACGAAAATTGTTGCTTCTGATGACAGGAATCCAGAAGAGCCTTCAAATTCTATACCCATGTCGCCATCTGAGCCATTCGTCACTTCTTATATCAGTAATCTTAAAAGGTTCTTGGAATCCACCACACCAACTGTGGCTGCGCAATATCTCACTCAGGTTTATCTTCATTTTATAACTTATTGATTAATGATTAGTGATAATTCCATTTTCTGAACTCTGAAATAAAAATAGTTTTTGTTTCTGTTTTGGTGCAGACTACAATGAGGGGATGGAGTACTTGTGATGTTGAGTTTCAACCTTACTTTGCATTGGGTGATTTGTGGGAGTCTTTTACAGAATGGAGTGCTTATGGGGCTGGTGTGCCTCTAAAACTGGATGGCAATAATTTTGTTCAATACTATGTTCCGTATTTATCGGGTATTCAGTTATATGGAGAATCTATGAGGACGACTGCTGAGTTGAGGTATTACTGTTACTTATGTGGATTTATTTGTTAAATTGCTTGTGGGAATTTGAATTGTAATACTTTTTTTGTGAATTGTACTGTTACTTTTGAAGTCTTGCTCTAGATAGATTGTTATTTCTGGCTTTATTTAATTTTTACTTTTTAGATGGTTGTTTTAATTTTGTGTGATCAAAATCTTTTAATTGATCTCTAATCACCATGGTAATTCCTTTGTTGAATTATCTCCAATTTCTCCATCTTACTTGGCAAAATCAATGTATTTGGTGATTACAGAACTCATTATTGTTATGTCTTCCAGTTGTGCTATTTTTTGCTTTTGCTTTTGATATTGATATCTCCATCGAACTTGTTTGGTCCATGTTGTGTTTGTGTTGTATAATTCCGGTTTCGAAACTCGAGATGTAATGATCAAATGTCCAAGGTTTATTGCGAGTTCAAGGGCCTGTATGGGAATTATGAAATTTGAACTAATATGGTCCAGAACCAACTTCAACTAGATGGTCCAACCTTGAGTAAACTTAAATTTGAACTGGTTTTATATTAGACCTAGTTTGTCTCAACCCAATATATAAACTAGTTAATTTTTTTTTGCTTTTTGGTTACCTTAATCCTGAACCTGTTTTTTGTTTGTAATATTTCTTTCTCAACATTATAATATAACTATATATACGCACACAGAAATAAGAACATAAAGATCATGCATGTAACAAAGCATACAAAAAAAAAATCAAGTAGTTTAAACCAATTTGTTACAAAATATTCAAGATATTACATGAAGATTATTAGCTTGGTGATTGTTCTTCCCACATCCAATTTGCTATTGAACGTCTTAGTTGCGAAGCTGTCTTCCGTTGCTTTACTTGAGAAACAATATTACTCTTTTTCAACTTCATTTGTTTCTTCCATTTCTCGTGAAGTATCTTGTTCAAGCTCCATATCAAATATCCAATCATTTTTGTTCTCATGCCGAATATGATTATGTATAATGCAACAAGCTATGACTAATTTCACTTGTGTTGGAAAAGGGTAAGGAGGACCTATTGTTAAAATAGGAAAGCGCGCTTTAAGAACTCCAAAAGTAAGCTCAATCACATTACGCAAAGATGAATGTCAATTATTAAATTAACTCTTTTGCATTGGTTGGTAGATTACCACCTTGAAACTCACTCAAGTGGTATCGAACCCCTCGATATGGAGCAAGAAAATTAGGGATATTGGCAAACCCTGCATCCATGAGATAATACGTTCCTGCAACATATAGCATATAAACCTTTGGTGGGATGCAATAAGTTTTTTCTATCCAATATTTCACATAATTTTAAGAAAACATTTTTATCCGTGCGAAGGTTTTCTTGACAACGTTGATCATGGCCATTAAGGATTTATTTCGATGCCACCTCTCCACACCACTTATCAAGCCAAAACTTCACCCGATAACCTCTTCCTACCTCCAACTAATGTCAAAAAAGAAAGCTTCCTTTTCTCTCATGATCCTTCTCCACAACCAAAACCCATAAGGAGTAACCACATCACTGGTGGACCAACCACCCTAAGAAATCCCATAAATGGAAACAATCAGCCCCCTCCACATAGCAGTACTTTCATCTGCAAATCTCCACAACTATTTACCCATGAGAGCTCTATTGAACTCCCACGGATTTCTGATGCAAAGACTTCCATTCTTCATAGGGCAATAAACTCTTCCCCAGGTGGATCTTCCTTCTTTCCTCATCATCTCCCCATTGGAAATCTCTGAAGTTTTTCCAATCTTTCCACTGAAGGAAAAGGAAACAGAGACATGAAATAGGTTTGAAGGCTAGATGAAGTACACTTTGGAAGAGTTGCCCTACCCAGATAAAGTACTAAACTACTTCCATGTTTTTCCACGTGAATTGCATACTTCACTAGTGGCCATATAGAGCCATTTTTCTTTTGCTCAATTTGGTTCCAAAAAGTCCTACCTAAAGTTCTTGTGATGCTCCTAATGCCCTCACAAATTACAATTTTCAACAACAATTCAAACTTTATCTTCTTTTAGACAACAGGGATATTATTAAAACTTAAATGTTGACACTTCCCATTATAGTGGATATTCACAAGTAACAAATTTATAGTGCATGCTTTAGAAATATTAATATTATACTAGGCTAGTCACTGGAAGGAGGCACCATTCTTTTGGTGCATCGCAAAAGCTTGGCCATCAAGCTTGAGAATGCAAGGATTTTGAGGGCAGCCACTTCAAGTTAATAAAGCTGGAGATTAGACTTGTACCGTGTCCACCCTCCAAGCACCCCAAATTGACAGAACATTGCTGGGTCAATGGCCTTTTGGCTGGTCTCTGGAAGGCATAAATATTCTTTCCAAAACCTAGGCTGCAGGAAAAATAATTTGCAATAATGTTGAAAAATTATTAAACAAACAATGAATTATCACGTGTATCTTATAATGAACAGTAATAGCTAACCTGAATATTCTGGTGGTGACTTGTGAACAACAGAAATGTGTGTTATTTTGTTTCCTTGCTTTATTTTTTATATATAAAGAAGAGGTGTAGGATCAATGATAGAAAAAAAATAGCTGAACTCCAAACAAAACTGATTGTTGGAGAAATTCTACATAATCAAAGCATTATCCAATAAGAAATCACAACTAAAGCTATGCATTACACCCTATCAACGAAGCAGAAAACTATCAATTTCAAAATCCCAAAACTTCAAAAATAAGAGAGGTTATCATTCAGAAATCAAGATCAATAGAAGAAGCAATAACTTTTTTCATTTATTTAGAAAAGGTAACTGTTCAAACAAGATTATAAATAGATTAGGCTGCAAGCCAACTTCTTTTTTTTTTTTTTTTTTCTTTATGTATTTCCTCAATTTCCCTATCTTAGTATAATTATGCTAAAAAGAAAAGAATTTTTTTCATCAGTTCTAATAATGAACTCAAAAATAAATTCTATCACCATTTTTAAGAAAATTAAAACAAAAACTGATGGAAATAATTCAGTCCCTGGACAAATAAAACGTCAGTGTGAAAACCAAAAAAAAAAAAAGTAAACAGCAAACCCTCCAAATGGGGATGCATCCTCTCAAATCTCTATCCATAAAATTAAGACCTCCCGGACCCTTTTTATGTATGTGTGTGTTGTTTTTTTTTTTTTTTTTTTTTTTTTTTGGGGGGGGGGGGGGGGGGGGGGGTGTTGGGGGGTTTCTCAGTATAGTAACCTCATTTGACAGCCAACTCCCAATAGTGACCAAGCCATCCGCACAAGAGTTATACTCACACAGAGTATATGCCGGAATGGACAATCCCACACTTGATTTGTCAAAGCCCTGCAATCATATATCAGAACAGCATAGGGGTGTTTTCTACTAACCTCAGGGGATGGATATGAGGGCCATAAGAGAATCTGATTCACGGCCATCTCCTGATAAACTTCCTTTGAAACTGAAAGTATCCCATTGTTCAATTCTCTCTCGCTCAACTTGCACACAAGTGCAATCTCCAGGTTAGCAGTGAAACCCACTAACCATCTACCTTGGTCTATACGAAATAGTCCACCAGCCACTGGTTTTTGAGAGAGGATCCATCTGTACTTATTTCGCCCAGCCTCCTCATGAAAGGACCACAAAGTCAATTTGGGGGAGTAAATTGACATGGGGAGCTCATCTTTAATGGCCATCCAGAATTTTCTTGGAATAAGCTACAACTTTTTTTTTATAATAAAAATCCCCAAAAAGGAACCAGAGGAGGCTCAACACCATTTCTTGTGATGCATAAGCCAGCATATATGGTAGTGGGTGAGAATCTGAGATGGACTTATTTCAATGAGAACATAGATACTAGACTGCAGAAGAAGCAAGGGGAGGGGAGAAATGGGGATGCTGTTCGATGGAAGGATATCTAAGACTAGTGCATTGTCTGTTTGCTTTTTTCGGGAGAAGTGGGGATGTTATTCGATGGAAGGATATCTAAGACAAGTGCATTCTATGTTTGCTTTTTTATGATACATTGAGTAGCGGCCCCATATTTTCTATCCTTGGAAAGGCATTTAGCATTCCAAGGCTTCGCTAGAAGTGGCTATTTTTAATTTTTTTTTTTTGGTTGAACAGCGGTGTGGGATGCTATCTTGAGTATGAATAATTTGCAAAGGATATGGCTTTTGATGGACCATCGATGTTACTTGTGCAAAAAGGATGAATAATTTCCTAGTAGTTCACTCATGTTTTGCCTAGTTTCTATGGAGCTTTGGTTGTTATTGTGGTTTACTTTTGAGATCCATTGGGTTATGCCGGGGACCATTATAGACTTCTTTAGGAGTTAGAGAGGGGGTTGTAGGTGTCTGCAAGCAATGAAGATATGGGACATGGCTCCTTTATATCTCATGTGGTTTGTTTGGAGGAAGAGGAATGGGAGGATTTTTCAAGGGAGTGAGAGCTTGGTTAATTTTTTGAAACTTTTGAAGCTCCAAAATTTTATTTTATTTTTGGTGTGTGGATTCATACAGTATAGCTGTGGCATATTTTATCACTTTTTTGAGTGATATGTATAGATGGTTAGGGCTTATTGTATATCATTGTATACATGGGTTGCGTCGTCCTTCTGGCGCTTTTTCAATATATATCTATTACTTATCAATAAATAAAAAGTTTAGTGCTCTATCTATCCCAAAATTGAATGTATTCCTCCACCTCCCAAATAAGATGTTGAGGATTGAAGATCTAATTGAGACAAGTGTGTGGGTTACATATCCATTTAATTTGCTTCTTCCTAATTGTAACTCCATTCAATTTGTCTTTTCTGCTAATTTGCATTGTTCATCTGATTATGTTTCTTGATGATATTTTTATGTTTTTAGTAATTTTCTCAGCATGAATTTCTTGCATAACTAGTTCTGCTGATTTTAATGTAGTTTATACTGCGTTCTGATTCATTTCATTGTCTTGTGACCAAGTTTGACTTTCCCATTTGGATAGGCAAGCAAGCAAGGACAGCGATAGTGACTATGATAATAGTGACAGAAGCAGTGATTATGAAACTGAAGAAGGCATAAAACATTCTGGGGAACGATGGGGTCATCATCTTTTATTTAGTGAGGCCAATTTTGAACTGGGCAGGTTGTCTTTGAGTGACAATCTCAGTACAACCCAAGAAAGCTCTTGTAGCGATGAAAGTGAATCTGGGAATCATCAAGGTCACCTGCTCTTTGAATTTCTTGAGCAGGATCCTCCTTATAGCCGTGAACCCTTAACTAAAAAGGCTAGTGTTTTTAACTTTTTGGACTTAAAGTTTCGCCTTGCTGCTACATCTACTAGGTAATCTAGTATCGTTATGCATGAAGATAATCAATTTGGTAGTTGTGTCGAATTATTGTTGCAGATATTAGATCTTTCGTGCCAGTTTCCTCAGTTGAAGACATTAAGAAGTTGTGATTTGATGCCAATCAGTTGGATATCTGTGGCATGGTAAAGATTGAATTGTTGTATATGTGAATTATGATATGTTTGTTTCATAAAATGATAAGCATTCATTTGTTCTGATCAAATTGTTGTAGGTACCCTATATACAGAATACCTGCGGGACGAACATTAAGAGATTTGGATGCTTGCTTTCTGACTTACCATTCTCTTTCCACCCTGGTGGGAGGTAATTATGACTTTCCAAAAGTTAGTGTTATTTGACTTTGCTGATCAAAAAAACAAAAAGTTATTGTGTAATTTGACAAGCTTTTCTGTAGTTACAAAGAACAAGTCTGTGTGCATGACTGTGTTTCTGCTCGCGTTTTCATTTTTATTCACTCTCTTTTTGTATAATTATTTTTGGGAAAAATTAATACTGGGTATTTGATAATTAAAGATTATACCCAGTGGTTTCTAAAATAACACTTCACTCTTCTGTTAGAGTTGTTTGATTAAATGGCATCAACTGAAGGTGGCTTTTTACATGGTTACCACAATTTGCTCCTCCCCTAGCAAATTGTGAATTGGGATCACACAATCCAAAACATGGATCACTAGCGATTTAGAATGCAAGATTTAGCGTTCTAATCTAAAATATCAAGAGTCCCAAAAAACTCATACAAAATAAACACATCATTAGAATTTTATTTTATAATGGTTTGGATTCGTTGAAATCTTTTTGATATTTGTATATACATACCAATATTATTACTAATACAAACAAAAAACATATCACGTTCTAAATAAACGTATTTCGTTCCAACAAAGCAATCCAAAAAAGCCTACCCTTAACGTACCATGTTCTATAACAAGTGACGATTTACGTTCCCGTTTCCGTTCCCCCTACCAAAACAATCCATGTTCTAGATAACATTGCTTTTTACATTTTTTTCCCTCTTTTTATGTTTTGAATAAAAAATCAACATATTTTGCAAGACAATGTTACCCTTCTTCATCCCTACCCAACCAACTCAAAACCATGGTTATACACTTTCATCTCCATTTCCCACAATAGACTGTTGCCTCAGTCACCACTGTCACTCTGGTCAGCATTGTAGAAAAGAGTAGATAGACAAGCAATACAAAATATACAAACCACACACATTCATTCTTTGCATATCTTAGATATATAAACATCCTATACAAGCACTCAAGGAATGAATTAACTAATGGTTTGAATACACCATTAACAGCCACCACTTCACTTAACCATTATAATGGTCGATAGTTTTTGTTGCACCACTGCTATTACCTTGATTCGGAGTTATCACTGGTAATCATCACCATTAAATCCAACTCTGCGTCTCTTCCTTTGCACACATATGTATACATAAGATTTAGTAATCTAACAGCCAAAAGGCTTTCCCTATTTCAATACCACATGCACTTACAAACCAGCACTACTTTCCATCCATATGCAACACCACTGTCACCTCCATTATTTAAAGCTAAACCTCGACATTCAACACTAGATTTCAATACCACGTGCACTTACAAACGACCACTACTTTCCATCAATGAGCAACACCACTGTCACCTCCATTATTTAAAGCTAAACTCTACATTCAACACCTGATTTCACCCAAAGCTTTTAATTTGTGAAGTGCAATCATGTTTTTGTCATTTTTTATGGATTTGGCTGGATATATGTGGTCGGAGATGTTTATGCATGTGACCTAGAACAAAGGTGATGAGGTTGCACATTTTGAAGGCCATGGTGTTGGCCTTTGAAGGTTGGGTTGTGTTTGAACCTCTTGGAGGGCAAAGGAATAAACTTTTTCATTTCCCCATGTTTCTATTTTTACTTACGGGTGCTACATTAGCATGGACGAGAATCACAGAGTTAATAATCCCATTACAGCTGAACACTGAGGCAAGCTCAAACTGAGTTTGACTTAATGGTGAATTAATTCTAAGAAGCAATTGAGTTAACTCATAACCTCAATTATAGAGGAGAGGGCTTAGCTAGTCACTGAATTAATTCTATCACTGTCTTCCAATTCATTATAGTAATCTTCTATGTAATTCCAATTTCTTGTAATTCTGACCCCAACACCAATTTCTCCATCTCATAATCATAAAAAAATCCCAAATCTAAACTCTAGTTTCCACCATCATTATTCATACATACAAATCTTCATGTACAAATCTCTCTCTCTCTCTCTCTCTCTCTCTCTCTCTCTATATATATATATATATATATATATAAGGGAGAGGGCAAGAGTGAGAGGGGAGGGGGAGAGAGGTAATGGTGCTATCAATTTGTAAGATGATGGTTGGCAATGGTGGTGGAGTAATGTGCTAGCAGTGGTCGAGTTTAATTAGAACATATAATTGCTTTAATCCAGCATATTAATGTTGCGTTCATAACTCAAGTGGGAACGGTTTTAAAAAATTATTTTGGATCTTTGATTTATATGAATCGTACAATCTTGAAAAGAAGGGTTAGGATTACCTTATTCTTGAATAATAGATTTTTTAAGAAGACTAATTGAAGAAATTGATCGTATTTTCCTTTTCTTACTCTAGGTTTTCTCCTCTTTTCCCTTTATGCAAGTCATACACCAGAGAGGAGAGTGGGCTTGCCTCATTTTCTATCAGTAAGGAAAGAAAATAATAATGACTTGTGTGTATGGCTATCCTCTTATATCATATATTTATAGGAGTTTACAAAATAAAGATAAGAGGAGGGGTCCAGGGCCCCACCACCAAATTAGCTTTAATTAGGCAGTAATTGTCTGGTTAATTTTTAATTAATTAATGACTAATTAATTTCATTAAATAATTAAAATTGCACTCTAATTTGGTGAAATAAAGAAAAATCCCAATTTCACGAAACTTTTACAATAAGCCAATCTACTTGGATATCAATAATTAAGATTTGAACTTTTATACCATCAAACCAATTCTTAATTATTTTAGAACCGAATTCACCACTTATTAATCACTTCTAATTAGTCATTGTTGTTACCAGTTTCTGGTTGTGTGTGATCTCCTTCAGAGCTTCCCTGCAAAACCAAGGTTAAGTGTTACCGGATTGTCCTCGGTGGTGATAGCTCCGATGCTTAAGTTAGAAAGAGAACTAAAAGAGAATATAGTTGACTGCGATAATGCACCATGAGTTTAGGGCGTACCTTGCGCCTTTATTTATAGATTGAGTTCTTGCCGATTTTGATAGGGATTAGGAATGGAAAGATCGGATATGGAATCTATTTTCCTTGTTGAACTCTTCCTCCAGAGATAGATCTATAAGGTGACTTTGGTTGTTAAGCTCGGTATCCTCTTTGATGTGGTCAGTGGTCTTGGATAGTAGATACTCAGTTCGGAGTACTTGCGTCGTGTCCTCCATACCTGCATAGACACGTGGCAGTTCTGTACATCTGGGTTCTAATATAGTATATCAGCTACTCCCCCCCCCCCCCCCCCGGCGGGAGCCTCAGTCTTGTGGTATTCATCCCAAGCTAAGGTTAGGGTTACGACACAAGTGTCGAAGGCGCGATAAATGTGTCGATTCATCTTTTGAGGTGACACGCATTACACAACTTTAATGTCCCATCATTGTAACCATCACACAAAACTCGACAAGGCCATGATTGCTTAAGTAAATGGTGCCCTTTTGTCTCCCTCAAATTCATGGGCACCTCTTCAGTTGCTTCATTAAATGATTAATAAGCCTATAAACTAGGGGAAAATAGGCCCATTTCAAAACTTTATTGATCACTTGGAAGGCTAAGAATATGATTTTTGATCAAAGCGAAATCCGGTGACTTGAATCCGTATCTCCGGCTAGCCTAGATCTTCACTGTTAGGTCAGACTACCATTTTATTTTTTGTTTCTTCCTTCTACCCTTTCTTTTTCCTTTATTGATGGCATCTTTAGAAGGCCATAGTGAGTCTAGGGGTCCTAATGACCCTTCAGAATAGAGTAGAAATCGGCCCTCAAGTGGCCATAGTTGACAGATTTGAAGACAGGGGTGCCGCGATAAATGAGGCTAGGGACGAATAATTCATTGCCATTACCCTTGTCATGCTTGAACGTATTAGAGAGATGTACGATTTCCCTTATCATGTTTAGTGTAGGATTCCTGAGCCCCAAGACAAACCATATTACATAGAGTCCCAAGAGATATGTGTGTATTTCGAATGGTTTGAGATTGGGATTAGGTTCTCCTTCCGTCCCTTCAATAAGGAATTTTTCACACATTTTAGACTCTACCTTGCTGATCTCAACATTAACAGTTGAAATGTTTGATAGCATACATCGTTTTAGGCCATAAGAGCGATGTAGTAGTAGATTTGGACCTGGTGAGGTGTGGGATGGACCATAAGAAGGCCCAAGAGGGGTTGTATTATATGTCTTTTGATGTTGGGTTCAAACCTCTTACTAGTGTCCCTTTTTCCAATAAAACATGGAAGAGGTGGTATTTTTTCGTCAGTGGTGATTGGGAGGATGCCAATTATCCGGGAGAGGGCGGCAATATTTTTCCTCGAAGTACCGGGCTTGTAGGTGAGGACTTGCACTTCCGACCTCCCTTCTTTGGCACCAAGTTTTATTGGGATGTACTTTATCCTTCTACTTGTATTTATTTCAAATTAGTTTGTCAAGCAATGCACAACCTTCACAAAAGACCGCCAGGATAGATTAAGGCTTTTGTTATAGCCTCCTCAATGCTCACTCCACCATTCTTAGAACCTTAGCGAGGTCGGGCTTATTCAGTTGAAAGGCATGGATTTGAAGTCGATCATCACCTCCCTCTATCCTGGTCAATCAAAGAAGACCTATGCCGGTCCATCCGCCGCATCAGCACCTATCTCGAAGAGGAAGAGGTTGCTTCGAACCGAAAAGGAGTCATTGGAGAGGATTGAATCCGACAACCTCCAAGTGTTGCCTACTGATCCCTCAAGAGGAGCTTCCTTAGTAGGGATGGCAATTTGCCCCACCTCGCGTATGGGGTGTTCATAAACAAGGTCAGGGGATGGTCACCCCGCCCCCGCCCCTGCTCCATTTATATATTAATTTTTTTATTATCTTTATATCCACTATATTTACCAATAAATCACACTATCTAAAATTAATTCTAAGATTTTTCATAGTACACTCATTTATTTTTGTATTGGTTATTTTGGTAATACAATTTTTATTTATCTATCAAAAAGAAGTTTTAACTTAAGAGAAAAATATATCGGGGTTCGGGTTGAGGTCAGGGAATATAAATGGGGTTGGGGTTGGGGTTAGGGTTGGGGTCGGGGTCGGGGTCGGGGTGAACCTTTAGACGAGGTAGGGCGGGGAATATAAACGAGGTTGGGGTTGGGTAAGGGGCACCTTGTCCCAAACCCGAACCCGAACCCGAACCCGCCCTGTTGCCATTCCTACTCCTCGAGAGACACCAGAGCAAACTCCTTCGGTGGTCATTCGAGCTCAATCGAAGGGGAAGGGAAAAAGAGGCCCCCCTCTTCCGAGCATGACTTCTTCTGCCAAGAGTGCTCTGAAGTCAGCCTGGGTGGAGGCCTGGAGAATGAAACCTAGGAAGATGAAGGGTTCAAGTGCCAACCAGATTCTAAAGGATGGTCTAGCGGCCCATATGAAGGTAAATTGTTATGCCTCTCTAAGTTTTTTTTTTTGGTTTACCGACTTCTGGCGATACTCGCAAGCCATGCATGCGATGGCCTATCTATTAAACTCCATAGAGGATCCAAAGCAAGTGAACAAGCTCCAAGAGGAGCTCGATGAGGCCCGTCTTCTGCTAGGATTTGCCCATTCTGCCACATAGGAGGCAGAGGAAAAGTGGAGGACAATCGCCACTGAGGCCATGACTCATGAATCTAAATGGGATGGTCGGAAGTCCGAGGTAGAGGTTCTCAACTAAGAAGCACGGACACTTTATTTTGGTTCATGTGTCCGTGTCGGACACCAACAATCTCGGACACTTTTTGGACACGTGTTCAGGACACTTGAATCATGGATGTTAATGATTAAATGAAGAAGTACTTTAATTTTTATTTAATGACTTTGTTATTTTAATATCTTAATAATATTTTTTAAATTTGTGTATTTTTATGCCAAGTTTAATTGAAATAACATTAGGTTTTTATTATAAGATCATATAAAAAAATATAAAAAATTTATATATATTCAACGTGTCCCTAATGTGTCTGTGTCCTACTTTTTTGAGAAATAACGTGTCTACGTGTCCGTGTCATGTAGTATTAGTGTCCCGTGTCCGTATCCGTGCTTCTTAGGTTCTCAAGAAGGAGCTCCGAGAGGCCAGAATGAAGTCCCTTTCCCTTCAACACCAAATCTTTGAAGGGAATGAGAAACACGCTGAGCAACATAAGGCAACTCAGGCTCAAGCTTAAGAAGAGCAAACGGCCGAAGTGGTGCTCCGCTGGGAGAGTTGGTCAATTTTGATTATCAACTTTGCCTGAGGAAGCTCGCAAAGGCCTTTCTTGATCTGGACACCTCTAGTCTAGATGCGGTGGAGGTTGAGGTAGATCTAGAGGTGGGGACGTCAGGTCATGATCCCAAAGTGGATGTTCTTACTAAAGAGGTGGCAGCCACGGAAGGCGTCAATGTAGACCTTAAGGCTAGGAATCAGAACCCCACTAAGGATTGAAGGCCTTTCTTTTTTGTATTTTTCCTTTCCTTTTGATCTTTAACTTAATCATTAATAAAATCTCAACCTTTTAATTTCTCAATCTCCTTGTCTATTTCTTGTGATGCTTGTGTTTAGTTGTCTTTCTTTTATGACTTTCATAAGCACTTCGTCATTGAAGGCTTAATAATACTATGAACCTCTGATCTTCAATACTTAGTAAAGTTTCGAATAATGGTCCAAAAGATAAGGTTAAGAAGGGGTCTTGAGGACAAACAGAGTAACAATCTTCCAACCTGTAGGTTTGGACTTTTCAAACACTTGTAAAATTTTTAACCAAACTTAAAGGTTATGAAGATACATTTTGGTGATGATATCCCGAGCCAGTAAGCGTATGAATTTCAGCCTCCCAATCTATAACACTTGTAAAAGTTTGCACAAGTTTTGAAGATAACTTTCAGGTGATGACATCCAGAGCCAGTAGGCATAGGAATTTTAGCCTCCCGACTTCTAACACTTGTAAAATTTTGCACAAGATTTAAAGGTCTTGAAGAAAACTTTAGGTGTGACTTCCAGAGCTCGTAGGCATAGGAATTTTAGCCTCTCAACTTGTAAAAGCTTGTATAATTTTGCACAAGATTTAAAGGTCTTGAAGAAAACTTTAGACTATGACATCCACACCCTAGGAATTTTATCCTCCCAACCTATAACAATTGTAAAATTTTGCACAAGATTTAAAGGTCTTTAAGAAAACTTTAGGCATCCAAAGCTTGTAGGTATAGGAATTTTAGCTTCCCTACCTGTAACACTTGTAAAATTTTGCACAAGATTTAAAGGCTCTGAAGAAAACTTTAGGTGTGACATCCAGAGCGCGTAGGCTTAGGAATTTTAGCCTCTTGACCAGTAACACTTGTACAATTTTACACAAGATTTAAAGGTCTTAAAGAAAACTTTGGCACATAAGTGATTAAATAGCTTGCTCTAAACCTTTATTTCTAATATTTTTGTAAGTGTTCAATAATTTAGGGCCTTGGTACAGGTTTTGCAGACAATTCTCTAACCAGTAGGTCTTAGGTCTAACTATTCTGACTATTTTGTATGGTCTTTCCTAGTTAGGAGAAAGCTTCCCCACACTAGACTCTTTTGTATTAGGGAACACCCTCCTGAGCACAAGGTCACCCAACTGAAAGTTCTTGGGTTTAACATTCTTGTTGAAACTTTTGGCCACCTTTTGCTTATAGGGCTCCATTCTGATCTGCACTTGCTCCATTTTTCTTCCAAGAGGTCAAGATTCTTGGCAAGACTGTGGTTGTTGTGCTCAGGGTCGTACAATTTTGTTCTCAGGGTTGGCATTCCAATCTCTACTGGTATTACTTCCTTAGTTCTGAATGCTGAATGCTAGGGAGAATGGGGTTTAAGAAATTGGGACCCGTTTTATTGTTTGATGCGGTTTTTTTTAAACTAGGGGTATTTTAGTCACGAAATATATTAGGGACTTTTGAGGTTAAATACTTTTGGATTGACTTAATGTGGCATAAGTGAAAATCGAGAGACTTTTAGCTGAATGCATCTTTAATTAATTTACTACCTTTACTTTTTAAGAATGCAATCATTTATTTTCTTATGTTTTCTTGTCTTACAACTCATCATCTCATTTCATTCTAATTTAGCTACCTCCGGTTGTTGGGACATCCTCTCTTGATTAGCTAACATCCTTTGGCACGAATAAAAATTATTAGTAAAAAAATAAAAACTTTTAGTATTTTAAAACTTGGACCATCATTATAATCTCAAAATTTTAAATGAAGGTCAATTATTTTGACTTTATTCTTAAAAATACTAATTTGAAAGTATTTTATACCCAACAAATCTTGACAAAGTACTTTTTTAGGGAAGGAAAGATCCAATATCATATACACACCATAGAAATATATAAACCATCTATGTAAAATGCCCCATTTAACAATATGTTAGGGTTTCAATGGAAGTGGTTAAACATTATTGGTGGTTATAAATTATTCTCAATCGAGGGCTTCTCCTTGACACATGTTTGACACCTTATCGACATGTCCATAAGTCAAGAAATAAAATAAATTTTATTATTTTGGACACTTGCTTGACATATCTCAAACACAATTAACTCATAAGCACAAACACACAAGTCACAACCAACACTATTGAAAACAAGATGAACACATCTCAAAATGTATGGCCTGTCTTTTTTAAAAATTTGACATTTTCCATGGCCGCCAAAAGTGAAGCATGAAATGAACACTCTTGTATATAGGACAAAATATTACCATAAAGAGCAAAATGTAGTAAGAGAGTTGTAGTAGTATGCATAATATACTTATCAATGTGATATTTGATATTTGTTGATCTTCATTTTCCATTTTATTCAATTCTTATCATAGATTAATCAAATTATATGTCTTTTTTTTTTTCTATAAGTAAAATACAATATAAGGACGCAACTTTAACTTAAAAGAGTCTCATTTCTCCCAAAAAAAAATTTACAAAAGAATATATGCATACAAATGAAAGTTTATATTTATAAGTTTCTCATGTCATTGTCTTGCTTTTTAAGGATTTATGTGTCGATATATCTTTGTTGGTTCATGTATATGTCTAAGCTACGTAATTGTATACTAAGTTTAAAGCTATGTTGATGCTCATCCAGAACCCTATGCTCACAAACACAAATGATTTCATGTGATGGGTCTTGTAGTACAAAAAGGAAGGGGGGGGGGGGGGGGGGGGCAAGGGCTTGGATTCATTGGATTCCGTTGGAGGAACACTAAATTCCTGGGTTCCATCTTCTGGCTTAATGCTGTTTGTACTCTTGTTTGTATTTCAGGGCCCTATGGCTCCTCTATGCTTCCAATTCCATGAAATTACTCATATATCCAAATGTCAATTATTTATGTTTGATGCTTTGTAGGATTATTGAGATTTGCATTGTAATGTGTCCCATTTATCTCACAGGTGGTGAAGGTGCACAAGTGCCAGTAGTTGTCAATCCCAGTGACACGGATGGTGTCCCAATGATTTCCTTGCCTGTTTTTGGTATGGCATCCTATAAGTTCAGGGGATCCGTGTGGATACAAAATGGGGTATGTGAGCTTGAATGGGCAAACTCGCTGATGCAGGTTGTGGATAACCGGCTTAGACTGCTTCAGGTCAATCACCCAGATTTTCAGTTCTTTGCTTCACATGGCACATATTGTTGGTGACGTCAAGAAACCAACTCTAAATAATCTTATGGACCAAACTGCAACAAAGGCATAAATTTCCCATGCTCAATGTGTTGTTGAACTAGAATAAATTTGCCTTGAACTCTGTACTAAATATGAACTTATGTTGATGATAAAATCATCGAAGCTTAAAGGGTGTGAATTTTATTCACTCTGGGCTTGAACAGGTTTTCTGTTTTTTTAGAAGTTCCTTTAAAATCTAACACCTCAACCCACTCATCCCTTCCATCTCCAATGCTAAATGCTACAGTTTAAAAATGTCAAATTTTGACAGCTCTACTTCAATTCTATCCTTTACATGTCACCACTAGAGTCCCCCCACCCCTTACTCAAGGGCAAAGCTTTCACACACATTCACTTCTTCTATCTCAGATTAATTAGGACTTTTCTCCAACATGATATGGACTAAAAACAAACTAAACTACTGATTAGACTACTAGGCTTGTGCCTAATGCAGTTATATTTTTTGTGTGCTGGGTGTCAATAATAACTGGAATGGGAATCAATGAGATACCATCATCGCCGCCAAAGTCGTAGCACAGTTGATGACATTTGATGGTTGGGATAGCAGAGTGATAGCATTTGATGGCCACAAAGCTTTTTCCTGTGTTTTCCCACCTGGATTTATCTGCATTTTACACATGACATGAGGATGAAGGTTCACTAAACAAAAATAGTCGAGCCTTTTTTAGCTTTTATCTTGATGTTTTCATGGCTTCCATGCGTGACTGCACCATTGAATTATCATTGAACTAGGTGTAGTTACTTTCACAAGTGTGTGTGTGTGTGTGTGTGTTCAAATGGGGCATCATTTAAGAAGAGACTAATAGTGGCGCCAGACATTAAAAGGTAAAACATAAGTTACAGATAATAATAAAAAAAAAAAAACTTTCTGCTTGGTTTATGGGTTTGGCACTCCCTTCAATAGGGAAGATATACATCATTCATCAACTTTGTTCATACAAGTGCTGCCAAATCTCTAGATGGACACAAATGGTGCTTCATTTACTTTCCCAACAACTTAAAAATTTAGTAACATCTCCAAACCCATTACTCAATTAATGTGTTTGGCATTACTCAATTAAGGTCATGAAATTTAAATTGGTTAAGATTAGGAAAAAATTAATTTGAATTTTACCCCATATTACATTTATTTCGCATTGGTTGAGAAGAAATCTTGACTAGAGCTAGCCCAATTTTACCCCATATTACATTACTCCTTGTTTGGCACTGCTAAATCTTGAATTTTAGCCCATATTACATTACTCCTTCACATTCCATGCCCACATTCACAGCTAGACTTAAAATCTTGACTTTTTGTTTTTTTTTTTTTTGAGAAGAAATATGTGATATTCCAATCTTAATACCCGCACTTGGTAATGCCAAAACATAAGGAAAGTCTATTTCAAATTATTTCTTTTGTTGAGAATGTATTGAATTTTGCCATTAATCAACCCTGCAAAAATAGTTTTTTTTTTTTTTTTTTTAACTATGGGTCATTGGAGCTAGCCCAATTCGTTGCCATATCCTCTTTATTAGAGGGAGGTCATGGGATCGAGTCTCATTCTTTTCATTAGGGGATGTAAGTATTATTTTTACTCAGTCAAGAGCTATGTTAGCTTGTCTGTTTAAGACTCATATTTGAGAGGTTCATGTTGTTATTAGATTGTTAAGTTTATTATTTTCTTTGATTGTTCTGTAATAGTACACTATTGAGTTAATTGATTGTAATATCTCATCATTTTCATTAAAAATAATAATAGTTCGGTCAATGGTCTATGAAATAGATAAAAACTATTACCAGATCCACCCCCAAACATACAAAACCATAAAGTTCTTTAATTATTCAATGCCGAAAATACCCCTTCACTTGAATCTCGTAAAATCTAGAACCCTTCAAAAGTTTTACAAAACTTTAAAATTTAATAACTTGTAATTTATAAATATATTTTTTTTATAAAATTTATATATTTGGATTCTAAACATCGAAATCTATCAATCAAGATCCATATTTATTATGAAATTTTGAAAAAAAAAAACACTCCAAAACTATAAAATTTCGTCTTAGCGAAAATACAAATTGAAAAAAAAAATTCATTTGTTATTAGTTTTATTGAGCTTTTGAGCTGGATGGTCAAAAAATACTTTCAAGCTAGTATAAATTTGTCCAAAAAAAAAAAAACATATTTCAGCACAATGATTAAAAATGCATTATTTTTGAAACTATAAACATTTACAGTTTCTAAAATGTTGAGAAAATACACAAAGGGTGTGAGTTAATCCTGCACCAGTGTGAGGACGCGTGTGAGCAACAATGGAGCTGCACTGCAAGGGTAATGTGGGTTTTGATTAAGTTTGGAATTGATTTGTACAAATATAATAATAATTTATTCACCTCAATCATCATTTCAGCAAGCTGCCTTACCAAAACTTCATTGTTAGGGTTGTCCACGTTGAATATTTGACATTTGCCTTGGCTGAATTTTCTTGAGGAAACAAAAAAAACACCGCTCAACTACTACTTTTGTAAGCCAACATGAAATCAGAATGAGAGAAAGGACAATTTACACAATCATCAACAGAATAACTTCAATAGGCACCCTTGATATAAATGAAAGTTCTCTATGACTGGCTACCGTCCACAAGCTTCAGTGGCTCACGCCGTAGGGGATTTTGTAAGAGGAGCACTAACAAGATTAATACAGTAATTTGAACCTTAGTCTTTCAATTATAACCAAGGAGTTTGAACCTTGGTCCTGTGTAGTGAGAGAGAGAGAGAGAGAGAGAGAGAGAGAGAGAGAAAGAGAGAGATAAGGTTGAGATCGGGAGGTGCGTTTCATGCCGACGATCACCGATAGTGGACGACAACAATGATGTCGGCTTAGAATGGTCATGAGATTTTTCGGGAACTTGCAATCTGGCCCTTCAGTGTTGGCATATCCTTCGACGATGCCCCTAGTACCATCCTGGTTGTGGTTGTGGTTGTGAGTTTAGAGAAGGTAGTTGTAGGTTGCGTCAAGGTAAATCATGTATAAGAGTGTTATTATGATTTTGAAAAAAAATTAAAGTGTTAATTAATAAAAATAGATCTCATTTTAAAAAATAAAAATTAACTTTTCTTTACTTAAAAATTGTAAAGAATCTGGATTCTATAATAATTAAGTATTTTTTTTTTTGGAAGCACTTAAAATTAATTAACTCTTGACAATTTAATTTTTTTAACTGACATTGTAAAAAAAAAAAAAAAAAGGGAAGAAGATGCAAAAGGGTTGAATATTTGGGTTGACACTGTTTGATAGTATTTTTAAGAGTATTTCTAATGGGCTCCTTAAAGGAACTCCTAAGATATTTTAGAAAGCAAGTTTAAAAAATTCAACTCCAATGGTACTCCCTCTCTCGATCCTAAAATAAGGAAAACCCAATTGACTCAAAATTTACAAAAAGCATCCTCCAACCCTAGACTCAAATTTATACCAAATCAATTTTTACTTAAATTCAAACTCAAATTAGTACACTACTGTTCGCTACATTAAATTTCTAACTGCTATCTGTTTTTTCCTACCTAGTCTCTTACCTAGTCTGACTTCAGATAAAAAATGGAAGAAAAAGACAAGAAAAAGAAATAGAAAGAAAAACAGGTAAAGGAAAACAGACTTGACAGGAATTCCTCATCAGTCTTCCAATCCGATTCTTGCTGTTTCTCTCTTTCTTCGGCACTGGCCAATGAATTGCTTCAGCAGAAACAACAGAGAAGCAGAGATGAACTTCTTAAATTCCTCATCAGTCTTCCAATCCGATTCTTGTTGTTTCTCTCTTTCGTCGGACTCAGACTCGCCTTCTTTGCTAAATTCTCCCTTTGCAGAGATATCTATCGTCTGGGTTCCTATGCATTTTCGTGTTCAGCTTTGACAAAAAATTTGAGAAGCCTTTTGGGTTTGGGCGTGGACAACAGAAACAACAGGGAGAGCTGCGGTTATGTTTTTTTTTTTTTCATGGGTTTGAGAAGCAGAGATAAGGGATGGATTGATGGAGAACTAGAGAGGGTTTTTTCGTGACAGAGGGAGGGCAGCGGCTTGATGAAATGGAATAGTGACAGGTGTGGCTGATGGATTAAATAGGTTTGACAGAATGATAAAAAAGAGTGGCAGGGATAAATAGTATACAGAAGGGTAAAAAATATGTAATGTAATGTTTTTTTTTTCAATGCAATATTATTTTATTTTTAATGTTATTTTTAATTAATGTAATATTTTTTTTAATGCAATGTTATTTTATTTTTAATGTTTCTTTTAATTAATGTAATATTTTTTTTTCAATGCAATGTTATTTTATTTTCAATGTTACTTTTAATTAATATAATATTTTTTTTAATGCAATGTTATTTTATTTTCAATGTTTCTTTTAATTAATGTAATGTTTTTTTTTCAAAGCAATATTATTTTATTTTCAATGTTTCTTTTAATTAATGTAATGTATTTTTTTTTTCAATGCAATGTCATTTTATTTTTAATGTTGCTTTTAATTAATGTAATGTTTTTTTTCAATGCAATGTTATTTTATTTTCAATGTTTCTTTTAATTTATATAATGTTTTTTTTTCAATGTAATGTTATTTTCAATGTTGCTTTTAATTAATGTAATATGTTTTTTTCAATGCAATGCTATTTTATTTTCTATATTATTTTAAGATGTAATGCAATATGATTTAAAAAACACACAAAAAAATACATTGAATTAAAAAAAGACAAACATCTTAAACAAAATACATATCATTAAAAAAAGTTACATTGAATAAAAAAAACACACACAAAAAAAGTTACATCTTAAAAAACAAAAAATACACAAAAAATAGTTATATCTCTTTGCGGCGTTGCCATAAATGCTCAATTAAGTCGTTGCGAAGGCTTGTGATGGGTATTCTTATCTCTCATTTGTAAATGACGAGACGAAAACGATTCAAAGTCATTATTACGAGCCCGCAAAATAACTACAGATGTGTTATGTTCTGATGATGTTTCATAATCACAAATATTATAACTATCTCGCTCATTTTCAGTTGTCATATTGTGCAAAATAATGCACATCTTCTTGATCTCTCCTAGTGTGTTGGGGTCCCAAAATCGTGTTGGTCCACCTACAATTGGAGGGAAATTTGAAGAAAATGGCGAAAATTAAAATGATAGAAAAAAAAAAATCAGTGGAAAAAATTGGGAGGGAATGAAAATTAAGAATGAAAGAGGTTTGGAAGGAAAAAGAAAAGGGAAAATGATTTTTGAAGGGAAATGACATAAAGTAGTTTTTGAAATAAGGTGGAAATTTTTAAAAAATATTTGAGTAAAAGCTTAAGTGATCATTAGAGAACATCAAACTCAGATTCACCTTTTACTCAAATTTTAAATGAAATTTGGGTTTAAGTTTAAGTCACCACTAGAGATGATCTAAGTGAAGGGAGAGAGATGAGAGAGAAGACCTCCTCAATTGATTAAATGAATATTTTAATGTGGTAGTTTTTTAAAAATTATGTTTATATAAATTGATTAAATGTTTTTTTTAATGTGATTTAGAAGTATGTAGAAGACATTTTTTTTTCAAAGTAAGTAAAAGACATTTGATAGATCTATATTTTTAGATTTCTTTTATTAATTAAGTTTTTATTTAATATTTTGTTAAATTTTAAATAAGTTAAATAAGTGCTAAATTTAAATTGAGATTTTTTGTTAAAAAATGACGGTTAAAAATTAAATAAGTGCTTAATTAATTTTTATTGTAGCATAGTTGATCTTATGTAAGATTTTATCGATTTTAATTTTTAAATATTTTTCTATGCAAAAATATCTGTTACAAGTATTGTCAATAATATTTTATAATCAAGGTAACCATTTAGAACAAAAAATCTAATTTCTTTTAAATATAATTTAGTATCTCATTTGGCTTGAGGTAGACATGCAACTCCTTTACCTTCAACATGACAATATAAGAACAATGAATCTATTTATATAAAATAGCTATAATCAACAAAATTATTTAAAACAAATAACACATAATTTAATTCTTTTATAATTCTTTTTTTTTTCTTGCAAACAAATTAATTACATGTTTTTATTTATTTTTAACTAAAACCTTATTTTTCAATTTTTTAAATTATATTTTTTTTTATTTTTGATTTTTTTAAATTATTCTTAAACTCCATTTTGATGTGACTACATTTTTTCTTCTCTTTTATTCATGTCTTTTTAATATATATTTTTGTAATTATATCCTTTGCAATAGGATTCTTTAGAGACAGTGTTTCAATTTGTGTAGGTTTGCTTCTTTTATTTTTCTGTAGTTGAATATTTATTGTAATATATATATATATATATATATATATAGATAGATAAGTTCTAGGATTATATATATCAATTATAATTCACGTTTTAGTGTTTTTAGTATAAGTTACCTAGTATTAGTAATATTACAATATTAGTTACTTAGCTAGGCTTAGTACAATATAGCAGTTACCTAGCATTAGTAATATTATAATAGTAGTTTCCTGGTATTAGTACAATATTGCTATATTAGTTTCCTAGTATTAGTACAAGGCGTTTTAGGTTTTTTATTTTTATTTTTATTTTTTTGGTTTTGTTTTATTTTGTTTTTTGGTGTCAGATATAATTAGTTAAAATTATTTTTCTTGACTTTATGAGGCCTTATTTTAGTAAGACTTAAGACTTTTACGTGCCTTACACTTCTATTTTGACTTTATTTTTCTTGACTTTATGGGACCTTCTTTTAGTAGGACTTAGGACTTTTGCATGTCTTACACTTCTCTTTTTAGTTGGATTGTATTAAATATATATACAAAATTTTGGGGTGTGCTTTGTAAGTGGGGCTAAAGAGATTGTTTTACTCGTTTTATAATCCAGCCGCCCTGATTACTAGCTGAAATAATGGTGGCATCTTCAATAGTTATCTAAATCTTGACTCAAATTTAAATTTGAATAAAAAAAATCAAAACATTTATCCAATGGTTTACTTAGATCATGTATCAAATTTATTTTTACTCAAGTATCTACTCAAATCAGCAAAATACTGATCAAGGAGAGAAATTGGGGGAGAAGGAAACCTGTTTCCATCGGGGTGGAGGCGTCTGGTGGTGGCTACAGTGATTCGACAGTGGTGAGGTCCCTTCTTCTTCATGAGCCGATGGTGGGCTGCCATTCGCTATCGGTCGCAGACAGAGACGATGATCTCATACTCCCAAGTCCCCACGACACTTTGATATAGACTGTCGATCTCTGGATTTTTTGTGTTGCAGAACCTATACTACAGAGACGATTTCTGTCAGAATAGATAAAGAGACGTGTTTTCTGTAGGAACAACATAAAATTATCTGTAGCAATTCACCCACAGTATATTTGGGAGGAAAAGGTTTGGGAGGGGATGAAAATTAAAAGTGAAAAAGGTCTAGAGAGAAAAAGTAGAAGAAAAAAGGTAAGAAGCTTTTGGAATAAGTTGAGAATTTTAAAAAAATATTTGAGTTCAAATTTAAGTGATCATTGGAGAGTTACATGTCAAATGAAGCTTTTAGTTCAAATTTTACTCAAATTTGAGTAAAAATTTGGGTAAATATTGGAGATGGACATGCATTTTTATTCCCATTTTACTTGATCACATTTCTCAAGTAGCATTTGATTGACATTTTCGTCAGTTTTCTTAACTGAAGCTAATTCTAATAAAAAAGAAAAAAGAAAAAAAAAGTTATATTCTCCCAATACTTTGTTTATTTGGTTATTCAATTTCATGGTTTTATTTGAATTTGCCAAAAGTCTTAGACGGAAGGGGATTGACCAAGAAAAGGTAATAAAAAGAATGGATCAAAAAGAGAGGAAACAAATAGTGGGAGAGAGAAATTTAATTTGCAAGTGGAGGTGAGGATGTGGTTGTTTGGGGAACTTTATGCACCATCTAGAATGCAATGGAAAATGAAAAGGGTAAATAATTAAAAAAACTTGTGTGTGTGTGTGTGTGTGTCTGTATAGAAAGGCAACTCATGGAGGGAGTGCACTTATTCTCTCTTTTAACGTCATTATCAATTTTATTTTTATCCAAAAACAGTGTTAACCACAGCCAAATATGGTGCAACAATGAATACGAAATATAGTTAGGATGGAATTTGTATTCTAGCATGTATTCAATCAAAAAACAGATTTTGAGTTAATAATAAAAGATTTCTATATAGTGGTAGTCTGAGCCTTGTTTGGATGATATATGGAAGAATTGTTTGGCTATAGCTATGAATTTTGCAAATTTAGAACCATGGTGTCTTCTCTACTTTGCTTTGTTTGATTCTCCAAAAGAGGAGAAATAAGAAAATCAAATTTGGGAATCCTATAATCAGTAATCACTTCACATAAAAAAAAAAAAGGAGCCTTAGATTTCTCTTTTTTAAGGATGTAGTGTAGCTCAATTCACATGTTAATAGTCTATTTTTGTGGAAGGACTGTATCTTTCTTGGCCTTTTATTTTGTGTGTGTCTATGGCCAAGAGCGAAACTACTTGATTATAGCACTTTCCTAATTCTGGAACAAATAATATCCACCAAATCCTCCTATGAAATGGTGCTTAGAAGCTAGTATATGTCTCCTAATTGAAGCATTTTTTCTATAAGTTAGTATTATATTCACCAACTGCCGGAGGGGTTGAAACCATATACAAAAAGGAAAGGGCAGCTTAAACAACTAGAGCCTTAACTTCCCCAAGAACTGCACAAAAGGATCTACGAAAAAGGGTATGAGTTAAGTACCCAAAAGTATAAAGTTTTAGAATAAGTATCTTTTAATTTACAAGGGGGTAATATTTTCTCTTTAAAAATTCTTCTTTCTCTTTCATGCCATAAGTAGCAGAATAGGCACTGAGGTGCCAACAATCAAATCTTTCTGATGGTCCTCCTAATGCGATTTCTTCATCCCCACAAGAACTCCAGAATTGAGGTTGGCATAGTCCAAAAAACGACCAAAGAGGAAAAAGAGAAGTCACCTTAGATTTCCTGAGCAGTGAAGAAATAGTGACTTATGTTCTTCTTCTCAACTTTGCACATATAATACCAGTTAACCAAAACGAAACTCCTGTAAATTAACCGCTGTCAGCACTGCATTCCAATCCTTGACCAAACAAAAAAAGCTACCTTTCCAGGCACTTTTGCACACCAAATGCTTTCCCTAGGAAAATCACTAATACCTCTCCTAGCAGCTCCTTTTAATATGAATTGATAGAGAACTTCTTGCTCCCTTCTTTCTTCCACCTATTAGAGTCTTCTTTATTTGCAATGGGCTTAAAGCAATGAAGAAACTCCATCAATCTTGATGCTTCTTCCAATTCCCTTTCATGAAAATTTCTCCCAAAATGAGAGACCCAAATTGCGTCACCCTAAGAGGAACACACAAAATTTGCCTCATTAGCCTCATGATATGATGAAGGTTGAAATAAGAAACGAAACTTATCCTCAAGAGTTGAGCCACCACTCCAATCATCTAACTAAAACTTCATTCTCGCACACTCTCCTACCTCAAAACAAACAAGCCGAAAGTAATTGTCAGCCCCCTTCCTAATAGATTTCCATACACCCACCCCTAAGGGCACCTCACTTTCTCTAGAGATCCACGTCCCCTCCTCACACCCAAACTTGGCTGCTATGACCTTTGTCCTCTAGGCTCTAGGTTCCTTCACAAATATCCATAACCATTTACCTAAAAGGGCCTTGTTGAAAACCCGTGAGCTCCTTAATCCACTCTTTTTTCAATGGTAATCTTCATCCTTCCACCTCCCTTCTCCCCCCCTCCCCTCAACCATCCCAAAAAAAAAAAGAAAGAAGAAGAAAATTCCCTTGTAATTTGTCCAACATCTGCTTCATGGATGCCAGAATAGGATATAGAGACATAAATAGATTTTTTCTTGGAAGGGTATTACTTCTTTCAGGTTCAACATACTAACCTTCTTTGAAATTTGTCCACCATTGGATCCTATTCTCTTGAAGTTTTTGAGGAAGATCCCAATGGAAGGCCCAAGTATATAGAAGGGAAGGAGCCAACTGTAGATCCCAAGTTATAAGCCTCTCAACATCCTTCACAAAAAGCTAGTTAGTAGCCCAAGGATACAACTAAGAAGAAGGTTTGATTATGAATAAACTTTTGCATCGATTGCTAGATTAGAAACCATAAGAATTTTACCTGCCTTTGCATGCCACAAAAGGATTTAAACTTTACCAAATGGATGTAAAGAGTGCATTCTTGAATGGATTCATTTTTGAGGAAGTATATGTTAAACAACCTCTCAGATTTGAAAATCATGAAAAACAAACCATAAATGCAGGCTAGTTAAAGCCCTATATGGTTTGAAGCATGCTCCTAGAGCTTGGTATGAAAGACTTAGAGGTTTCCTCATTAAAAATGAATTCACTAGAAGAAAAATAGATACCACTTTGTTTATTAAAACAAGGGGAAAAGAAATACTCATTGTGAAAATATATGTTGATGACATTATATTTGGCTCAACAAATAAAGATCTATATAAGGACTTTGCCAAGTGCATGCAAGATGAATTTGAAATGAGCATGATTGAAGAATTAAATCTCTTCTTAGGATTACAAATAAAATAATCTAAAGAATGAACATTTATTAATCAATCTAAATATGTCAAAGAACTACTTAAAAGGTTTGGAATAGAAGATACAAAACCCATGAGTACTCTCACGAGTGCTGCTACCAAACTTGAGAAAAACGAAACAGAAAATGATGTAGACATTAAAAAACATAGAAGTATGATTAGAAATCTCTTGTATCTCACAACAAGTATACCGGGCATTATGTTTAGTGTATGATTGTGTGCAAGATTTCAATGTCATAAAGAATCGCACCTAAAATTTGTAAAAATAATTTTTAAATACCTTTTTAGAAACAATAAACATAGGTCTATTTTATCCTAGAAACACCTCATTCGATCTGTTAAGCTATTTGGATGTTGACTTTGTCGGTTGCAAAATTGATAGAAAGAGTACAAGTGGGACTTGTCATTTTATTAGACATTCCATTGTCTTTGTTTAGCAAAAAATAAAATTCAGTAGCATTGTCCATGGCCGAAACAAAATACGTATCAGTCGAGAATTGTTGTGCTTAAACTCTATATATGAAGCAACAACTTTAAGACTTCAAGCTTAATTAGGATCTAATCCCAATTAAGTGTGATAACACTAGTATAATTAACATAAGTAAAAATCCAATCCAACACTCTAGAACTAAATACATAAAGATTATACATCATTTTCTTAGGGATCATGTGCAAAATGGTGATGGAATAATTGAATTCATTGATATAAACTATCAATTAGCATATATATTCACCAAACCACTCCAAAATGAGAGATTTTTCTTTATTAGAAGAGAACTAGGAATGATTGACCCAAAATATTTGAGTAATTGAGTGATAAAAATCACTTATGCTCAAATAAGTCGAGTGTCTTCATAGATTAGTCGACTGATAATAGGATTAATTAACCAAAAGGTCTGTTGAAGTCATGTAGCCAAACAAAAAATTAGCCATTAGTCAAGTCAGTTGACTGATGGATAGAACCAATTGACCGCAAGATAAAACCAATTGACTAATTAGGTTCTAAAAGAGAGAATCATGGGTATTGGTTAAACCAGTCGACCTACGAGTAGACCGCCTTAAAACTAGGGCAAAACCAGTCAACTGATGATAAAAATCAGTCGACTGATTCGGTCGAATCTATAAAAACTAAAGCGCCTTCAAAACATTTCAAACTCGCACCCACAACAACTTTTCAACTTCTCACTCTTTCTAGCCACTCGAAACAGCCCAAGTTCTTCCCCAAACTTCTCAATCTCTCTTTTATGGCTCCCAAATCCAAAAACCCATCATCTAAATCCCTAGAAAAACATCCTAGAGAGGATTCTGATACCGAACACTGAACAAAATCTCTCCATGACCACTAAGTCTTCCTCAATACCAATATTGTCCAAAAGTTCAACAATGATGCTTCTTCGAATCCCAATCTATTTTTATAGGTTCTCATTTTTTTTACCTAGGTTGGATCAAATTTCTCTCATCCTCTAACATTCAATACACACGCCTTGTTCAACTCTTTTATACGCACTTTGAGATGCAAAAGGGTCTCAATGTCTCGTTTTGGGTTCTTGACTACCCCATCTCACTCAAACTCGACGCCCTTTCTAAAATCTTTAACATCCCCCGAGGGAATTTTCAAGAATTCACTACCAACACTTGGGTGGTGTGTGAAATGGTCAACCCTCTCACAGTTGTACAACAATTGTGCGCTAACCCTAACATTATTGAGGTCTTCAAACCAAAAGTTTTCTAACTCACATTTGAATCCCGCCTCATCTACCATATTATAACCCACAACATTCTACCATGTGTCAGTAGACAAGACTTTGTCTTGTACATGGACATGTTTCTTATTTGACACGTTTTAAAACACAAAAAATTTGGCTTTCCTCACATCATTATTTATCATATGAATGATCACTCAAGAAGAAACAGGTCATCCTCCTATATGGAAATCACTTCACCATCCTCTTCAACCATCACCAAATTGACCTTGGTGGTGAAACTGACTTCTACACCCTTATCCACCTAGACATTGACTCTATAGGAAGTCTTAAGTTCATAGGGTACAAGTCCACTAACCAAGGATAGGTCCCCAAAGCCACTCCCGCTTCTGAGAAAACCCAAGAGACTCCCTCTTCCATTCACCCTACCACACATACCACCTCACATCCCCCTCCTCCTCCAATTCCAACTCCGGACTCTTTTTCCATCATTACCCTTCTCTGGGAGATGGACTATGTACTCTGAACCCAAATTCAGACCATTGAATTCAATCTTTCCAAAAATCTATCCGAGATAACTGAAAAGATAGAGGCCATAGAAAATGATATTCACATTCTCAAGCTCCGAGCAGACTCTCTCTATGAGCACAATAAGAGGAAGCACGGAGAAACCAAGATGGAAGTGCTCGAGGTCATGGACATCCTTCGCCAATTCCTCAGCACCAAGCATAGGCCTCCACCTCCCCAAGAACCTTAGGCCATTTTTTTTAGGATGACAAATAGGGGGAAAAAATAGGAAAAAAGGAGAAGAAATAGGAAAAGAAAAGAAAAATTGAAAGATTATAGCATTTTTTCCTGTATTTTTTTTTTTGGTTGAGAAATACTTGTATTTATGCTCATTATTGTAAGAGATCAATACATTAATATAAATCATCTTTTGTTATATCTCTTTATGTGTTATGTGCAAACTAAAATTCTTATTCATAATATCCAAATGCATAAACAAAGCATGAAAATTAATATAACTCTCTAACCCTAAAATGCAATGATTACATATTGATAGGGGGACATAGAAAACTATGCCAAATTGAGAATATCTATTCATTTATGGCATGAATTCAAGTTTACAAATTGATAGGGGTAGCTTATATGAAATATTATTATTCTCTATCACGTGTTCTTATTTTACTATTTGCAAAGGAATTATTTTGTCATCATAAAAAAAGGGAGATTGTTAGCTCTAAAGGTTTTCAACCGAAGGCATCTCAATAATTTTAATGATAATAAAACATTATCCAAACAGACTAATGTTTTATCCAAATGACCATGCAAATAGGTCATCAAGGTCAAAGAAGATTGTTGACCAAGAAATGACAAAATCCATCAAGTTAAAGGATTCCACTCAAGAACATGCTTCAAGGAAAGAATCAAAACAAGTTGAATGCTCTCATGTTGAATCAAGCAAATGGACACACTCATGCCCCAGGATTCAAGAAAAGTCAAGTGAAGACTTTTTATTTTTCTTATTTTGGGTTTTGAGTGATTTAAGATTAGATTGATCATTGGTTGTAAGCTTTCACTATTTAAAATGATCAACTAAAAACTAATCTCAAATGATTTTTCAAAACAAAAAAAAAATGTCATACTTTAAGTTTTGAAATATTAAAAAGTTGTGATAAAAGTACACTGAGAAAAATAAGTAAGAAGACACTCATTATTCAAACCAGTCGACCAGTTCATGGAACTAGTTGACTAATTCTTTAGGCTTATTTTTACACTGATTAAACCAGTCGACCAGTTCCAAGAACCAGTCAACTGAGTGACTTTTTTCACAAAACAACCCGAACTCACTGTGCAATATAGTCAACCTCTATGGATAATCAATCGACTATTTTTCAAAGCTAACATAGTATACATCAAAACTAGTCGACTAATTGTTCATGAACAATTGAACTTCAAACCCTCTGGACAATTCAATTGACCTAATCAGTCGACCAGTCCTCAATTTAGTTTACTGATTGATGATTCGGATGACTGAATTTGTCAATCTCGTAAATCGAGATTCAAATTTTGAACAAAAAATTTTTTTTTTGGGGGGGGGGGGGATGACTCTTTTTGAAAAGTAACAAATATGCTCTTTTAAGAGCTATAAATAGAAGTTCTCCAAGGCATTCTATGTCATCTCTTTACATGCTTATGCTTCTATATCTCTATTCTTGACTTTAGATCCAAACATTGAGAATCTAGATCTAAAAGTTATACTCATCTTAAATACTCTGAGCTTGCACCAAATCTATATATAGATAGTGAGAGTCGAGGACATAGGAAATTTATCGAACCTTGTAAACTATTGTGTTCTCTCTCTCTCTCTCTCTCTCTCTCTCTCTCTCTCTCTCACTTTATTGTTTATTTACTTATGCACTTACAACATTCATTTTTAAATTATTTTAAAAAAATTAATATTTGTAAAATACCCTATTCACCTCGCTTTAGGGTAAATATCTGGACAACAATTTCTTTCCTGTAAAGAAAAGATTACGGAGGAATCAACTTTTCATAGTTAGAACATATTAATGGTTTGAGGACAAACCATTGTCAAGTTAGCTAATTCACTCTTTATGCTTTCTTTCTTCATATAAAAAGAGAGTTAGCTTTTGAAGCACTTGAATTTCTTTGTAATTTATTTTTCCAAAATAGTTTGAATCCACTAAATAATGTTATAAATGAGAATGGTATAAAAGATAGTTAAACAGTTCCATTCATTCTGTCTTTTGATAAACTCTAACAAAGGTACTAAGTGTAATTTTTAACTGTTAGGGGGTCCGTGTGTAGTTTCACTAAACCTTGGGGGATGTCAATGTAATTTACCCTTTAAAAATTCATCATGCTCGTATTTCATTCAAAGGCATAATAAATACTATTTGAAATTAGATCACCTTCAAAAATAGGACTAATCAAGGGTATTTATGAAAATTACCACTTTAAGGAAGAGGATTACTCACCTTGAATCCTTAATTTTTTTTCTATGCTCCATTTTCCTTCTGATGGGCCTTAAGAAACTAGAGAAAATTTTACTCTATTTCTCTCGATTCTCTCTCTGGTTGAATCTCTCTCTAATTCAAAGCACATTTTGGACTCCTAGAACTAAACCATCTCTTTCTCGGTTGTAACTTAAGTACCCATACACTATTCCATTGCTAAAGTTTTCTTCTTTTTTTTTTTTGAAAATGAAGATGTGTTTTCCTTTGATGGGCTAGCTAAATGCAAAAGAATATATATATATATATATATATATACACACACACATATATATATATATAGGTTATCCAATTGTGTAGTTGGATCTATTCTTTTTGTCACGACACCTTACGCAAAAGGTGTATCTCATTGCGATAACTCATGGCTAATGTGATATGAGTTATCTAAAATCGCGCCACATGTTAAATCTTTGGACAATGTTAGTGTATCACATGTGCAAAAATTTACACCATCTTAGATCTGCACCAAAATTGACTAGGTAGCACAATTTGGTGCATAGATTTTATTTCTTATGTCTATTTTGCCAAAATATGTTCTTAAAGTTTGGCCAATTTCTCACGTCCTATTATTACTACATAATTGTAAAATTTAAAATTACTTAATATAATCTTACTTATTTGAGAAAAAGTTAACATAAGGATTTAGGGTATTACATTTAGTCTAGTAATGCATGTGGAAACTAAAGGCATTTTTGATGGCTCATCTAAACCTAAATTTGTCGCCTCCAATGTCACAGTTACCAATCCAAGAGTTTATTTGTAATAATTTGCTTATTTTCTCTATTGTATCGGACTATTGGTGCGTCCTCCAAAAATCTTACATCTAAATCTATTGCCACCTTTTTAGCAATTCTTGCATTTGGACCAAATGCTTATTTACTTGACATAACATTGGATTTAAATTTTCAATAAGGAGAACATGTTATCTAATTGGGGTACATTGGAGTCTCATATTTTTCATAATGGTTTTCTTGAAGATGGTGTTTTTATTTCTTTGATATTAGATTAGATGACTCTTCTGCTCCAACAACAAACCATGACTAAGTGGAGTTTGTTCTTACGGACCAAAATAGGCTTTTTTTTTTCACTCGATGACTTTCTCTGTTTCCGTGGGTGAAGATATTATTATGCTTCAACTTGCTAGTTTCCTATCTTTGTGTTCCACTATGATAATTCACATTTTTTTTTTGGAGCATTCTACCACCACAACTCACCGAAGTCGAGTTATTTTCAACTGGGAGAAATGATAGGGAACTCAAAGGTATTGGATGAGTGATTTGGGACTAAAATTAAAGTTTATGATTTAATTTTGGTTATTTTATATTTTATTATTTTAGGGCTATTTTAATAATTTTGGTAGTTGTAGTTATTTTAGTATTTATGGATTGCCTATAAATATAGCTTTTCTGTATTGGAATGGGGAAATTTTTACTTTGAATTATTATAGAATAATTGATTTGGATTTTTCTATTGTGATCTATTTATTTCTCTATTTTGTGAAACCTCAGAAAATATTTTGGAGTATTTTGATAATTTAACAACTTAATTCGTAACTAAATAAAAAAATTAATTACATGAAAAAAATTATAATTTTATAAGATTTTAAATATGAAAATAGTAATTTACGTTGATTGGTGTAGACTACAAAGTCATAAAAGGCAACATATGACTTTTGAAAAATTGATTATTTAAAAAATCATAATTTGGGCACATTGACCTCATATTTGATATCCACATGTTGAAATTTTTTAATCTATCAATTTTGGGAAAAAATTGATACATTGACTTTTCGGTTGCTGGCAAGCGTGTACTAGTCAATCTCCCCGTATGACAAAAATAATTTCTAAAAACATTTAAGTGTGATAAACCTTAAATGCATACCACTTATAAGAAAATTCAAGTGAGATGAACATTAAATGCATACCACTCTCACACAAAAAAGGTGCCACTTTCTCAAACATCAAGCCATAATTTAAGGGCAACTAATAGAAGATGGGCAACGCATCCTCTTACGAAACCATGGACATCTAGTAGGGTAAAGGGTGTACTCACACTAAGAGAAAGATTATACATGGCCAAACTGAGTTCTTCCTCTTCTTAACTTCCTTCTAACTTCTATACATATATTGGTATGTATGTCCCTTATAGATGTCTTCATAAGCCCTGATGACCACACAAGTCCTTAAATCTCACCCCCTCTCTCTTTCTCTCTCTTCCTTTCTACCACCCAAAAAGTGCTTATGTATATACATATGTGAACATATGCATGCAAGAGGGTAGAAAAATCCATGTAGTGGGTTTAGAAGCACAAGGAAAAGCTTAAATTAAAAAAATGTGAATTTGGATGGTGGTGGCCATTTGAGAACACTGAAAAGTTTCTTCTCTCTCTAGTAAGTCCTTACAATATCTTATCTACCAAGGTATACGGTATTTCTCCATTCATCTTTAGGCTTATATATATATATATTATATGTATTTATATATACATATATATATATATATGCATGTGTTGTATACACAATGCAACGTACAGATAAATACAATTGGAAAATGACAGTAGGGTTTTATGCACTTTTAAACTTGTTTTAATATATTTTACAATATATATGCATGTGTATAGTTGTGTCGTGGATGCAGGCCTGAATAATTGAAGGCCATGGCCGACTGCGAAAATGGGTGTTTTGTTTCATATTAATTGTCGGTGTTCCATTTTATTATTAATCTCTTACGAGTTGTAAGGGATGTACTAGGGTGATCAAGAATCAAGAAAGGGGGGGGGGGAATGTGAGAAACTAAGACTCCGTACCCAATTGTATTTTCAATTTTGGAGTGTTAAAAAGGAGTTTTAATTCTCTTTTTGGGTTATATGCATCTTATTAGGAGTTTATATTGGGTTTAGAGTTGAAAAAATAGAAGAAACAGTGATTGCTTACAACATATGGGTCTTTGGTTTTGAGAGTTTGTGAAGTGTTTTAACTAGGGCTGCAACTTGTGAGGGAGGGGGTTTAAGGGCCGTCCATGCCTAGCTTGTGATGTGGGATAGTCAAACTGAGCCCAAGCTTAAGCCCGATGAGTTCAACCTGAGCCCCACTCGAGATAAATTCGACCAGTGTTGGGTTTTTTTGGGTTGCCCAAAGATTCAAGTTCGTTTGGGCTAGACTCAAGTTTAGTTCGAGTTTCGATCAGGCTCGAGCTTGGGAGGGGGGGCTTGAAGGCTGTCTAGGCCTAGTCTGTGATATGGGATAGTTAGGCCAAGCCCAAGCTTAAGCCCGATGAGTTTTACCTGAGCCCCGCCAGAGATAAATTCTACCAGTGTTAAGTTTTTTTTGGGTTGCCCAAAGATTCGAGTTCGTTTGGGTTGGACTCAAGTTTAGTTTGGGTTTTAATCAGGTTCGAGCTTGGGTTTAATTTGAGTTTTGGTTGGGTTCAGGTTTCGCTCCGTAGCACCCAAAATCATATCTTATATATATATATATATATATATATCATTTAATCAACAATCAAGATCTATTGAAAGTCTAAAATCTAACAATGCACATTAATTCACATTATAAAAAATAAATATTATATATATCCAACCCGGGTTCGGGTTGGGCTTGGGTTCCTAAGGCCCTTGCCTAGCCCAAATTCAAATAGGGCTCACTAATTATTGCCCACGCCCATCCCGGCAGTGTAAAATAATTGCCCAAACCCGTAATTTTTTGAGCCGAGCTCGGGTTGGCCCACTCGAGTTACAGCCCTAGTTTTAACCCTTTTCCATTATTATAAATGATTCATTTGGTGAATAAATGTGTTTTCCAAAAAGGAAAAAAAAAAACACAAGAAAACTGAGTAGGAAGAACTAAGGTTTTCGATGCCACAGTCTCCCTTGGTGGAGGAGATGATGAACAGTAACAATGTCATTTTTAGTTTGATAAAATGGTAGGCTGGGCTGAGGTATTAAAGTGCTAAATTAGGCCTAAGCTTTGAAGTTTGGTTAGAGTAAACTTAGAAATAGAAATCCCATTCTTAAATCCATTCCATTGTCGTGTTTGGTATAATAAAATCAACAGGAAGGACCATTCTAAAAGAATTGTTGTTTTCACTATGCCTCGTCATTCCTTTTCTTAATCTAAGGAATAGGACTAGGGAAAAAACATACGTGTATATATATATATATATATATCTACATAAAGAAATACATATATATAGTATAAAAATAAGTATATCTAAATTAATTACATTTATATCTATACATATACATAATTATTGATGTCATTAAAATAGTCTGATGAGTCCCCAGTTGATGATGAAGCTGATGAACGGTTTCGATCTTCTTTCCCCTTACCTGAAAAACAAGTCAATTAGACCAAGGCACCAACAGAGTTTTACTGTTGGCCACTTCAACGATCAAGTTAGTAGGAGAAGCAAGAGAGAAAGAATTACCAACTTGAATTTAATTAAAACTTGTTAAGTGTGTACCTTGACCATTTATTCATCGTGATTAAGTTGCCTAGTTGAATTAGAATCCTTGTAGGAGTAGGATTGGAAATTGCCTTGTCTGTTAAAGAAGTAATTGCTAAATAGGAGACTGTTTGAGTTCGAATAGGAACCTAAGTCTCTAAGATCTATATGCTGATACTCATTCTCATCTAATACCAATTTTGATTTATAAAGGTGACTATATACAGATCTGATTATGTGTTGAACTATAGTCAAAACTCATATTAGCTGATATTATAATGTCAATGTCACCAGTTCCACAATGTGTCGATGTACATTAGTATTCCCGATATGTAAAACTATACCGATCTGAATGGACATAACTCACTCCGATAACGTGTCAAGATTTGAGTAGGTTGACAAACTTTAGTCATACCAATTTTCAATGTTAATCAATCATAATTATTATCATTACCAAATATAAGAATGGAATGAACTATTCCACTCCAAGTCATTTTTTAGTTTATTTTATTCATTTGTCTTTGTATTTCAATGAATTAAATGTGCCCTAAGTGGTATTCCCTCAAAGACAAAATATGGGAAAAAAGAAGGCAAGTAGATAGAGGGCTATAAATAAAGTAAATTGTTTGTAAATAGGTCAAATAGTTGGACTTATCTCTCTGACTTGGAATAAACATATAAAATGAGGGCTATTATTTTTATAGCCCAAACAACTGCTTCCATGGGCAGTCATCTCTCATGTATGAGTCCAACATAACTAAGAGGGCTGCAGAAATAACTACTTTAATTGTGAAAATAACAATTTTCTTTAATATACAAGACTCTTGAGGTATCTATATTATTTTTTGAACCACAGGCTGCTCTAAATGTATTTATCGCGAACTAAGGGGATACCCGACCAATTTTCACACCCATTTTTGTCTTTTTGTCGGGAGAGAATTAATTAATAATTAATTGACCCAAAGAACCCGTTAAAACTTGAACACTGGCACCGCTTAAACCGGCGATAAATCGACGAAAACGTATACTAAAAATCATTTACCATCTGAGAAAACGACGATAAAATCATAAAACACCTGAGAAATTCAACTAGCCGTTGGGACTCGTATTCAAAATCGATTGGTCACTCAGAGTCAGAGAGAGCCTATAGCTTTTCCTCCTCTGTGTTACTACATTTTCTTTTTGTTTCTCATCACAACCCTAGATATCGAAATCTCTGTGTAAACACTCCTTCTCTCGCTAAAACTCTCTAGCTCCAAATTGTTCATAAGGATTCTTCGTCGGTTCGTCAGATTTGATTTGTTTTGATCTGAGTGTTCTTCAATCGGCTCTGGTTTGAGATTTCTGTGAGTATTTTCCTTTCAAAGTTGTGTATATTTCGAAGGAAATTTTCTTTAGTTTCCGTTTATATTTCAAGTGATATTTTATGCTGAAAATGAGTGGAATTTAAAAAATACTGATACTTTTTTTGCTAAGTTTCCTTTCACGATTTTTTGATCCTAAGATATATAATTAATATGGGAACTTCTATATCTTACGCGGACTTGTATAATTTTCAGATTTTGTGAGTGCATGCGTGCGTGTGTGTAATGATTGAATTTCGCACCTCATTGTGATGCTTGAATTCTAGTGTTAAAGGGCTAAAGACGTTGAAGAAATGTAATAATTGAATTGAATTTGATGAAATGTGCGAATGTTTATCTGTCTCATTTTTTTTTTCAAATTTTTAACACGAGAAAGATATTTGAGAAATCGGAAACAGAATAGTGAATTGGCAAGGAAATGTGTATAAGCTTAAGGTTAAAGTTGATTTTGAATAATCTGATTCTTGTTGAGAATTTAGCCAAATTATCTCCCCTTTTTCTGGTCGGTTCCCTTTTATGGATATTCTTTTTTGTTGCTGATAACACTACAAACGAGAAAAGAAGATAGAGTTTTGAGTATTTTCTCTCTATATTTCTATACTACCTAACTAAGGACATTTTAGTTTCCATATTCCCTATAATGCGAAATCTAGGAAAAAAACTTCTTAGTAATCGGAGATGCATGAAGTAGATTAAACAAAAGTAAATTGGTTGTAACATGTCTTTAATTTGCAATTATTGTTGAAGTTGAAACTATATTTATTTCAGTTTGTTTGGTTGCATTATGTGGAGGTAAGATTGTTGTTAAGGCAGAGGTGATGGGTTCAGTAGTGTGTTCTTAAAGAAGTTGAAAAAGAAATCAAAATGATTATCATGCGATTCATGCCCTATACAAAGTTATAAAATTTAGCAACTTTGTTCCGATATCTACCGGTGATATTGGTAATACCTATTATAAGCCAAAGCCTAACAATATTTGATTAGTGAATGGCTGTAGCCTTTCTAGGTCTTAGCTTTTATTTTTCCCTCAGTTATTTGCTGATTTCATTTATGTAAATTGGTAGCCTTTTATATGACCATTAATTTATCATTTACTAATATGTGATTGGTTTCAACCGATACATAACAGGGCAGATATTTTAGACCATTCTGTGATTGTTATATCCGTAACCATTTTATTCTCTTGGGAGAGGCCCTGACTGTACCTTTACACAGTCTTCTTTGAGGTTCAACTGTTGTGGAGACTATATATCTATATACAGTAGATATGATGGTCAGAAATCCTGGTACGCCAGCTTCAAAAATAGACAGGACACCAGTATCTACCCCTGGTGGGCAAAGAGCTAGGGAAGAGAAGATTGTTGTAACAGTACGGTTAAGGCCTTTAAACAAAAGGGAGCAATCATCCAAAGACCAAGTAGCATGGGAGTGTATTGATGATCACACAATTGTGTATAAACCACCAGCTCAGGAGCGTGCAGCACAACCAGCTTCATTTACATTTGGTATACAAGTGACACTCATCTGTACTTTTTATTTACCTTTTGGATGCTTGTATGATATAAATCTGTTCTAGATTATATAGAATTTAAATGAAAGGTTCTTTTTTTTTTTCCAGATAAAGTCTTTGGTCCTACTTGTTTAACTGAATCAGTATACGAAGGAGTAAAGAATGTTGCTTTGTCTGCTTTAATGGGCATCAACGGTAGTGCATATTCTCATAATTATTATTTGTTATGGTCTAACCGAAATTTTAAATACACATACTTGATAATAAATTTCTTTTCTCTCATGTATTGCAGCCACCATATTTGCATATGGGCAAACTAGCAGTGGGAAGACTTATACAATGAGAGGAATCACAGAGAAAGCTGTAAATGATATTTATAAGCATATAATGAATGTAAGCTTCATCAGAACCTGATATTATTATTACTATCTAATTTGTTTGGTTGTAGGCATTGGGAATAGACAAATTCTCTCATGTAAACTCATTAGAACACATGATGAAAACACTCCAACTTGTTTGCACAAATTTTGTTGGTTGACTAAATTAGGGATCTAAATATCAATATTCTTACTTCTTTACTGATCTTATGCTATTTTGGCATCATAACAGACTCCAGAGAGAGATTTCAGAATAAGAATTTCGGGCCTAGAAATCTATAATGAGAATGTTAGGGACCTGCTGAACTCAGAGTCTGGTCGTAATCTCAAGCTTTTAGATGATCCAGAGGTAAATTCTGTATAAAACTTATCAATATAGTCAGGAATCAAATATGTTTGATTTCTTCCCTGACTTAAACCAGATTTGTTGTAATGTTGTGCATGCAGAAAGGAACTGTGGTTGAGAAGTTGGTAGAGGAAACAGCTAATGACGACCAGCATTTAAGACATTTAATCAGTATTTGTGAGGGTAAATACTAGAAGCTTTTTTTTTCTGATAGAAAAAAATACTAGAAGCTTTTTCCATGAATTGTCTTGGCTTCCTTATTTGTTGCTTGCTATTGATCCATATTTATATTAATTATGTTTTGCAGCCCAAAGGCAAGTGGGTGAAACTGCCCTAAATGATACTAGCTCACGGTCACACCAGATAATAAGGCTGGTCAGTCTGGTTGCTTGAATTTTTAACTTGACTCCGTTAGATAAAAATATTTCTTGTGATAACCAATTCATTTTTTTAATGATTTCTGGATAAAAAAATGCAGACATTAGAAAGTACTCTCCGCGAAAGTTCAGATTGTGTGAGGTCTTTTGTTGCAAGCTTGGTAGAACTCTTACCTTTGTACACTTGTTTACAATAGTTTGAAGAGCAATTACATTCATGAATCATGATCTTGAGTGTATCTGCAGAACTTTGTAGATCTAGCTGGAAGTGAAAGAGCCTCACAGACAAATGCAGAGGGGGCTAGGCTTAGGGAAGGCTGCCATATTAACCTTAGCTTAATGACTCTCACAACTGTAATCAGGAAGCTCAGGTCAGATTTCATCAGCAGCAACCTTTAAATATTGAGACAATAATATAGACAAACACATCGCTTTATTCCCAGAGGTTATTTGAATTTTCATTTTGATATTCTTTTAGCCTCTTCTCTTTTTACACTTTCCGGAAGAGAACTTTTGGATGGTCCGAGTCTAGAATAATTGGAAATAATATATGTATTGAGCCTTGAGGGCCTTTGAATGTTATGGATTGTCAAAACATATAAACAATTGAATCAGCTGCAGAAGCGAATTTCATCAACCTGTGTAAAACCAGCTGCACCAGATAATTTTTGTTTCTTTTAACTGGGCTTCTTTACAAATTGTTGACCCCTTTGTGTATTTCAATGCTAGGGTGGATTTTGTAATGTGTAACCTGCAGACTGCAGTGCCCATTTATCTACGGTTATGGTGTAAAGTTGGAAATTTTTTTCCTATGATGATTAGGATATCATGTACATCCACTGGGTAGTATATGTCTCTGTTGATCTGTGAATTCTTTCTGCTTGCAGTGTTGGGAAAAGAAGTGGTCATATACCCTACCGAGACTCAAAGCTCACTCGCATATTACAGCACTCACTGGGTGGAAATGCCCGTACTGCCATCATATGCACTTTGAGTCCAGCATTCAGCCATGTTGAACAATCACGGAATACTCTCTTTTTTGCTACCCGAGCAAAAGAAGTGACAAATAATGCCCAAGTAAACATGGTACTGGTTCCTGGCTTCTCACCTTTTTTATATGCATTTCATTTTTTGATTGAAATAAAATGTCAGTGTTCTTTACTTTTTCGCTTTTTAATCAAACACAGTACCTAAGCCTTCTTTCCCTATTTAATTTTTAAAATTTTGTCCAGGTTGTTTCAGACAAGCAACTGGTAAAGCACTTGCAGAAGGAAGTAGCAAGACTGGAAGCAGTGCTGCGCACTCCAGATCCAAAAAATGAAAAAGATTTAAAAATTCAGCAGGTACACCAACATTGTTTTGAGACTTCCACGATTCCTGAATTATCTAAAATGGGATTTGAGTAATTAAAACCTATTTGTCTCATGACCAATTTTGCATAGATGGAGATGGAAATTGAGGAATTGAGGCGCCAAAGAGATCTTGCACAATCCCAGGCAGACGAGTTACGTCGAAAACTTGAGGACGAACAGCAGGTCTCTCTCTTTCTCACACACGTGCGAGTGCAATTTAACTTTTTATAAGCCATCTATTTGATTGATATTGATACCTGCTTCAGGTTTTAAAGCCTTTTGAATCACCCAGTCCAGTGGTGAAGAAATGTCTCTCTTTTTCTGGGACATTATCACCGAAATGTGATGGCAAGGAGCCAGGCCATGGCAATAGAACAATAAATACAATGGGGAGGCAGAACATGAGGCAATCATCAACTGCTCCTTTCACACTCATGCATGAAATAAGAAAACTGGAACACCTCCAGGAACAGCTTGGAGAAGAAGCTAATCGAGCTTTGGAAGTACTCCAGAAGGAGGTGGCTTGTCATAGACAGGGTAATCAAGATGCTGCAGAGACTATAGCTAAGTTGCAAGCAGAAATAAGGGAAATGTGTGCTGTCCGACCGGTTCCAAAAGAAGTCGAAGTTGGAAGTGTGGTTGCTGTTAACCAAAGTGTTAGTGCCAACCTCAAGGAAGAAATAACCAGACTTCACTCACAAGGAAGCACCATTGCAGATCTTGAAGAGCAGCTTGAAAATGTTCAGAAGTCCATAGACAAATTAGTGATGTCTCTTCCAAGCGGTAATGATCAACAATTAAGTAGTGAAGCTGCTCCAAAGGCCAAAAATCAATTAAAGAAGAAGAAGTTACTTCCTTTAGCTTCAAGCAACGTTGCCAACTGCCAAAACTTTATAAGATCTCCATGCTCACCTCTATCATCTTCTCGGCAATTATTGGAGTCTGAGATTGAAAATAGAGCTCCACAATCTGATGATGCAGTGGCCACTGAAACTCTGCCAGTGTCTGAGAAAGAGACTCCAACGAAGAGTGAAGAAGGTGGAGATGTCTCATCAAAGGAAGGTACTCCATATCGACGGTCAAGTTCAGTCAACATGAGGAAAATGCAGAAAATGTTTCAGAATGCAGCAGAAGAGAATGTAAGAAGCATAAGAGCATATGTAACAGAACTTAAAGAAAGGGTGGCCAAGTTGCAATACCAAAAACAGCTACTTGTTTGCCAGGTAAAATAGTTTTTTTTTTCCTTCATCAAATCTCTACCCGAGTTGATCCACTCTCGGAAAATTTTTGCATACTAGAGGCTTTTGCCTTTCTATTTCAAAATTCTGTTTCTTTATGTCAAATTTTGTTTCAATTGCATACTGTCTAGGTGCTTGAGCTGGAAGCAAATGAAGCAGCTGGATACAATTTAGAGAATGACGAGAACATACCTGAAATACCAGAGGCGTCCCCAGTTTCGTGGCATGTGACTTTTAGGGAGCAAAGGCAGCAGATCATTGAGTTATGGGATTTGTGCCATGTCTCCATCATTCATAGGACACAGTTCTATCTGTTATTCAAGGGGGACCCAGCTGATCAGATATATATGGAAGTAGAACTTAGGCGCTTGACTTGGTTGCAGCAGCACTTAGCAGAACTTGGGAATGCAAGCCCTGCTTGTGTGGGAGACGAGCCTATAGTCTCTTTGTCCTCAAGGTGGTTGGTTACCTCCCTTTTCCCACCTCCCCCCCCCCCCCCCCTTTTTTTTTTTCCTGTGGCTATATGTATGTAGATGGTTTTCTTTCATGTTATTATTATATGAGCAAATTAGCTAACATTTGGACTATATGGCCCTTTTTGGTAATACGCTTTTTTTTTTTAATGCAGTATTAGAGCGTTGAAGCGTGAAAGGGAGTTCCTTGCTAAGAGGTTAACTACACGTTTGACTGCAGATGAGAGAGATTCATTGTACATAAAATGGGAAGTCCCACTTGATGGGAAGCAGAGGAAGATGCAGTTTGTAAACAAGCTTTGGACAGATCCCCATAATGCCAAGCATGTAGAGGAGAGTGCTGAGATAGTAGCGAAGCTTGTAGGGTTTTGCGAAGTTGGAAATATGTCAAAGGAGATGTTTGAGCTCAATTTTGTTCTTCCATCTGATAAGAGGTCCTGGATTATGGGCTGGAACCCAATTTCAAACCTTCTTCATTTGTGAGAAATTGCAATTTTCTTGCAATTTTCTAGTTCTTTCATTGTGGTGTGTGACTGGGGTTGAGCGCACTGTGCATGATGTGCGGTATTTTCTTTTGTAATGCTCATTTCTATAATAAAGAATTTTATTCATTTGTTTTTATCTGAATTAATTTTTTATCCATTCAACTCACCAAAAGCCTGTCTTCTTAAATTTTTAACTAGTTTTCAACACGGGGGACCTTTTGAAATAAGCAATTTCATTTATGAAAGTTCTCAAAAACTTAATATGATATAAAGGATTAATAATTCATTGAGCAGAAACATCCTATATTTGCTCACCTATGTAACTGATGATACCAACCCATCTGGCCGCGATAGTATCATGATTGAAATTGTTGCTTGGCATGTCTTATTATTTTCGCATTTTTATTGTGTGAAATGATGGTTTGATGAACTTGAAATATAGTTATGCAGCTCTGCATTCAAGATGGAGGGAGACATACCAAGGAGCTATTATATATTGCTACATTATTCAACACATATGCAAGCGGCAAAGCAATTGACTATATCAATGAGTCCAAGCCTCTATCTGATGCTAATAGACTAAGCTAAATGAAGGATCCTATTTTTTGGAATTATGTTCAGTGAGTTTCATAATGCATATGTGTGTGTGTGTGTGTATATATATATACATGATATATAGACTAGGATTCCAAAGAATTAGATGGGTTACTTAGAAGTAAAGTGAAAACTCATCAGCAAATTTTCTCATCATCCCCCACCCCGGGCGGAAGCACTATTTACCTACATTCTGGATTTTCATAAATAGCCGCTACCATTTGACAAAATAAATTCAAAAACTCTGCAGCACAATTGACTACTTGAAAACATTTAAGGTAGTGTTCACGGACCTCGACTGTTTAAAAGCGTGTTTCTTGACCTGCCCGAAAACAGTTTTTAAAGTTGGAAAACAATGAACATGCCATTTGCCACTAGTAATCCAAAAACACGGTAAATCCAGGAAAATGTGTTTCTTTCACATGTTTTGAAAAACCAGTTTTCTCCACTTAGGTAAAAGTCACAATCACAAGATGGTATTGTGACGTACAATCTTCCAAATTCAGCATGAAGATGTTCAGCAATTTGTAGAAGTTCAATTATGAACTGGACCTTATTAGGTATAAGTAATTCAAAAATAGTAAAATCAAGAAAATTCGTTTGGTTCACATTGTTTGACAAAGTTTATAAATCATTTTTGGCAAAATCAGTTTTAATAATAAAATAGAAATTATTTTTATCAATTCAGAATATGTTCTGAAAAAATCAAAAAATAGTTTTCAAAAAATAGAAACATTTTGAAAACAAAGTAGTATAAAATACTGCAACAAGCCAAAGAAAAAATTGGAAAAATTAAAGTAGTATTTTATAGTATAAGAATACAGTAAAATAAATGAAAACTACAACACTTATGAAATTTGCATAAATAACAAAATATGCAAAAATCAAGGCTTGTATTTAACACAATATTCTTAGTACGAATTACGGCCCTCTCAGTAGTTCTTACGAGCTCGTGGTCGCACATCTTCCAAGATACAATGATCAAAATGTACAGAAGAAGAAGTACTCGAACTTCAGTATACAATGAACCAGAAACTATGAATCAAAATCTCTCAGACAGTATGAATTGAGTTGAATGATTTGTAGATGAGTGTTGTAGTGTTTATATAGCCCTCTTCGTGCCTGTTTGGTACAGGCATGAAGTTTCGTTTGTGTCTATTCATGGCGAACAGACACAGTCGCCCCCAATGAAGAAGACGGTCATTCAATCAAAATTTAAACCAAAGGTTTAATCGTAAAATAATATAATTCAAACCAAAGGTTCAAAGAATCTTTTTTAAATGCATTTTCTCCAAAAAAATATATACACAGCAGCAGGCCAAGGCCCAAACCCCAACTCGATCCAACGGCAGCAGCGCGCGTGTGGTGAACCAAGCATGTGCTAAGAACTAGGGGTGCACATGGGTGAGGTTAGGTCAGGTTGTAACAGAACCGAAATCGACTCGACTTTAGGCGGTTCAAAAAAATAAAACCAGAACCAGAACCATGAACTATTGGACCCGATCCAACCTGGACACCCAACCCTGAACTAAACATTTTCGGGTTGGGTCGGGTTGGTTGGTTCTTTTTTTTTTTATTTACAGAAACCAAAAATAAAATAAAAAACCAACTCTTTATATATATATATATATATATATATATATATGCAATGAAAATTAACCCATTGAAGTATTTATGACATTTTGATAATAAAAAAAAACTTGATATAACAATGGTTTTAAAAAAGAAAATTAATAACTTAATATATAATTTTTTTTGTTAACAAATGTATTTGATTTGTTACTGTCGCGTTGATTTGTGACTTAAAATCATAATACCAAAAAACAAAGTACTCACTACTACATTAAATAATTAAAACAAAGTTTGTAAACTTAAAATCATATTTTCTATCCTTTTTTTTAACCCATCAAGCTGGGTGAGGGAATGTAAGAATGAAGAGAAATTTAGAGTATATTTTTTGTGATGCAAATATAAAAGCAAATTAAAGAGATTATGATGATTGGTCAATAAATCTTTCAAGATTTCTTTTTAAAAAAAATTGGAACAAAAAGAGTTGATAAAAAAAAAATTATGGTTTCGATTCTTGGGTTAGGTCGGGTAACCTGAACTTTCAACCCGATTTTTCGATTCTCTAACTCGAGAGTTGGGTCAGTTCTCTGATTCTCAGTTATTTTGTGCACTGTTACTAGGAACCTTCCTTCAAGGTAATTATATATGTACTCTTTAAAAGCCTTATACACATTCTATTTGAGACACAAGTTTTTCACAAGTTTCAAACTTTTGTTACTATTTTCAAGTGGTGATGTTTTGAGGTAATTCTCCATTCACTCCTTAATCGTTTTGAACAAACTAATACATGATCTTAATCTTCTCATAGAAGATAATACATTTCCATATGAACCCACCAAAATTAATATTTGAGACCCACTATAATTTCAGGTCAAAGGAAGCTAAAAAATTATTCTCAAAATCCATTATTTATAACACTATGTTTTCAGAAATCAGTTTTCACCACACTTTCGAGTCACAAAATGATATCCATGACTTGTACAGATCTTCCAAACCCAGCTGAAAAAGTTTAGCAATTTGTAGAAAATCATGGACTGGACATTTGAATTTGTGGAATCACAGACAGACTATTGACGAAAATGCGTTTGGTACAAGTAATTTGAAAAAAGCTTAAGCTGGAACCAAAGAACCTTTTGGTAATTGAAAATCTGCTAGGCTATTAGACCAGTTCAGGAATTGCAATTAGGTTGAATCTTCAACACTGATTGGGTCTACCAAAACAGAGATTTCATAATCATTCACAGGCACTCTGTAGATGCATAACCAGCCTGTGTAGGGGGCACAAAACTGGTGTTTTTGTTTGGAAAACTGGGGTGAGACAGCACGATTAGTCCTCCTAGTTGAAATATGAATCTTGTGACAGTATATGAATTTAACAAGATTCTTTTTTGAGTCCATTTTTCAACTTTCATTACCAACCAAAGGTTGCATCAGAGAGAGAGAGAGAGAGAAGAGAGAGAGTGATGATCCAACATTATAGATAGTGCCATTATTCCACGCAGTACAAGGTAAACCACACTAGATGTAGGATAAAATAACAGCTATTCCCTCTTCCAATTTGACATTATTTTCACTGTAACTAGATCACACCAAATATAAAATAGATCGACTCCTTTTTCTCTTTCTTCAGATTAGATTTGAATAAAGGGCATGAGAAAGAGAGAAAGAAAGCCAGTTAAAGATAGGGATACAGGCATCTTAACAACTTGGGGATAGGAACCCCACAAGTGCTAGCAACCTTCCTGGCACTGGGGGAGTTGACAAACTTCTTGAGGTTTGGGTTCTTGAGGTACTGGCAAAGGCAAGGCTTTTGTTCCTTGAGCTTACTGCAGCACAGTTTTGATGGTGGAGTTCCCGAAGTGACTGCGCTCACGCAAGAGCTCAGCTCCGATGGGCTGCATGTTACAGCCATTGACACCTGTGCTTCAGCCAAGATCAGCACTAGCACTGCACACACTGCAATGTATGAGGCCTTCATTTTGATTTTCTTTTCTTTCACTCACACTGGGATGGCAAAAACTTGTTGAGAGAGAGAGAGAGGGAGGAGACTCTTGGGGATGAGATGCATCTGGCTTGGGTCTCATCTCAATTTATAGGTGAAAGATTGATGAAAAAGTCACAACAAGGCATGGTTAACTGTAATGAATTCACACACACACACACTCTTTTAACTTTAGGTGTGGGACCTCTCTAATAAATAAATGGGAGGCAAATTCCTAGTCAATTTCCATAATGTCACCATGAAACAATTTAAAGTAAAAAAATAAAACTAGTATTTTCCATCATCATTTCCAATTGGAATGCTTTTCTTTTCTAGTCTAAGTCAAACAAGCTACACAAGAAAACCATATCAGCCATAAACCATTCGACTGACTAAACCTGGGATTCCATCTAATTTCCTTAAAACAATTACTAAGAGAGTTATTGACTAGACTGGCCAGTAGCTTTCCACTTTGGTTAAAAATAAATATGAGAAAAAAATAATAATATTTTTCTTCAGCGATGATATTAAATCCCTACTAACCTCTTCTTCTTCTTTCTTTTGCATGGATTTTGAACCCTACTTTTTCATCTGAAAATAAGCAAATAATAGTTGAAAAAATAATATTAGAATATCATATTAACCACCCCAAAAATAAATAAATAAAAAGGAAAAGAAACAGGAAAAATGAGGTTTGTGGGATTGCTATAAAATGGAGAGAATAGAATTTAAAAAACTAATTAAACAATTATTGGATCTCATCATGGAACATCAAATTAAACCTCATCATATTCATCCTTCTAGCTAGTGGTGGGCTTTTTTATCCAATTTTTTTATAAGTGGAAAAATGAAATATATTCCAAAAAAGCATAGAAGTATTGTATCCCTTTGTAAGCTAGGTTTTTACCATGCATGAATGAAAACGGCTCATGCTATCAATAATAACTTTTCTTTGGCCAAAAGCTTTTGAAATATATTAATGTTCCCAACATTGGCGTGCCTGGTTACTTATCATGTTTGTTGTGGGACTGTGTGTGTGTGTCTGTGTGTATGTATGCATGTATTTTGTGTCCATGTGTATCTATATCTTGCTGGGTGATAATTTTTTATGCTTGAATCTTTTCTTTTACTGAATTTTGGAGATGTTATCACAAAACATCGTGTAGTCTTTGGGCCTTGATCATAAAAAGTGAGCTAACTTCATTAGTCTATAATATATACCCGGTTGTGATGTAGAACTAGTAACGGAAAAATTCATAAACCAATGGTCACCTTAACTTAAGCCTACTTGAAAATTCCTATATTTGACCCGAGACGGCTCAATGGGGCCACAACTGAAGCTGAAATTTTTTACCAAATTCGTGCATTTAGACATTCAATTTTACGTTTTTGTCATTTTAGATAAGTAAGCAGAGAAAACTCCAAATACGTTGTCGTCTGTGAAAACTTCTTCTCTTTCTATCTCATTTTCAATTTTGGACTACAATTCAAATTTGCCTCAATTTTAATTTTCAGGATTTTTCTAATATTTCCAATTTTTAATAAGAAATTTTCAGTAGTTGTGGTTTCCTAATCAAATAAATAATTTATTGTCTCTATAAATATAATTTAAGAAACATCTATTATTTTGGTTTTCATTAATAATATTTAGATTTTTTTTAGAGAATTTATTCTCTTGTGTTTTTCGAAATGAAGTTATAATATGACAAATAGAAAAAGGGGAGGAGAGGGTTATTAGGCACTCCTCCAAGGACCAAAAAGTTGTCCTACACTCCAAAATTTATTACTAATTTGGAGTGCAAGAGGTTATTTGAGGAGTGTCAAGTAGGCATTCCCATAGCAAAAATATAAAAATATTAGATATTGATAGTCCTGATAAGCCCAAGGTTTTGTTTTGTTTTTTTTTTTTTTGATTTATCCATCAAGGCAAAGAGTATTTCATAAGATAGTTACACTACCATGTTGCATCGTAGTGTAATTAATGTGGGTAGTTAAGATTACTTAAGTATGATATATGAAGTCTAAAGCACAAAAATAAGTTTGAAAGCATCATGCCTCTGTTCTATCCCTAATTCTAGGACCTTCTTGAGGTTATGCTTATTTAAGAAAATCTTCACAGTATTCTCCCACCAGGTTCGTAAAGGAAAGAATAAATGATGATGGGATAGATTATACTTTAGACAAGGGACTCCTCTTACCTGTGTGCACCAAAATGCTTTCTCGTTCCTTACTAATTTTCTAAAGTAACTCACCCTTATATCGCAAGAGGCTCCTTTATCCCCTTTCCATTTTAGATCAAATAAGGGGCTCCTTCTTGCTAATGTAAGCCTTCTTCCTATTGAAAAGATTTTGTTCCACCTTTCTTGTTAGGACCATGGGGTCCGATAGTGTAATTGACTAATCTAGTTTGACAAAACGTGGTTTAGTGTGTAATCATTTCATAAGTCCTAGGAGTAAGTACTTCTATGCCCTGTCACGCCCCGAATTTTCACAAACCTGGGGAGTGAGTGAAGTGAATTAAGGAAAATAAATGAAAGACCATTAAGATGGATTCAGTTGATTATGCATTTATATATTCTCCCATGTTTTCCCAAAATTTGAAATGAAAACTTGCTATTAGGCTTAACCAAAATGGTTTTCTAATGTCAACCAAATATCTCGCCCAACCAATATTCAAAATTAGTCTAGGTTGTGTTCAAAAATGGCCTCCAAAATAGCCCCAAAATATCTCTAATTATACCTTGGAACAAAGGCCCAAATGGGTCCCAAATGTCCTACAACATAAGGCCAAGGGCTAAAAATAGGCCAGAAATTTTACCTAAGGTAGTCTAAGGAAGTGGCCAAACATGGCCCAAGGATTGGTCAAACATGGCCCAATAGGGTGCCTAAACATGTCCCAAAAGGGTGCCCAAACATGGCTCAAAAAGGTGGCCAAGGACAGGTGTCAAAAGGGGTGTCAAGGCTGGGTGCCATAGGCTGTCAAGCAGCAGGTGTGGGCGCGCGCGTGCGTAGAGGGTGGCTGGCAGGGGCGCCCGGACCTGGGGCGCGCGGCTGGGCTACTATAGGGGGCTGGGACATGTCAAGGCTGCTGGTCTGGGGCACTGCTGTAGGTGCACTATAGTAACAGTGTATTTACTGCAACTGAATTTCTCTGTCCAACATCTAATTTTCTATGTTTTTTAAATTTTTTTCTAAAGTTTTGAAGGCTACTTTTTTCCATTTTTAGCCTATTTCTTCAAGGTTTTTAACCCCCCCTTTTGGCACTTTTTCCACCTATAATTTAGGGTGTTTTACACACCTAATTAACCTTTTAATTTCACAAAATTTTAGCATGGTTTCCTTTATTTTCTAAGCATTTTCCACCTAATTTTTCGCAACACAACCTATCATTTCTCAATTAGTAACCAAATATATCCTTTGATCCAACTAAACATCTATACATCATTTCAAATATACAATACTCCATACATACACATATGCTTGAAATTTAAAACGTCATAACCTCACGTTCATTACAAATATAGGGCCTTGCCCATTATATTCATAATATATAAATTTTTACAAGTTCATTACATATGTCTTTGGGCTTATGCCCTCATACAACTCAAAAATTATACCCTAAGACCAAATATCCTTCATGGTCCATGTCTCCTTCTGCTCTTCAAGACATCATCAAGTCTCAAGTACCAGGAGCCTCATCTATAATATGATATCTCACGAGAGGTCAGCTCAACTGCTGGTATGACATAGTGTTAATGCAAGGAACAAAGTTAAGGCGTGGCATTTGCAAAGTGTACATTTATAATCTACATGCCTTCCAATTCATCAATACAATGCAATGGTAATATGCGTGACACACCCATGCAAACTCTATGCCACACTCATGTCTCGTTTCACTGATCGCTCCCGTTGGGTCAATCGAGTATCAACACCTGTTCACGGATCGCTCTCGTTGGATTAGTAGGCACCAAGTGCAATGGCCAATTTTGGGATTTTTTTACCACATGATCTACACCCTCATAATGCATAGCACTAAGTGCTCAACCCACTACTATGCTTTCAAAGAATCACAATATGCCAATATGCCTTGATTTTTCTATGCAATTTCAATGAGGCATTTTATCAAATATATGGTATACACCTTAAATCACGCATCATCCTATAAAGTAAATTCTAACTTTCAAACCACACAACTTCTTCCACATGAACATATGCTGTATATAATCAATTTAAACACCTGCTCATGTTACATGTTCACTTTATTACCAATTCTCAAAGAACACGTAATTACACAAAGTATCAATGCATTAAACAACCATATCTTTCAAAACACAAGGTCTATTCACATTGAACATAAGTCACAATGTAATGAATCAAACATATCTTCAAGTTACATGTTCATCATTTTGACAAATTCTCAAAGAACTCAAAGAACACACAATTATACAAATTACCAACTCTAGGTTTTTCAAAGCAACTACATCTTAAGTGACTTTCTAACAACAAGTAAACATATAAATCACTACAATCAACATATAAAACACTCCTAAACTTAACCATATTCTTTACTTAGCAAGATACCATACCTTAGAAGGGTTTTTCTCAACCCTAGGGAGTTTTGTTCACTATGTAAGCCGAACCAATTAGTGAGAATGTAGCCCTTGACATGGGGAACAACTTCTTAGAAGGAAGCCTTGTGAAAATCTTAGCCTAGAGATGAGTTTTGGAGGCTTGAAAGTTGGAAAACCTTAGGTTTTCTTCACTTTTCTCTCCATGCACGAGCTGTTGCTCCTTCTCATACCCATTTCTGATATTTCTATCTCTAAAGGGCTGTATTAATACTAAAGGGGCTAAGGGGTAAAATGACCATTTTGCCCTTAATGAGCTCGGGACCTTGTTACACAATAACCCGTCCCGAAATACCTCAATTCGACATTTTGCTTTAACCAAAGTTCTTAAAATTATTTTTAATGAAAATTTTCTAAAAAATTTATTTTCGCCTGCGGGCGAGTTTGGCCGGTTCCACCCGGGCCACCCGAGATGCCCTTTTGGTCCAATTTTTTAGACTATCTCCGATTGGGGTCAAATTCTCACAAGAGGTGTATTTTAACATTTTAAGTATATTTCTCTTCTATGACATACTCAAATTATGCTTCTAAACATGAATTTTTCCTAAATGATGCATGTGTGTGCCCTACCGACAAATAGTGCATGAATAGTCCTACTGGCAAAATGAAAAATTTACCCTAATTTTCTAGGTCTCTACATCCTTCCCCCCTTAAAGAAATTTCATCCCGAAATTTAGAAATGTACCTCTTCGACAAAATTTAGAAAGAGCAATACAAAACGGGTTGTAACATGGAGATACGCAGCCTTACCTATGGATCCTTCACCTTTCCCTTCCTCAGGCGATGTGGGATGCATTACTCTCTCCCATTATCCTCTCCCCCCAAAGTAACCTCATCCTCCCAGACGAGCGTGCAGCGGAGTGCAGACATCCCCATACTCCCTACTAGGGTCCAGTTCCGATACCATTTGTAACGGCCCACTTCACTTGGCACAATGCATAATGAAATCCTCAAACATGATGGCCTATCAACGCCAATTTTTCCAAATCCATCCAAGCATCATGACCCATAATTAAAATATAAAATTCTTAATGCCCACAAGGATACCTCAAAGTCTCTCAACATATGTGATGACTATATATCTAACTAACCACAAATCAAGCTATGCAATCATCTAAGTAATCCATCACGATATCATCAATAAATCACCTGCATCTCAATGTAATTTAATAATATAATATTCTCCAAGTACTATAATGATTCACAAGACATCAACAACATAATCTCAAAGTAAAGTCATCATCATCTACCTTAGTCTATATATATAACCGAGACTAAACATCAAGCATTAATAAAGATTAACCTATTAATTTCAATCATATACATATCAATTAGATATCTGAACGTAGACAATGTAGTCTATGCATTCCAAATATGAAACCTAAGACAATATATCAAGGTTTAAAAAAAACAAAACATTAGAGAAAGTAAAAAAAAAATCTCAATTTTATCTAAAGTTATTCTAACTCATCATCATTCTAGTCAATATATTAAATAAAGTCTCAAAACAAATGAGATTCTTAGTGAAACTCTTTTCTAATTTAACTATGAATATATAAATTTGTACACACATGTATCAAAACACACATACATACAAACATGGTTAAGCATACCCTTATACATGCATTAATACCAATCCAGTCTAATGTTTTTGAGTTTTTGAACGTATAGATATCATAGTCGTAGTACTATAACCTTATGATTATCGGGTACTAACCTAGCATACATTCATAAAATCAACAAACAACATTCAACAATTAACACGTAGCCTACCACATAAACACTTAAGTATGGATCCATCCTAAGAATATACATATACATAAATAGGCATACAACCTACCATATAGGTAACTAGGCACACATCCAATCCTATGGATATCCAGGCTTATAGCCTATCTTATAGATAACTAAGCATATAGCCTATCTCATAAATCACTTGGTCTATTACATAGATATAAGCATCTAGCCACAGTTGATCAATAATCAAGCATACCACATACCCCTAGCAAATCAAGAAAATAAGCACATTGTACAATTATATATACTAAAGTAACAAGCACACACATAATCATGTAATCCAAACCAGCCCAATTAACTTAAGGTCTAACCTCTCCCAACTCATGACAGAGTCAATCCTTGAAGGATCCACGGACTACCCCACTACTTGATACAACATGGCCTAGAAACTTGTACCTCTTGATGCCAAAACTCACACCTCGAGAGCTTAGCAAATAAACGATGCTCCCTCAAATCCGTAACACAGTCCGTAAGTGAAAAGTATGCTCCTCCTTAGAAGGTGAATAAATCAGAATATCATCTACAAAGACCACTACAAACTGATCTAAATAAGGACTAAAGATGCGATGCATCAAGTCCATAAATGTCACCGGGGCATTCGTCACACCTGAATGGCATAACTACAAACTCATAATTGCCATAACGAGTGCAGAAAGCTGTCTTTGCCACATCTTCCTCCCTTACTCTCAACTGATGATACCCCGATCGAAGATCGATCTTTGAGAAATATCTCGAACCCCTAAGCTGATCAAACAAGTCATATATCCTCGGTAACGAGCATTTATTCTTGATAGTAACTCGGTTCAATCTTCTATAATCCTATACACAAACGTAATGTCCCATCTTCTTCTTCGCGAACAATGCCGAAGCACCCCACGGACAAAGTACTAGAACGACTAAAACCCTTACTCTGTAAATCAGTTAACTACTCCTTCAACTCCCTCAACTCAGCTGGAGCTATACGGTAAGGTGGAATGGAAATAGGCATAGTGCTTGGGATAAGCTCTATCGTGAACTCTATCTCTCGTCTCGGCGGTAAACTAGTAAAGTCATCAGGAAAGACATCTAGGAACTCATTCACTACTGGCGGTAATATACTTTCTGTAGTCCCACTCCCATCTGCTATCAAACTAGCCAACATATAGCTATAACCTCCCTAACTCCTGGAGTCATACAAGGGTGGAACTAAGAAATCCCCATGATCCTCCATGAAATAGAAGCTATCTCCCTCAAGAGTACACACAGTCACTCTCCCCCTTGTAGCAGTCTATACTCGCCTGAAAAGCAAACAACCAATCCATCCCCAATATAATATCAAAACCAGACAAGTCAAGTAGAATGAAGTCAAAAGAAAGGATGCAATCAGCTATCTCTATCGAGCAATCTCTACAGATCCTCGTCAGTGTCACACTACCCCCAACTGGTGTGTCAATATGCAATGGTGGATCTAGTTGGTCTATTTCTAATCCTAAGCAACAAATATAATATATTATGACACACTTGCCTAATCAACACTTATATAACTCACGTCAACCATCCCCACCCATTGTTTATAATAAACAAATAACACCAAGTTCTAACAAAGCCTTTCGCAAGAAAAAATTCATCTAAGCAATACAATATACACATGCTCCAGTTTATGCTAGTATTCAACTAGTCCAACTAACCTAAGGTCTAAACCCCATCCACTGTTCCAAGGAATTAGATCCTAGATCTTACGTCAATTGGGGCTACTAAGGTTGATAGAGGTTTGAGAACTAAAGTTCTCCCTCTCCCTCGACCTACTCTACCTCAACCCAGTGTTTTGGATGGCATCCTATAATAGGAACAAGCATTATTTAGAAATTTAGCTTTTATTCATCGAATGTATTCTACATCCTATGACATTATCCCATAATGCTACACTATATTATGAAGGCAAACAAGCATCAATCTATCATGTATGTAAACATATACTAAGTTACCACATACAGTCAGGTCAACACACACATTACCCATATCATGCACCACACTGCATCAAATTACGTAATCATGCATCATAGTATAGCATTAACTAACACATAATCAGAACATGTGATGCTTGAAGTATAAATAACCACATAACACACAAGGTCCTATCTCATACCACCGACAGTTCACACTAAGTCACACGCTCTCCACTAGGTTCCCATAGTGTTCAACAACACCCTATTAGCGCCAGGTATTTTTAGAGCCTACACATTACACAATGTTTACAAAAATTTTTAAATTATGCGTCGTGGTCCCATTGTGTTCAACAACACCCCACGGTCCCTAAGTATTTGAACCTAAGCTCTGATACCACGTTGTCACGCTCCGAATTTTCACAAACCCGGGGAAGTGAGTGAAGTGAATTAAGGAAAATAAATAAAAGACCATTAAGAATGAATACAAAAATAATGTTTTGGATATAGAATTGTTAACAAAAGAATGAGTAAAACAATTTTCATACAAGTAATATGTAAATCCCATATAATGATTGCACATTATTTGTGCCATATGCCTTCCAAGTTCTTACCACGGAAAAAAAAATCTCACTCAAAAATATAGACTAAAAACAAACCATGGAGGCTTTTGCAAAGAATGATTGTATGAACTCTCCCTAATGTATATTGTAATAGCTCAAGGTATTTAATATGTTATTAGGTCTTAATAACAATAATAGAGTCACTATTTATAGGTAATCTCAAAACCTAAATAAAATAGGAAAAATTACCAAGTTTGTACAAGAAAACAGGCACGTTTTGAATGAGGAACAACGTGCGTTTGAACAAGAACACACATCCAAATGAGAACCTAATTCGTTCAAACGAACGAGTTAGTAGAATTATTTTATGTCAAATAAACACAGCTGATATATTCTAACAAAGACAAGTATGATCTAATGAGTAGAGTATGCATTGAACGAGCTCGTTTTAGTTTAGATACTTGTTTGCCATAACAAATACCAAAAGATCCAATTCAAGTCCAAGGTTAAGATGGTCACTTCCCAGGGGGATCTTTTATGATGCGGAACGGAAACGTAGAAAGAAAAATCGAACACGTTGAATTTCTTATATAACAAGTAACATGGGAACACCTCACCCAAACAAGAGAAATAATTTCCCAAAATTCGTAATTGAATTAATATTGATAAAAAAATTTATCATAAAGACCTATTATATCATATTTATGGTACTAAAATACTCATATTTTGACTAGGAAACAAAAACTCTTATTTTTATACTAATTCTACTACAATAAAGACTAACAATCCGAATAGGAAACTACTAATTCCTATATTTTCTATAAAAATCCTAGTAATATAAGGAAACTAAACAAATTAGGAATAAATCAAAATTGGAAACTAAATAATTGTTATACAACTCTAAAACAATTTTTCATATTTTTAGGATACCATATCTGTGCTACATCATTTTAACTTACAGTCAAAACTAAATATTCCTATGTTATGAATATAATTAAGCACAACCTCAAACAAGAGTTGGGGAGATAAATTACACTTTAAGTGTCTAAATGTAAATGCATGTGCTTGTATTTTTACTTTCTATTTGCTCAAAATGTTGAAGTACTGTGAACTTGAATAATCCATCTTAGAATTGCTAATGTAACTCGACCAACCTTGATTTTGAGTCCTCAAACTAATGGAACATACTGTTCTTGTAACTCTACTAAACGTAACAATAATATACTCATATTTTAGAATAAAATGCTAACATAAAAATTGTTAGTTTTTGGGTTTTGGATCAAACTATATGTAAATAAGATCTGCCCACTAGGGAATGGACCTTGACCTATTTAAGTGGCTGATAGGATAAGTTCATATCCTAATTCAAATATGTCTCTATCATGTGTTGATAGAGATCAGTATTTTGAATCCTAACAAAATTTTATATTTATCTAAAATAAATAGGCCGATATGTGGTCTGTGTAATGTGGTTGTGAGATATAGTACACTTTCTCTCTCTAGTCTTTCCTCTCTAGTGGGTTTGGAACATGAAGATTAAAGGGATAACTCTAGTAGCCAACCCTGCGTAACTTCGTGAAATTTGGGGACATACATGGAAGCCAGAATTCAACGTTTGGGCCGTAACAACAAGCAATATATGATCTACGGGTATCTTTCTACAGTCAAATATAACTTAATCCATATATATGCTATGTGCATTGAATGTTTACAAAAATAAATAAAACATTTTTTCTTTACTTAAATTTATGTTTAATGTCTTTACCGTTAAACCACACCCCCAAATGATAGTCATGTAAATATCTTGACAACAATTGAATTAACTATTCATACTGTTGGGTCACAATAGTATGGACTATTGAATTAACTATTCAAAATGGTGTCTCACTCGTCACAATAGTCGGTGCTTGTCCTTTCCTAGGATATGATGTGGAATTAGAGGAAAGTACTGCAAGTTGTAATAACTAGTTTGCATTTGTAAAGATAAGAAGGTTGGGAAAAAATGGTGGAATCAAACATTAGACAAACCTAGTCAAGCTTGTGGATGAACTTTAACTTAAATTAGGATGAATAAATTATAATAGGCCTTTTTTGGCATAGTATTTTTAAAATAACTTTTTTTTACGGAGTTCCAAACAATTAAAAACAAGGCCCAATTTTTACTTTTATTTTTTGTTTCACTAGTATAGAAATTTGTTTTCAAGTATTTGAGTTAAAAAAAAAATCAGTTTTTTCAAAAGAGTAATGCTAGAGATTCTCAATTTAAATTTTTAATATAATGTGTCAAGATATGATAATTTTGAAAATCATACCTTGTGTAACCCAATGTGATAGTGTTTTCATTTTTACGTCAAATATTAGATGATAAAAAAAAATACATTTTCTAAGAAACTCGGTTCTAAAACTGCTCCAAACATGCCCTTGTCCAAGTTTAGTCCGTATTACCTGGCTATCTATTCAAATTATAGTTGTATATAAACCATGCTTGAAGAGCGCTCAGTATTTGAGCTAGCCATCTAATTTACATACTTACAATGCTACTAGTTAATTTGATTAATTGGGCAATTAAATGGTTTGAGCATCAACTCATCTATAATTTTCTCCATCTAATTCAATGATGGTGAACCTTTGTAGGGTCTCTGCAACTTCCAATCATGGTCACCATCATCAATTTCTCCACTTCAATGACCGAAATTGTAGAAACCTGTCTCTCTCTCTCAACTCAAAAGAAATAATGAACTCGAATGATAGAAATGAATGTAATTTTCCAAATCTGCAAAATGATATTTTTGAGAAAATCTACAATGTGAGATTCAAAGTGGCAACTTTAAATGAAATTTTTTTCTTTATATTTTTGAGGTGAAAGAGAGATAAATTTTTAATAGAAGAATGTGATTTAAAACAATGTTAAACAATTTATAAGAGTTCTAATTTAAATATAAATAAAGTTTTAATATATATATATATATATATATTAATGACTTGTATATAAAATTGTAATACTTTTACAATTGGAGAAATGCAAATATTGATTACAATTCTAATAAAGAGTTCTTAAATAATTAAAAACATTTTCTTAATAAAATTTACAAAAATAAAAATTAGACAACACAAAATAACTATTCACATTTTTTTTATGTAAACATATAACAATATAATTAAAAAAAATTCATGGAATATTTATGACCCTTTTTTGTAGAGTAGGACCAAAACTTATGCATTTAATCGAGTTAGACTTTTGTGCCTTAGAATTTTAATATGGATTATATATAAACACGTAAAATTTGAGCCATTTTTTTTTATAAATGAGACATAAAATAATTATTTTATTAGCTTAATGTTAGAACAGACAATGATAATATTAATATATATACATATATGTAAATATATATGTATTTATATACATACATGGATATTAATAGGGAGGCCATGACAAAATTAGGATGGAGAGTTCTAATGTGGAAGATAATATGTGGTGGAGTTTAGATAATAATGGTATTTTTTTCAAAGTCTGCTACGAGATTAACTAGAGGTATCAAATGTGGAGACAAAAGCATCAATTTGAATCCTAAAAAATTAAAGTTTATTTTTATAAGTTCTTCATTTTAAATTTATTTTTATATAAAATGAAAAATAATATTTAAAAAAAAAGTTAAAAATTTTGATGAAAATTAAAGAAAAATACAAAAAAAAATGACACTATTGTCAATTTTTAAACAAATTTGAGCTAAATGAGAGATTTTTGTAATATGTTAATAAAATTAGGTGTGATCAATGTCATTTCAAAATTTTCAAGAAATATTTTTGTAATTATAAAAAATTTGGGGACCTATCCATTCGTGGTCCAGATGCTCCATCATAGTACTAGGGGGCTTCATGATAAGAAAGTAGCTTCGCCGACTAACCAATCCATGAGGCACAGTTTTCACATTTTGTGATTGCGTGCTTGGAGTGTGTTGGGCCCACCTCCACAGCACCGTCGGCCACTGCTGTGCCTTTCGGTGATGGGCGATGTGAACAATTGTTGGACTTATCACTCCCAATGCCCAATGCTCATGTGCCCCATTTGTTATCATCATCAATTTCATATGCACCCAAAAATTTTGTGTAATCATGGCCTGTCAGTAATAATGTTGACCTCATGATTAATCATGTAATTAAATGAGTAAATTATATTAATTTTTTTTTAAAATTTTTAAACTTATATTAATTTTTTTATTGATAAATTACAAATTACAAATTACCGAATGTTTTAATCAAAATAACAAAATTGTCATTTTTTTTTATTTTTTACTTTTTTTTAATTTTAACTAAAACTTTTTAACTTTTTTTTAAATATTTTATATAAAAATAAATTTAAAGCTTTAATTAATATTTATTTAAAAAATAAAACAAAAAATTAAAAAAATTGATCAAAATTAAAAAAAAAACATGAAAATGATAGCTTTATTGTTTTGAAGAAAGACATTGATTATAGTGAAATATTTGTATATTGTCAAGTAAAATATGAGAGATTAGTATAATTTTAAACATTTAAAAAAAAAATTAGTATAATTATAAAAAAATCTCATAAGAAGTCAATGTAATTTCTCTTAATTAAAATTGTTCTTACTCAATAATGGCATTATGTGGATTAAAGTTGTACTTAATCAATAATTATTTGTTTGATAACACTTTCATATAAAACACTTTTAATAAGTTAAAAAAGTATTTTTTAAAAAAATTTGATAATCATCTTTAAAAATATAAAATAAAAAAAATATTACTATTTTTGCTTATTTAAACAAAAAAATACTTGATAAATATATTACCGAATGAACACTAATTAATTATTAGGCACTGTCAAAATGTTCTTTTCTTAATAAGGTTTTCAATGAGGCATTATTTGGATTGACATGAAATCAATTCATCAGGACTGTTTATAGTTGAGACTGTGAGATGAGATTATTATTCAGAGCGCATGTTAAGAATTTTCATTTTTAGGTTGTATTAAAAAAATTAAATTAATATTTAACAAAAAAATTAAAATTTTCTTATTAAATATTTAGAAAAGTTTTCATAAGAAAAAACTAAAATTAAGTTTTTGCATAAAAAAATTCAATAGCATAATGAGTGATCAATGAGAACAGTACTTGAAAATAATAGTCTTTGACTCAACACGAAACATGATAAGATGGATACAAAAAAAATTTAATATCCAAGAACATAAAATACTCATCCAAGCAATAGATCAAAATTTTTAAAATTCGAAATATGAATATTATTCATAAAAACTGAATAATAAATAGCTATTAGATCATATTAATAAAGTTAGAAAATTGTTATTTTGAATAGGAAACCATTACAACCATTACTACTAAACTTATCCTAATATGATTAGGAAAATAGAGAAATTTGGAATAAATCAAAATTGGGACATTTTGCAATTGAGTTCATAATATGAAACTAGATAATAAAAAAAAAGGATAGCCACAAACGACATCTTAATCCAAATTTCCTAAGTGAAGCAATTGACAAAATAAAACTTTCATAACTAGTAAAAACGACTAATTAAGGGCATAAACGATAAAATTTGGCCAAAAAGCGGCTTTAGTCATGGCCATAAAGTGATGACTTTGGTCTGTCTCAGTATTCTGGTCAAATATTGGGGCCATAAGCCCAAAAAATCATATCTGTCAAAACTGCGTCTACTAGTACTTTGACTTGTAATGGGACTTGTTACGTTCTCATGGCTCCATGAATTTTTTTCAGTCATTTGTTCTACATCAATCCCCCTACAAACTTGGCCACGAATTGTAATCTTAATACAAAAGCACTTTTGCATGAGACTCATAAAGATCAGCAACATTGAACCCAAAGATGTTGGCCAAGCAATAAAGACTCGAGGATTAAAATTTAAGATTTTGAGTTCGAGTCTCCATTGGGATCACTAGAGGTTTTTTCAGTTATTAACTTCAAGGCTAGTCGAAGAGTGTGTAAGTTGGCCCATACACCTAGTTATCACAACAACAACAAAAAAGATCAGCAACATTGAAAGTCCTTGAAATATTTATATCTTTCGACAAATCAACCCCATAGGCATTGTCATTGATTTTGTGCACAATCTTGTATGGTCCTTATTTCTTTGGCTTCAACTTGCTGTAACTCTCAACTATAAATCTCTCTTTGCACAAGAATACCATAAAAAAAAATATCATTCCTTGAATACCTGGGCTCACCTATGTGTATTTGCATCATTCTTGTACTCGGCATTAGTCTTCTCTAGTTTTTGTTTTCACTTCAGCTTGCACTGCTTGGGCTTATTTTGCCATATTTTCTACTGCAACACTCACACGAGGCCCCTTAGGTAATCAAACCAAATCAATTGTATGCTTTGGTTGAGTAATATAAATAACTGTCAAGGTTGACTCTCTCGTGACATTATGAACAACACTATAGTATGCAAATTCAGTTTGTGGTAAAACATGATCCAATTTCTTGGGTCTATTTCCACAAATATTTTGAACTACGTTTCTTAATGTCCTGTTCGTCACATCGGTTTGTCCATCAGTTTGAGGACGTACTGTAGTATTGCATTTCAAATGATTATCAAACATTTTCCACAAAGTGATTAAAAAATAACTAAGAAATTTTGTGTCTCGATCAAAAGTAATAGACTATAAAACTCTATGAAGTCTAATAATCTCTCGAAAAAATAAACATATTATGCGTGAAACATCATAAATCTTTCAATATAAATAAATACATTATCTTGGAAAACTTGTCAACAAGTACCAAAAAAAAAATTTACCCCCATTGTGTACGAGATAGTCCCAACACAAAATCCATAGACAAATCTTCCCAAACTGAATTAGGAACTAGTAAAGAAGTATAAAGACAAAGGTTTTGTGACTAACCTTTTGATATTGGCATGTGGAACACTTTCGAACAAAATTACTAATGTCTCTTTTAACTTGTGGCCAATAATAACAATCCTTTACGCTTGCCACTATTTTGTCTCTGCTCATATGTCCACTCAACTCATTGCCAAAAAAATCATGAATAAGCTTTTCTTGCAATGACGTTTGAGGAATGCACAAGTGATTGCCCTTAAACAAGAATCCCTCGTACACATAAAAATATCTAACAGCTTTAGACTCCTTGCACTTAGCTCAAATCTCCTTAAAATTTGCATCATCTTCACATAGTTCCTTTAAAAACTCGAATCCCACAACCTTTTGAGCTAATGTCACAAGAAAATTAACTTGTATGCTCAAAGCATATACAACTCGATTCAAGCTACCAGATTTGTATTTGATGACAAAAGAAGCTTTTTGAACGAATGTGGATCATCTCATATGCATCTTGTTCAAGTGCTTTTGAATATTGATGAACTATAAATCTTAGTGATTTGTGTAAAGCAAAAAACTGTCGATGCACAAGATAATATTCCCAATGATTCAAAGCTCAAACAACTACAAAGATCTCTTAATTATAAGTACTCAATTAGCTTCTCACAAAAAAATCCACTAGTTACTTATCTTGAAACAAGACTGCTCCAATTCCAACTATACTAGCATCACACTCGACCTGAAAGATCTTTTCCAAGTTAGGCAATGACAAAATTGGAGCAATGCACCACCTCTCTTTAATTAAGGTAAAGCTCTTTTCTACCTCTCCATCCCAATTAAACTCCCCTTTCTTCAATCATTCTGTGATTGATGTTGTAATCACACTGAAATTGCGAATGAATTTGTGAAATAACGTAGTTAGGCCATGAAAGCTTTAAACATCAACACTTATTTTGGTTGTTTGCCAATTCTAAATAGCTTGCACCTTATCGTCATCAACATGAATGTCATCTGCACTAATCGCATAATCCAAAATAATAATATGTTAGTAATAAAACTGCACTTTTTAAGATTAATATACAATTTATTCCCCAATAGCATTATTAGGATTCGTTGCAGATGATCAAAGTGTTCCTCTTTGACTTTACTATAAATAAGGATATCATCAAAGTACACAACAACTAAAGTTCTCTAGAAAGACCTTAAATTCTGGTTTATGACACAAATAAAAGTGCTAAGCGCATTAGTTAAACCTAAAAGACATCAGCCAACCATTCATACAAGCTTCTCTTGATAGCTTTGCACCATAATTGAGGTGCCATGTGGCTAGTTTGGCACATGCCTAGAAACCAACTATCTCCGAATCTCATCAAGATTGGTAAGGGTAGTTAATTTTGAGGCGTAAATTCCAAATACGCAGTTTTTTTTCTCCAGATTCTAATAATAAAAATTGTCATTTTTATCAATGTATCAAGTCTAGGTATCATATTGATCACTAATTAATTAATTCCATAATTTGTTTAAAAAACTTAATTTAATTAATCATCAGATTCCAATATAAACAGAAAAATTACCAAAATATTATTTGATAATTTTCTGAATGATTACACGAGGTGTCTACGTAATTTCTCCTAAATTTAAAATATTCGAGTATTAATTAGATCAGATAAAGGGTGATTAATTCTAATACTATCTATTAAGAAAACTTTGAGGTTGGATCATATTTGAAAATCTAACAGAATAACAAATTCTTATATCAAATCTCAATGTATAAATTATCAGATCGGATTTGATCCGATAAGTCTTAATATATATCATACATGTAATATTATTTATAATATGTTAATCAATTATTCATAAAATCCATTTTGTATTAGCAGTAGAATAATTTGAAAAAATACAGAACTTAATTATTTTTCTGTATTCTGTAAATATAGAACTTGAATTTACAGAGAACAGAAACTAATTATGTTTTAAGGTTTTAAAACTGAGCTGTGATTCTAGAATTAAAAACCAGAAACAGATTACTGCTTTAGAAACAGTATACAGAATTCACCAAAAGAAAAACAGAAATAGAAGAAACTTACAGGTTTCTGAATTAGAAAGATGGAATAGACTATCTCCTTAATACAGATTATGCCATCGTACTTGGTGCTTATGATTTGAATGGACATCTACCTCCCAGGATAAAGTGGTCTCACACAGAGAAGAAGTACTGCAGACTTTGTGTACAGTGAACCAAACTTATGTTTCAGAACTCTCTCAAACTAGATGTATGAATGCACAGAAAATGTAATGAATTCAATATAGGAATGTAGGTGCGTAGGTGGTGTTTATATAGAGCATTTGTGTCTGTTTGGTATGGACACAAAGGCTTAGGGAAGAAGATGATTCATTCAAAATTCAAACCAAAGGTTTAATCACAAAACGATGTCGTTTTGGATTTAAACCAAAACCAAACGCAATCACAAAACGACAGTGTTTTGAACTGTTTCTAATAGTACCAGATACGACAACATTTTGAAAAATTATTTAAATGAATTTTTTTCAAGAAGATATATACATAGCGGGCCAATGCCCAAACACGAACCCACCAAGTGCGGTGGTGGCGGCATGCGTGTGTGTAGTGAACCAAGCATGTGCTAGATTCTCCCCTTCCACAAAACTTGTGTTTTGGACTGTTTCTAACAGTACCAAATACGATAGCATTTTGGAAAATTATTTAAATGAATTCTTTTAAAAAGGATATATACATAGTAGGTGGCGGCGCGCGTGCATGTAGGGAACCAAGTATGTGCTAGGTTCTCCCCCTTCTACAAAACTTGGGTGCCCTTTAAGGTCCAAACCTTCCTTCAAGATAATTGTATATATATATATATCTTTTAAAAGCCTTGTATCCATCCTATGTTGGACACAAGCTTTTGTTACCATTTCTAAGTGGTGATGTTTGGAGGCAATTTCTCATTCACTCCTTAATGATTTTGAGCAACTAATACATGATCTTAATCTCCTCATGCAGGAGAACACATTTTCATATGGACTCACCTAAATTAATGTGTGGGATCCACTTTAATTTTAACTCAAAAATAACTAATTATTATGCTCAAAAACCCTTTTTTCTAGCATAATATATATATATATATATGAAATATGTTAATTTTAATCGAATAATATCATTAAAGAATCAAATTTATTTAATCTATATCCCATCAACTATTTAAAATTATGTATATACCTGGATAAGTCATTCATAAATGAGAGGTTGTTAATACTTCACATGAATTGAGTGAAGCGAAAAGAGTAGCAATCCAAAAATTTAACACATGATAAATATATAGTTGGGTCCCTCACTAGATTTTTAGGATCCATTTTGATTTATTGCTAGAAGAGCATTGATTTAACATTTTAGTTTGAATATTACTTGAATTTGAGTAGTACTTTAAATTTGATACGACATTTTAATGGAATTCATTTTTAAAATATAACTTATTCACAAAAGTGGGCAAGTTTACCACGATTCTTCATATTTGGTCATTTATAAGTCTTCTTAAAATGAACAAAGTCATGATTTTAAACACACACACACACACACACACAAACATAAATTTTTGTTTTTCCAAATAGGTCTAAGGAATTTTCAAACATGGCAACTCAATTTTGTGGCGTAAATTCCAAATAGCTTTTGTTGATAATCTATGTGAAATAGATAGTGAAGATTGAAAATAGAGTTGATTGCAGTTTTGTCTGGGCATGGGATATAAGTCAAATTAAGTCCAAAGAGGTGTGTACCCATGGTGAAGGCGGGGCCATGTTACAGTGCACGAAGGTGACTCCGTCGGTTGAGCCGTCAATTAATAATTGAAAAGGATAATTATCTACCCAGTCAGTAAGTACTAGGAACAAGACAAAGCAAAATCGTCCAAATTTCTAAAGAAAATATTTCATTTTCAATTGTCTGCTAGACTCACTTGCAGCCTCAAGATTTTCCGGGTGGATCACGTTACGTGTAGTACTAAACATTCATTCAATTCTTTCAATCTCGTTCGTCTCATGGCCAAAGGAATTGGAGCCAGATTAGCTAGTTGTGGTTCACCATGTTTAAGCAATCTAGCGTTCACAAGGCAACTTGATTTTAATTTGGACTTGTATTTCCATTGTTTTAAAAACTCTTTTACCACTTGTTTTACATCACAGAAAAGTTTTGTGATGATTTATAAAAGGAAGAAAATGGAATTAGTAATGAAAAAAAGTGTTTCAATTCCATGATATTTAAAAGGTCAATATGGGATTAGCAATCTTCATTTCACTTAAAAGAATTACAATCTACTTTTCAGAAATCCATCTTAGCACTAAAAAAATACATAAAGTGAACCTATATGTGTGTACATACACACATTAAACATGTATATATATGGACTTATTTTTCAAGAGAGAAAAAGAATCAGTGTGAATATATCAGCATGAGTCTGACTAGGGTCAAAATTAGAGTGCTTCATATTCCCATGGTAGGCCCCTGAAAATCATAACAAGTTCACCTTTTAATCTTCCCAGTAGCTTCACAAGTCAAGTTTAAACTAATAAGTTTACCCAAAAAATAAATAAATAAAAGGTTGAGAAGAAAAGTTTGAATGATGGTGGTGCAATGATGAGCCCACCAATACAAATTCCACAACCCAAATTTCCTATTGTCACCTACCCACTCACCTCTGGCATCTAATTATTGGCAGGCCATCACACTCGGCATAAAATAGAGATGATCACTTGCTCATGCATAAGCACCAACTTTCCCAACAAAGTTTCAATCATATTATTTATTTATTTATTTATTTTTGCTTGATAAGGTTTGAATTTACCACCTATTTAACCCTCAAGTACCTCGCCCTTTTACCACTTCAACTAACGCTTGGCTGTAGCACGACTGGGAATGTTTTGGGGAGATTTATCGAAAGTCTTGTAGTTTGAGTGGCAGGAGGGCCAGTTAGAGCAGAATTAAATACTATGTGAAAATGTTTCGGGTTGGGAGGGGACAAATTGGTTTATGCCCATACCTCCTGCACAAAACAGATAGGTCGCTCCATTAAAAAAAAAAAATACTAAGGCCTGGCCCTCATTTTTAATCATTTAGGTGGACGGGATGAACTTTTGTCCATAAACAAACTAAGAATATATAGTTTTATGCTGTACTATAACTGTACACTACTATACCAAATCTAGGATCCGAATTTTTTGCTGAGCTCAAGAAAAATGTGGAACTATCTAAAGACAGCACAAATGCCTTGCAAAAATTTAAATTTTATAATCACTTTTAAACAATATTTACTAAACACCTACTTAATAAACTAATTCTGCAAATTAATTTTCCAGATTGTGAAACAACCTCAACCAGACGCTGAATATGAAGAACCCCCGATTAATTGCCTTTACTTCAATCTATTTGAACCCAAATATAAATCTCCAGATTGACCCAATATATATATATATATATATATATATATATATACATTATCAATACTTGGCATCTTGGAATCGTAGGAACAAACTTCTTTTTAATCTTGATTCTGCTGATAACCTCCCCTTTATTCTAACTTGTTCTCAAGACATCTTGGAAGCTTTTGCTGATGAAAGAAAGATCATAGCCAACTGCAGTCCCTCCTATACTTGGAATGGTTTGATTATCTAAAATGAAGAACATTTCCTACCAAAAGATCAGTCCAATAATACCAGACACTAATAAATAGCGCAAGACTTCTTCTTGAATATCTGCTATTTGAATATGGAACATCATAACAATAATTAGGAATGAAACCGCTCTAGTTCCTATATGAACTACTGGGAAGATCATAGCAAAGAAGTCTAGACCTGCAAGTAAACCAGATTGCTTGAAAACACCCAAATGAAGGGTGAATCTAGATTAAGACTAATGATTCGTCCCTGGAAACCCAGGACCCACTGCAGCTAGAGGATTAATTAGGGAAGACCATGGCCACTGGATTTTGGGTATTGTTATGAATATGAATTATTGTACAATCACCACAGCTGAGCCGGAAGTTATCCCCCAGGGCTCTCTTTTAACTTGAAATGAGGGGTTTCTGAGGGTTATTTGTGAATCTGACCCGCTTGTCGCTGTCTTCCTCATTCAGCATTCTGTTTCTTCTGTTCACCCCAGTAGAGTGTAGATAGACGACTGCCAATCTTTGGATTGGGAATACAGAATTATTAGAAGGTACTCCGTGTGTAGATGCCATCCGGGTGTTATCATTCATCAACATTCTCCTAGTTTTTACACCATATGTTGGCCACCACCCCTGTAGTCTTCGTTTTCATTCCTAAGACAAAATAGAGAAGAAAAAAAATTGTATAAAGATATCCATAAAAGAAACATATTTGTGCAACAAACTAATCTCTTACAAATAGTCTCATTACGAATGAATCTCTTACAACCACTTGTACAAATCGTCTCACATAAAAATACATTATCCCTGCAGGCACGCACTTTTTCTTTTGCCCCCATTTTATCATTTGTCAGAGAGCCATCCACAAATCAAGGGCCTACCAGGGTGACATTATACAAGCATATTCTACGAGCAATTTGACGTCGTTATTGGGATTGTCGCTTACATTTCTAAAAGAAGAGTGTGCAAGACCCTGTTTAATATCTGTAGATAATTCAACATTGTTAGCAGAGATGAACTAAAAACTGGAAATATAATGTTAACGTATTCATTAGTTGAATTTAGAATAGCGACAAATCATCCAAAGGAAACACATTTTATTACAATAATAAGATATGATGTTCAAGTTCCTCATAGACACTGGTGGAACTAAATTAACATTACTGATTTGACAAGGGGTAGCATGTTGAAACAGGTCCTGATCATACGGAAACAAGTTTGTCTAGATCAGTTTCAAAATAGCAGAATGTTCTATGGAGATGCTAGAGTGTGCATGCAGCCAAATACTGAAACTCTAATCCATACTGAACCCTGCTTCTCATGTTTCCTGTCTTTGAAACTTAGTGGAAACATTTAGGAAAATAAAGGTAAACCCCACTACCAGAACTGATGTTTCCATATTATGTCAGAAAGAATTTTGACGATTTTTCGTTTGTTTTTTACACAACCCCCCACTTTCATTTCAATAGGGTGTTCCATTATGAACATCAGCAATTTCCAACCTAAATCTCCATATCACTTATTCCACTTACCTATATTTGTTTTTAAGTTCATTTTCCACTTATGTCTCGTATATTGTCACCTGCACACGCTTCCAAACTGGAAACTATGATTTGGAAGCAAATCCAAGGAAAATGTCCCAGTATTGTAGAACACATATATTTGTTGTCTGTCCAAAAAATTTCAAAAGAAATCTAAACATAAATATTAAAAAAAATCATTTTGTGAGCCTTTTTTCAATTGAACAGTTTGCAAATTTTCAAAAGTATACATTCAATATTCAGGAGTGTACATTATCATAAGACCACCATAGATATTTCCCTCCTCTCAGTAGATAATGTTTTTCTTATTTTTTTTTTACAGTTTATGTATTACTCTGTTATATTTTTGGGATATTCTAGAATATTTGAGTAAGGGAAATATTGTAATCTTTTGTTTCTTTGCATTAGATAATAGTTGGTGGTGTGTATATGATATCAGACACATGACCAATTTTTATTAAGTAATTTTTCTCTCTGTTCTTTCTTCCCGTCTCTCTCTCTTACAAATCCTAAATACACTACAACTTAACATGGTATCAAGGCACTAACTGAAGAAAATTAAGTACCTTAGGATCCACCCCCTTCTGATGATAGAAAATCACATCAGAAGACCGGTGGGGTGAGAATTCCTTAGTAATTACTTAGTTGTGGTCAAGGATTGAAAATTCATTTCGTTTCCATTGAAACGGCCAAAACATTTCCGTTTCTTAGTGAACCGAAATGAAACATAGATAGAATACGGAAATTCATATGATTTTAAGAAAACAAAATTATTTCCATAGAAACATATCGAAAATAGTGAAAATATACCGAAACAATGAAAATATTTCTTTAGTATTGGTAATAATTTAAAAAGTTGGTAAAAGATAATATCTATTTGTTTTCAATGAAGAAGATTGAAGAATTAAGATCCAAAATTATAAGAAGATATTTTTTTTTTTTTTTTTCAAAAACAGTAGACAAGAAAAAGTAGTAGTGGAAATAAAATTTAGATAAATAATTTATTTTTATTCTTAGTTACTAATTATAATAGGTTTAAATTTTTATTTGTTTTACTTATTATTTTATATGTAATTTATGTCAAACTGTTTAATTCGTGGATATTACACAATATATATAAATTATGTTATAGTTTTGTATTTAATTATAATAACAAATATATAATAATTTCATATTACATAAAAAATTATCTCTAAAATTTTTATACTAGTTTTAATTAGTAAAGAGTTATTTGATATTAATGACTAATGTACATTTACATTTTTTGTTTCAATTTCACCATAGTATCTTTTGTGTAAATGGACATGTACCCCAAAACATTTTTAATTAATTAATTATAATATTTATCTTCACACATTCATATATTTTACTTAATTTTTCAAGTATTTCTACACTTTTTAATTTTTCTCATCGTTTTCACAATGTTTACGACATGTTTCCGAAATGTTTCCGTTTTCTAGGTGACCGAACAACACGATGAATCGAAATCTTGATCCTTGGTTGTGGCTTAGCATGAAACCATTTGTAGTATCGAATGTTCAGTTTCTTGATACAGCAAAGAAGATATGGGTATCTCTTGAAGATATGTAGTCACAAGAGCATAACATGCCTCGAGTTTATGAGCTTTTTAAGCGTGTGTTCAAAACTAAGAAAGGTGACAAGTCTCTTGCAAAACATTATTGTACTTTGAAGTAACTGTGTGAAGAACTTATGCTTTATCAGCCACTAAGTTTCAATTTGGATGTTTAGCATTGTCAGCGTGAGAAGTTTCATACTGCTTCTTTTTTGTCTAGCCTTAATTCAAAGTATAATGTATTCAAAGATCATATTTTGGCTAGTGAGACGATTCTATGTGCTGCCAATGCTTATTCTCGTTTTTAGTGTACTTCTCTTCCTCGTGGGTCGTCTTCCTCATCTAAAGAGTTCATTGCTCTAGTCTCTAGTGACAGTTTTTGTGGTGGGCGTACTGTTGGTTGTGGTGGTGGCCAACATTCCCACTAAGGTGATGATAGTCGAGGCTCTAATCGTGGTGGACGTGGTGGTCAGGGTGGACATGGTAACCATTTTGAGTGAAAGTGTGATTATTGTGGTGGTATAGGACATACCGAGGACTATTGTTTGGATAAATGGGGAGACTAGTTGTAATGACCTGGAATTTTTTTTTTTGGAATAAATTTTTTTTTATTATTTATTTTATTTTATATTTATATTGATTTAATTATTTACTTATTTAATTATTTAAATAATTGTTGTGTGAAGTGTGTGATTAAGTGTATGTTTATATATGTAATATGGTGTATTGTGTGTAGATATATATATATATATGTGTGTGTGTGTGTGTGTGTGAAATTTATATGTTTAAATATGTGCATATATATATATATGTATATTTAGTACACTTAAATATATATATATGTGTGTGTGTGTGTGAAATTTATATGTTTAAATATGTGCATATATATATATATATGTATCTTTAGTACACTTAAACATATATATATATATATGTAAATATATCAGGTTGTGTGTATATATATATATATATAATACATTTAAACATATATATATATATATATGTGTGTATGTATCAAGTGGTGTGTGTGTACGATTGTGTGTGTGTGTGTGTGTGTGGGATTGAGTGTTGAACACTCAATAGAGAGTGGTAATGGCAGGGTGATTATTGGAGTATGCAAAGAGGTTTCAGGGTATGGGCATGTGGATCAGGTCAGGTATAGAGAGAGAGAGAGAGAGAGAGAGAGAGAGAGGAAGTATGTTTGGTGTGTATGTATGTGTGTTCATTGGAAAAAAGAAAAGAAAAGAAAGAGAGACAGAAAGAAAGAGAGAGAGAGACTGAGCTAGAAAACAATGACCATTGGGAGGAAGCCAGAAGTGAACCAAGGAGAAGAAGGGGGCATATAGCAGGAGAGAGATCAGAAAATAGGTATGTTGAGCTTAAACCAATTTTAAATTTTAAAGCATGATAGTTGATTTAAATCGTAGGGTCTTGTAGAGTAAAACATAAGGGAATTTTTGCAAAAAGAATGAATAAAAATGACCAAGAAATGAGGGAGAAAATGAGAGTTACAGGTTGGGGGCAATAATCGGGTTGGTGGGTTTTCTTACTCCAAAACTTGACTAAAACGGTGGGGAATTAATTTTGTTAAGTGCAGAAGAGTGTAAGATTAAAATGGGACTTGAACAGTGATTCAACAGCCACAAAAATGGAAATTTTGAGTTGGCCGGAGAGTCGGCTGGAGGGGTTTGGGCTCCCTATTCGCGATGATCCAGTAGTTTAAATCCAAAACCAAGCTTGGATATGAAATCTATGGGAAAAACGGAAAAGAACTGTAATTTTAAAACTTGAAAAATCCACCGGAATAGTGTCGTCGGCGCCGGAGAAGACGCCGGAACCCTACCGGAAAATCGGGAAAGAAGGACACTATTCCGGGTCGGGTCTCGGGTCGGGTCAAGACCAACCCACCCGCCACGTGTCAGCCCTATGTTTTAAATTTAAAATGGGAATTGGGGTGTTTGGCTACAGGTTTACAAAATTGAAATTAGAATTAAATTAGGAATAGGGATATCCTATCCCTGTTTTGGGGCATAAGCCACTGTTTGGCTATTCAGGGTTGGAATAAGAAAAATTGAAAATTACAGTTTGATCCCTGTACTTTTTTGAAATTAAATTTGACCCCCAGAACTTTCAAAAATCCAACTTTGACCCCAGAATTTTTAATTAATTACGACCTGACCCCCCTGAATAAAATATTAATTAAATTAATTAATTAATTAAATAATTTAATTAATTTAAATACCACAAAATGGTCCGGAGTCCAAACGGGACAAGTTATTAGTGTATTTTGACTATCTCGACCATTCTGAGACTAATGGTGGGGTCCGTTTTACGAGACGGAGTCCCAAAAAATAAAAAACCCGTAATAAAATTTAAAAATTACCAAAATGCCCCTGAATTAAAACGTAGTCAAACGAACTCCGAATTAAGTAAACAAATAGTGAAATTTTATTATCTCGACCACTCTGAACTCAATCGTGGAGTCCAATTTGTGAGAAGAGGTCTCGGGATGTAAAGACCAGTAAAAAGTGCAAAATGACCGTTTTGCCCTTTTTAGCTCGGATGTCCGAATTAAATTCCGTGAAAGGCTAAACCTATTTTCTTTGACGTTCCGGACTCAACAGTAGAATTTATTTTGGCAAAATAGAAACCAATAAAATAAAGACAAAAAATTTGATGAATATCATCATTCAAGTGGCAAACGGATTGAGTTGCATTTTATGATTTTAAGGACACGGAAGGGCAAGGAGAAGGTAGTCTGACCTTTCACATCGTCATTGATAGTTCCACTACATACCAAGCACTACATCTTAGGATTGAGATCAACCCATCCAGGTACGATATATTGTGCTAAGAAATAGAAATAAGTTTAGGAGTAAGTGCCATGTTGACTTGATGATTCACATATTTGTTTGATTGCTTACATGCTTATGTGTTTCCTATTATCTTTTTGAAAGTTGGAGATGAATGTGGATCATGACTATGTGTATATCACATGTATAAACATAATGTGTGAATTATATCCTTTGAGAATTGTTGAGATTATGAATTACGTGATTTAAAGCATGCTTCATGTGTGGATGTGACGCTTTATTGAGATTACATTATGGCATGATAGAGTCGGAGCATATTGGCATAGTGTGATTCCTTGGACATGGTGTGAGTTGAGCACGTGGTGCTGTGCATTATGAGGGTGTAGATCCTGTGGTGAAAAACCCAAAATCGGCCATTAGGTACTCGCATGCCTGACGGGTTCCGGACCATGAAGCGAGACATACAATAGTACTCAGGCTATCGGGGAAGGACCGTAAGATGAGACATGGGTGTGGCATAGAGTTGCATGGGTGCGTCACACATACTGTTCATATACTGCATTGATGATATTGAATGCCATGTAGATATAAATGTACACTTGCACATGCCACGCCTTAATTTTTGTTTCTTGCATTAGCATTTTATTGTACCAGCAGTTGAGCTGACCCATTCGTGGGATACCATTACAGATGACACTCCGACCATGCGAGACTTAGAGATGCTTTAATTGAGAACTATATTTGACCCGTGGGGCGTATTGTATAAGGGCATAAGCCCTAGACTATTTCACGATTTTTGTATGTTATAAGGTAACGGGCAAGGCCTTATGAATTGTATCAGAACAGGAATTAGGCTAGTGCATGGAATGTATGTGATTGTCCTTAATTGTCCTTTATTTCCTTATTATTTTATTTTCCTTTAGCTTCGTCAGTCGCACCCCGGGTTCGTGAAAATTCGGGGTGTGACACCAGCCCATGCTAATCAGATGTGTGATGATACTTCTACTACTATTGTGCCACAGAAACATACAAATGGTCTTGTTGCTTCTTCATTTGATTCTCATGATGTTATCACTTCTCAACTTAGCCAACTCATTCAACAGTTTTCTTCGTTTTCTCCTCATTTGTCCTTTACTGCAACTTTAGTTAATACAAGTAACAACACTGCTTGTATGGTTGGAAAGTCTTCCGCACTATTGATTATTGATTGTGGAGAGAATGCTCACGTCTGGTATTTCTTCTATATTCTCTAATTTTCGTCCTTTAAAATCTCGTATTATGGTAGTAGATGATTCTTTTCGGCCAATGCTTAGAACTAGTTATCTACATCTTACTAAATCTATATCTTTGTTTTTAGATTATTTGTGCCTTATTTTTCCTTTAATTGGTTATATGTGAGTTAATTAACTAAATCTTTATAGTATTGGGTAACTTTTTCTCCTTCCTCTTGTGTTTTTCAGGATCTCAAGATGAAGAATGTGATTGATTTAGGGTATGAGCATAATGGTCTGTATTATTTGGATCTTAGAGAGTTTGTTGCCACCTTGAGTGCCATAGTATCTCCTCTTAAGTACCATTATCGCTTGGGTCATCCCTCATTGCAAAAGTTACGTCAAGTTGCCCCTAGTTTGATCCTATATTCGTTTTAGAATCTGAGACTTGCAAATTAGGCAAACATCATTGTAGTTCTTTTCCTAGTAGTTTAGGAAGTCGTTAGTCTAGTCCTTTTAATATTATGAATTCAGACATTTGGGATCCTACAAGAATAAAAAGTACTTCTGATTTTTAATATTTTGTAATCTTTATGGATGATTTCTCTTGCATGACTTGGTTATTTCTTATGAAAGATCATTCTGAATTATCAAATTTTTTTTTCCATTTTATAATGAAATCTTGGGTCAATTTAATAAACACATCAAGATTTTACATTCTGATAATGCTCTTGAAAATACTCGGTCCTTTATGCATATTTTTGTGCTGAACGTGACATTATCCGCCAAACTATATTTCCACACACATCTCAACAAAATGGAATTGTCAAACACAAACATCGTCATTTATTGGAAGTTGCTTGTAATTTATTGATTAATATGAGTGTGCCAAAATCGTATTGAGCTGATGTTGTCCTTACTGCAGTTTATCCTATTAATCGCATGCCATCATCTGTTTTGGCAACATGTCTCATTTCTCTTTTCTTTATCCAAATGTTCCACCTTTTAGTTTGATCTCTCATGTTTTTGGTTGTATTGCCTTTGTTCATCTTCTTAGTCTATGGCATGATAAACTGTCTCCTCATTCAGTCAAATGTGTTTTCTTGTGATATGCTCGCACTCAAAACATTCATCATCTTACTTTTCTGCAATTGGATGCAATCTTGAGCCAATTTTAATTCCTTCTCATTAGGGGGTGCTTCCTTCGCCAACTCTTTCATAATCTGGATCCTCATCTCCAAGTTTATCATCGTTCCCAAAATCAACAAGTTGTACCATGGGCTCTTGCTTTTTCACCAACGCCTACTTCTGCTAAGGTCCCACCTACACCTATTACACCTTCTTTGGTTCCATCTTCTCTCAATTTTCCTATTGCATTGTGGAAAGGTACTCGTAGTTGTACTCAACATTTTATTTCCAGTTTTGTTTCTCTGCATTGCCTTTCCTCTTTTCGTTGTTTTGTTTCTTCATTATATGCAGTAGTTCCTAGTTCGTTTTCACAAGCTCTAGTATCTCCTGGATGGAAACTAGCTATGAATGCGGAGATAGATGCTCTTCATAAGAATCAGACTTGAGACCTCACTCCTCTTCCTTCTAGTAAGCCTGTGGGTTGATGTTGAGTCTATACTATCAAGTGTCATCCTGATGGTTCTGTTGAGCACCTAAAGGCCAAAGTAGTAGCCAAGAGTTATACTCAGACTTATGGTATGGATTATTGTGACACCTTTTCCCTAGTTAAACAATTGAGATCCGTTAAGAATTCTTATTTCAATTATAATGAGTCATGATTGGTCCTTATATTAGCTCGATATAAAGAATACCTTCTTGTATGGGGATTTACAAGAGGAAATTTAGATGGCACAACCATCAGGGTATGTTGTTCGTAGAAATGAACAATTGATATGTAGGACGCGAAAGGCACTATATGGCCTAAAACAATTCCTAAGAGCATGATTTGACAAGTTTTTTTTTTTGTAAATTATGAGTTTTAGCACTCTACTTCAAATCATTCTATGTTTACTCGTCATTCTTCTTCAAGAATCATTGTGCCGATAGTTTAGGTGGACAACATTATTATTAGTGGTAGTGACCCAATAGCTATTGCCAACTTAAAGCTTCATTTGAGTAAGCAATTTCACACTAAAGATTTAGGTCTTCTTTGCTATTTCCTTGGAATTGAGTTTGCTCGATCCAAGGAAAGTATCAGTTTGTGTTAACGAAAGTTTATCTTGGACTTACTTTTTGAAACTGGTACTCTTGGTGCTTGTCATGTTGATACTCCGATGGATTCCACTGTGAAATTAGATGTTGATAATGGAGAGGTCTTTGAGGACACGGGCCGATACATGAGGTTGGTAGATGAGTAGATTTATCTCACTATGAGACGCCCATACATTACTTATGTTGTTGCAGTTATTCAATTTATACATACTCCTCGTAAGTCTCATTGGGAGGCTATTTGTCGTATTCTTCAGTACCTCAAGGGAACACCAGGTAGGGAACTGTTATATAGGCCATCATCATCTTTATTTGTTAATGGATATTTGGATGTTGATAGGGCAGGCAGTCGTACTGATCAAAGGTCCACTTCTGGTCATTGTACATTTGTTGGTGATAATCTAGTTACTTGGCGCAGTAAAAAAAAAGAGAATGTAGTGGCACGTTCTAGTGCTGAGGCCGAGTACCCTGACATGGCTCATACTGTGTGTGAGATGTTATGAATGCGATATCTACTTTGTGATATAGGTGATGATGTGTCGTCTCCTATTCTAATGTATTGTGATAATCAAACAACTATCTTCATTGTCAGTAATCCAATGTTTCATGAATCGACCAAACACATCAAGGTTGATTGTCACTTTATTTGAGATCTAATCATGCAGAAGAAAATTGTCACTTCGTATATTTAGTCTGGAGCTCAACTATGTGATCTTTTTACAAGTCATTGGCTCGGTCCACCTTCAAGGGTTTATGTTCTAAGTTGGACATATTTGATGACCTATATGCTCTAGTTTGAGAGGGAGTGTTAAGAGTTCTTTTTTTTTTTTTTACAGTTTATGTATTACCGTATTATATTTTGGGGATATTCTAGAATATTTGACTAATGGAAATATTGTAATCTTTTGTTTCCTTACATTAGATAATAGTTGGCAGTGTGTAAATGATATTAGACACAACCAATTCTTATTTCCATTCTTCCCTCCCTTTTCTCTTTCTCCTCCTATAAGCCCTAAATACACTGCAACTTAACAGATAATTTCAGCAAAAAGTAAGCTTTGATCTATAACAATTGCCCAAAAAAAATAAAACTTTGATCCATATGAGTAAAATTTTGTTCTTGGGTGTACACCTCTAAATAATCATATCTCTGTTTTGCAACTTACAAATACAGTCAATTTAAAATTGCATAATTTCATAATCTTTAAAAACCAATAATTCTTTTTAGATAGAATTAGTATTGAAATATGAGGATCTTGATTCAACTACCCAAATGTATAATAATTCTCTCCTCCCTTAAGTCAATCGTTACACAAGAATCACATTTACCCATTTTTCAAGACTAGCTCCATTTATTCTTTAGTTGATGCTCTCTTTCTACAAGAGATCCCTGTTACCTAAGAAGCACGGATACGGACACGGGACACGGATATGACACGACACGGACACGCGGACACGTTATTTTTCAAAAAAGTTGGACACGGACACGTTAAGGACACGTTGAATATATATAAATTTTTTATATGACCATATAATAAAAACCTAATGTTATTTCAATTAAACTTGGCATAAAAACACAAATTTAAAAAATATTATTAAGATATTAAAATAACAAAGTCATTAAATTAAAAAATTAAAGAACTTTTTCATTTAATCATCACCATCCATGATTCAAGTGTCCGGACACGTGTCCGGGAAGTGTCCGAGAGTGTCCGTGCTTCTTAGCCTGTTACTGATATATCTGGATTCCACTTCTGAATTTACTCTCCTTCTCCCTTGTGCCTATTCAAAACATGATGATCAAAGGTAGCTAATTTACCTTCATTATTCTTCACTCTGCTATAACATAAGAAATATGATGCTTTGCAAGATTGTATGCATTTTTTCCCTTTTAAATAAGCAAGGAATTTTATAAAGCACGGACATTCTATTTTACTTCACGTGTTTATGTCGGATACCAACACTCTCGGATACTTTCCGAACATGTGTTGGATATGCAAAAAAAGTGTCCAATTTGTTTTTTATTTTTTCTGAATCTCAGACACATTCCGAACACATTATGGACAAATATGGGACAAGTTTTCTATTTTTTCTTCTTTTTCTTTTGGATTTTTTCTCCTCTTCTCCTTAGTTCTTTTTCTAGTTATATATATATATATATATATATATATAAATACACACACACACATATGTTCTATGTAATAGTTAGTACATTTGTTTTGAAACTTGAATTATGAATGTTGATAATTAAATGAAAAATGTATTGAATAATTATTTAATGGCTTTGTTATTTTAATGGCTCACGTTCCGAAGCCTAGCAGCAACCAAAGACACCCGCTTATTTGCAGGCACCTCTTTAAAGTCCAAAACGTTTTCCACAACAGTAGCGGAATCCAAATATTCCTCAGGCTTCATACTCCCTCGGAATTCCGGAATATCAATTCTTAGTCCAGCCTCCCAACATTGCGAGTCCAGATCCATCCTATTCTTTTCTGCCATTGGTCTCCTACTCCTAGGAATGGGTTCAACAAAAGCGTATGGATTGTCAAACTCATCCTCTAGGGCCTCCTCATCTCCGTTCGAACAACGGATGGGGAACGGTTTCCAAGCTGATGTCCAGCCATCAACACTATAAGTTGTGCAGTTAGCATTTCTACCTGTTGCCTTTGTGCTTCCATCTGCTGCCGCTGTGCTTCAACCAGCTGTCGTAATTGGGTTACATCATCTTGCTCCAACATCTCGTTGAGAGGCGCGTCTCGAACACTATCACGTCTTCTTGGTGGCATGGTCACGAATGAACGCAGCTTTGATACCAACTGATGCAGTGCGTAGTGGAAAAACCAATCATGACCCTCTTTTGAACCTACTGATCTTCTCAAAGAAAGATGCCAGGAAAAAAAGGCCTCCAACACTCGTTGATTATCACGCATACCAAGAGCTAGACAAGAGAATTGTTATTATCACAAAAAAACTGCTACTATCATTACATATCGTCATATTTATAGGCCTAAAACCCTAATGGCCTTAAAGGCATAAAATAAAAGAAAAATATGAATTTTACCAAAAAAAATGGCAAAATCCAAAACCTTCTAAAAACTATAATACAACAAAAAATAAGATGCTCGGTGAAAACAGAAACAAAGTCCGAGCTTATTTGACCCATATTTGGCTAGAATCATAAGTTACTAAAAATGATATAAAAAAAAACTACTAAAAACTGACATTTTGACCCTTTAAACGGCTGATTTTGGCCTTGAAATTCGTCGTTAATCACTGTAGCAATTAATCACGTCGTAGAGCTCGAAAAGACCTTTCCGAATTGGGGTAATTGGTGACAAAGGGACACTTGTGCACAAAGTTATGGCCGTTTAAAGATGGAAGGTCAATTCTTGTTCTTTTGCTCCACAACGACACTCCAATGCCGCCAAGTACGTGTCAGCAATGCGTACTGCATCATTCTCTCTCTCTCATGCCAGGTGATCAAAAACTTACAAAATGATTATATAACCAGGATTTGCATTCATTTACATCTCAAAAGTAAGTAGACAAAGGTTCTTCCACGAGGCATACCAAGTAACTGGAGTATAATGTAAGAGCGGGAGTAAGTTTAAGAATGTGCGAGCAGTCATTTATAAAGTACCAAAGGGATGAGAATATCTTGAAAGTGCCAGTAGCTATTAGAGTACTATTAAATGTACTGGCTTATTTCTCATTATATTTCAGGGTTGAAGTGTTGAATATATTTTAGCTTCATTTAAGAAATGTGATAGGCGCAGATCTGCTGGTTGATGCAGCACATTGCTTGGTTTGATTGTGCATTGCATTTCATATACACTACAAGAATTAATGCTTTTAGCAACACACAGGAAGCGTCTCTAATAGTAGGGAAAACTCGATTCCCGCTCATGGCTATTGGTGGGAAATTTGCTCTTGCAATGAGAGGTTATTTGCGATTGAACGTGCTCACTACTAATAAAACTATTGGTGATACACTTTTAGCATCACTAATAAGTTTAAATATTTTTGGCAACGCTAATTTGTGTTGCTAACAATTGTTCGTTTTAGTGGATGTTCATTGTGCATCACAAAAAGTTTTAAAACTATATTAAAAAAAACTATGTTGTTTTGTTGTATGGTTTTGGTGCCATTATAACCCAAAATTTCTCAATTCCATTCTCTCTCTTTCTCTCTCTCTCTCTCTCTTTCCAATGACCCCATTCCGACCACCCAGTGCACCCCTATTCTGGTGGTCACAGGTTCTGTCAATCAGTGTCAGCTCTAGCATAAGGCAACTAAAGCGATTGCTTTAGGCCTCACTTAGGATGAAGGCCCCAAATTTTGTGTATATCTATAATCCTATTGTATTAGAAATAGAAGTATAAGATATATAAAACTCTAAAATTTATTATAAAAAAAGGCCACATATTCCATAAATATCAAATCCATGAATTTATTTTACCAATGATATCTAGTATGAAAAAATTGGAAAAATCAAAACAGAAAAAATTTTAAAAAATAAAATAAAAAGTTGAATAGTCATCTTGAATCTCAATCGTCATATGATAATGAATACAACCTAATCATTATCTCTTTTACACACCTACTCACTATCTCTTTGTCTTTCTCTATCCTAGGGTTCTCTTTGTTTCTTTAATCTCTCTCAATCTTTTTAATCAATTTAAGCATTATATAACATTCTTTCAAATCTGTCCCAATTTTATTTTCAATCGAGGTAAGTTCACCATTTTTTTTTGTTGTTTTTATCATACATTATTTGTCTTATTTTAATTAATAATAAATAAAAATAGTTCTACTGTGAATAGTTTTTTATTGCCTATTATGTAATTTTTAACTATTTATAATTTATCTAATTTTTATAATATATTGTCTATTATCATATACGTTAACATGCTAATGGATTTATGAGAATTATTTTTAAGCAAAAAAAAAACAAGGACTACAGTTGCAAGTGGAGACCTTCATAATTTCAATTTCAATTTGATTGAAATTTTGAGTAAAAGAATGTTAGAATTTTGTCAAACTAAGAGAATGACCTTACATTAAAATTGAATTGCAAGTCTTATATGTATTTGCTAAGTGTAAAAGGTAATTAATAAAAGAAAGGTTTTTTTTTATAAGTAGAATTATGATTTAATTGAATAGAAATTTCTAAATAGATAAAGAAATAAAAAATGATTTTTTCCCACTCATTTGACTGGATATATTATAATAGAATTGTAATTGAAATAGGTTATGGTATGTTTCTTATTTAATTGGCCTGTAATTAGGATGTCTATATTTTAATAGAGTAATATTATGCTTACTAGATTCTTTACTAAAAATATTTACACAAATGAGTTGGCAGTGTTGTATTGGCTTCTTATCACATCATAATGTGAAATGGAACCAATACAACATTGTCAACTCATCTGTGTAAATTCTTTAAGTAAATTTTTTTTGTCAGCATAGCATTACTCATTTTAATATATGTAATCAACATTATTAGTAGGAGATATTATAATTGGAATGAAAAACATATAATATCTTATCCCAATACAATTGAATTATAATATGTATATATATTACAAAAAATTGTGAATAAAAAAAGAAAGAAACAATTAAAAAAATCTATATAGATTAAGTAGTGTGTCTATAGAAAGTTATTTCAATACAACAAAATTTCAATTATATATATTAAATAAATGTGAAAAGAAAAAAGAAAAATGGTAGCTCATGGAGATAAAGGATATGTTAGCAACACATGAATATGAAAACTTAATTAATAAGTATGCATCTCGAAAAGCGAGAAGAATAAATTTTAAATAAAATAATTCATTTTAATATTAAAAAGTAAAAGGGCTCATTTATAATTGTTGCTTTAGGCCTCAAATTTTCTAAAGCTTGTCCCTGCTCTCAATTTAAGGTTGTTAGCCTTAAAAGTTTTTAATCAAGGGCATCTCAGTAATTTTGATAATAACAAGGCATTGTCCATGTAGACTAATGTTTTATTCAAGTTACAATGCAAATAGGTTATATAGGCCAAAGAAGATTGTTGACTAAGAAATGACAAAGTCCATCAAACTAAAAGATTCCACTCAAGTATATGCTTCAAGGCTGAAATCAAATCAAGTGGAATGCTCTCATAATAATTTAAGCAAATGGACACACTCAAGCCCAAGGAATCAAGACAAGTCAAGAGAAGACTTTATTTTTCTTATTTTGAGTTTGAGTGATTTAGGATTAGATTGATCGTTGGTCATAAGCTCTTACTATTTAAAATATTCAATTAAGAACTAACCTCAAATGATTTTTCAAAACAAAACATTGCCACACTTTGAGTTTTGAAATATCAAAAGTTTTGATAAAAGTACACTATGAAAAATAAGTAAGAAGGCATCTACTGTCCAAACCAGTTGACCAGTTCATAAAACCAATCAACCAGTTCATGGTCGACTGATTCTTAAAGCTTATCGTTAGCCCTAAAGGTTTTTAACCAAGGGTATCTTAGTAATTTTGATGATAACAAAGCATTATCCTAATGAACTAATGTTTTATCCAAATGACAATATAAATAGGTCATCTAAGTCAAAGAAGAATGTTTTATCAAAATAAGTGGAATGCTCTCATGATGAATCAAGCAAATGGACACACTCAAGCCCTAAGGATTCAAGACAAGTCAAGTGAAGAATTTTATTTTCCTTATTTTGGGTTTTGAGTGATTTAGGATTTAGATTGATTAGTGTTCGTAAGCTCTTACTATTTAAAATGGTCAACTAAGAACTAACCTCAAACGATCTTTCAAAACAAACAAATGTCATATTTTAAATTTTGAAAGATCAAAAGATTTTGATAAAAATACACTGAGAAAAATAAACTAGAAGACATTTACACTGTCCAAACCAGTCAACCAGTTCATAGAACTAGTTGGCTGATTCTTAAGGCTTATTTTGACACTGATCAAACCAGTCGACCAGTTCCAAGAACCAGTCGACTGAGTGAACTTTTTCACAAAACAACCCCTCACTATCCAATTCATTCGACCTTTAAGAAGATTCAATCGACTATTTTTCAAGGCTAAAAACAATGAACATCAAAACCAGTCGACTGATTGTTTTTGAGCAATTGAACATCAAACCCTCTGGACAATTCAGTTGACCTAATCAGTCGACCAATCCTTAATCTAGTCGACTGGTTGATGATTCAGTCGATTGAATTTTTCGATCTAGCAATCGCGATTTCAAATTTTGAACAGACAAAAAGGGGGGAAACGACTTTTTTTGAAAATCAACGGACATATTCTTTTAAGGGCTACAAATAGAGGTTCTCTAAAACATTCAATGCCATCTCTTTACATGCTTACACTTCTACATCTTTACTCTTGACTTTAAATCCAAACATTGAAAATCTAAATCTAAAAGTTCTACTCATCTTTAAATACTCTGAGCTTACAACTAATCTATCTATAGAGAGTGAGCATCTTATTGCACCAAAACTACTCTAGAAGCGAGTATTATTTGGTAAACATCTTTGTATCATCTCATTGCGGTGAGAGTTGTGGGTAGGTGCTACCCAATGAGGCAGAGTGGTATATTTTGTTGGGATAAGAGAGTTGCGGTGTTCGCATTGTAAAAGTTTGGTCTCCACATGCAAAGAGGTCACAATAATAAAAAAATTCAAGTGGGATGCTTGAGTCGAGGACGTAGGAAGTTTTACGAACCTCGTAAAACGGTTATGTTTGCTCTCTCTCTCTCTCTATTATTTATTTATTTGTGCATTGCATTTATTTTTAAATTTCCTAAAAGAAACCAATATTTGCAAAATATCCTATTCACCCCCCCTCTAGGATAAATATTTGGGCAACACTTAGTTTTACATTGATCAAACCAGTCGACCAATTCCAAGAACCAGTCGGCTAAGTGACCATTTTCGTAACAAAAGACTGAACCTATTGTCCATTTCAATCAACCTCAATGATGATCCAGTCGACCATTTCTCAAAGGCTGGAACAATATACATCAAAGCCAGATGACTAATCTAAAAGACCAATCAACTGATTGTTCTTGAACAACTGAACCTTAAAGCCTCTGGACAATTCAGTTGATCTGATCAGTCGGCCAAATCTTGATCTAGTCTACTGGTTGATGATTCAGTCCACTGAATTCGTTGATCTGGCATTTCAAAATTCAAATTTTGAACAGACAAAAAAGGGAGGAACAACTCTATTTTGAAATGCAACGACCATATTCTTTTAAGGATTATAAATAGAGGTTCTCTAAAGTATTTATGACTATCTTTTTACAAGCTTACACTTCTACATCTCTATTCTTGAATTTAGATCTGACCATTGAAAAAGTAGATATAAAAGTTTTACTCATTTTAAATATTCTGAGCTTACACCAGATCTATCTATAGAGAATAAGCATATATTGCATCAATCTACTCTTAACGAAAGTGCTTGTTGGTAAACAAAGTCTATATCTTCTCATTGCGGTGAGATTTGAAGGTAAGTGCTATCCTTGTGAGACAAAAATGGGATATTTTGCTAGGAAAAAAAGTGAGGAGCTCTTATTGTAAAAGTTTGACCTCCACTTGAAAAGATATCAAGATAGTGGAAAAACTCAAGTAGGGATGCTTGAGTCGAGGATATAGGAAGTTTTCCGAACCTCATAAAAATCGTTGTGTTTGTTCTTTCTTTCTCTCTCTACTCTTTTACATACTTGTGCATTATCAGCATACATTTTTAAAATTTGTAAAAGTTGTCAATATTTGCTAAATACCCTACTCACACCCCCCCCCCCCAAAGGGTAAATATATGGGCAACAAAGGTCAATCTCTCTCTCACTCTCTCTAAATATTTATGTATATTTACAAATGTTTGATATTTGAGTTTTGAATGTGGTTTCCCAGATGATCGAGGAGGAGAAAGGAGCTGCAAAAGGATGTTAGGAGAAAGCCAGTCGCACTGCCAGTTCTGTCTTCACGTTGTTCACTGAGAAATCCATAGGATCAGTCTTCATCTTCTTTGCCGAGAAATCACAAGGTAAGAATTCTGCCAACAATGCTTTTCTTCCTCAAATTTCGTTTTTTGTTTTTTTGATTTGATTTTTATTCTCTACACATTCCATAAGATATTAGGATTTGATTGTAATAATTTTGAGGGTATTAAAAAAACTTAAGCATTTGGGTTGTGTTGTTTCTGATAGGTGCACAAGGGTGAAGGGTGCCATTTGTCACGCCCCGTCAAGACTGACTGAGGCTACGACACATGGACGCCACGCTGGCGCCACACAGGAGAGCCACACTGACGCTTACAGGACGCATCTACACTACATGGCATATCTACAAGGCTAGGCATCTAGAGAATTCTAGAGTGACCTAGAGCATTCTCATGGAGTACAGAATGTTCTAGAGCTTTCTTGTATATTAGAGTCATATAGACACAAGTAGAATATTCTAGAAGACTTAGAGATAACCTTTGTATAAAGAATAGTCTTAGGAATATTCTAGAATGATTAGCTTTGTAAGAGTTCTAGAATGAACCCTTAAGGAGGTGGGAACATTCTAGACACTCTCTTGTAACCTATATAAAAGGGTGGCACCTCATTTGTCCACCAACCAAGCAAGTTGTAAAGTATCTCTCCTTTGAGCAATACAAGCTTTCTTTACTAAAACTTTCAAGCCTTCTTGTTCTCTAGTGTTTCTCTTCTCTAGCCACAAGCCTAAGTGTGCTAGCTAGGTAGGCTGACTTAGCACTATAAGCCGAGTTGAGTAGCTAAGTGCCGCACGGTGCTTAAAATTTTAAGTCCGTGACAGTTGGTATCAGAGCCTAGATTGCGAGCGGTTCACAATAGAAGGAGCGAAGGACACCATGTCGACTTCAGAGACAACCCAAATGGAGGAGCAAGCCCAAGGCCAGGAGCATGGTCGAGAGACGCACCGCAACCCTGCCCAAGGGAAGGCACAGACTAGGTCCAAGGACATGATGACCAGCTTTGAGTTACGGTTGGCTAACGTGGAGTCCACTGTTTCATTATGAGATGCACACTTGGAGGAAGTTGGGCAACGTCTCGACGGGTTAGAGATGGAAAATGGGGAACTCAACCAAGCTGTGAAGGGTTCCATCAATGAGCTGGGCAGTTCCATCAGGAGGGAAGTCCGTACACTTCGAGATCAACTCATGGGTGAGCTCGCTAGCCTACGTGGGTACATTGATGAGGAACTCCACACTATCCGTACTCAAGTGGAAGAGGTACGTTCTGATTGGGCACTTTGCAAAAGGGCGGTCACTGCGGCCAACGTCATTACTAGAAAGGCACCCAAGGTGGATGTGTCCCAAACCAAAGAGCTATGCTGGTTCAAGGAATGCTCGGGAGCTCGACAACTTCCTATGGGGCTTAGAGCAATATTTTGAGGCAGTTAGTATGACTGATGAGCCCGCCAAGGTACGCACGGTTACCCTCTACCTTACCGATACTGCCATGTTATGGTGGCATAGAAGGCATGCCGATATCCAACGGGGTATGTGCACCATTGACACATGGGAGCACTTCAGGAGAGAAATCAAACGGCAATTCTACCCGGAGAATGCCGAGGAGGAAGCACATGGTCGACTCCGCCGACTCAAACACTCAGGCACTATTGAGGAGTTTGTGAAAGAGTTCACCACCCTTGTGCTTGAGATCCCGGATATGTCGGATAAAGATTCTCTCTTCTACTTCCTTGATGGCCTACAACCTTGGGCCAAGACCGAGTTAAGGCGACGTGGGGTGCAAGATCTCGCAACCGCCGTTGTGGAGGCTAAGTCACTAATTGACTTCGTGGTCAAGAGAGATCCCTCTCCATCCAAAGATAGGAAGGCTAACTCCGGCAAAGGTGGGGGAGATAGGGGCAACCCCTCGCATCAAGAAGCCAACAAACATGCTGGACGCCACGAGTCACCTAGTGGCAAGGGCAAGTCTGACAGGGGCAAGGATGGCAAGAATCAACCGTCCTTACCTAAAAAGCCTTGCTTCCTATGTGACGGTCCACATTGGACAAGAGATTTCCCTAAGAGAAAAACCTTTAATGCTATGACAACCCAGTATGAGGAGCAACAAGAGCAGCAAGGCCAAGAAGACACTCGCATTGGGGCGCTACAACTACTCGGAGCCATGAAGGTCAAGGCCACACCACTCCAAGGCCAAGGCCTCATGTTTGTTGAAGCCAAGGTTAATGGGAAGATAACTCATGCCTTGGTAGATACCGGTGCGTCACATAACCTTATGTCCGTGGGGGAAGCCAAAAGACTTGGTCTTAAGGCAACTAAGGAGAGCGGTTCACTAAAGGCCGTAAACTCCACCGCTAAGCCAATCCATGGTATTGCTCGAGACACACGTACCAGCATTGGTGAGTGGGATGGACTCATAGACTTCTCAGTCGTGCCTATGGACGACTATCCCACAGTTCTTGGTATGGAGTTCCTTGTCAACGCCAAGGCCATGATACTCCCATTCGCCAACTCTATGTGCATCATAGAGAGAGGAAAGGTATGCATGGTTCCAATACAATGGTTGTCCAAGACCAAAGCCAAGACCATGTCTGCCATGCAACTTTTAGGGCCACAGATATTGGACCTCAAGAAAACAAAGAAGCGGACTAAAAGGAAGAAACGATCAAAAGAGGCCAAGCCAACTGTGAGCACGAAGGCGCACTCCAAGGGCCAGTCATCAACCAAAGGACGAATACGCGCCTAGGACGTCGCGAGCTTAGGTGGGGGAGGATGTCACGCCCCGTCAAGACTGACTGAGGCTACGACACATGGACGCCACGCTGGCGCCACACAGGGGGGCCACGCTGACGCTTACAGGACGCATCTACACTACATGGCATATCTACAAGGCTAGGCATCTAGAGAATTCTAGAGTGACCTAGAGCATTCTCATGGAGTACGGAATGTTCTAGAGCTTTCTTGTATATTAGAGTCATATAGACACAAGTAGAATATTTTAGAAGACTTAGAGATAACCTTTGTATAAAGAATAGTCTTAGGAATATTCTAGAATGATTAGCTTTGTAAGAGTTCTAGAATGAACCCTTATGGAGGTGGGAACATTTTAGACACTCTCTTGTAACCTATATAAAGGGGTGGCACCTCATTTGTTCACCAACCAAGCAAGTTGTAAAGTATCTCTCCTTTGAGCAATACAAGCTTTCTTCACTAAAACTCTCAAGCCTTCTTGTTCTCTAGTGTTTCTCTTCTCTAGCCACAAGCCTAAGTGTGCTAGCTAGGTAGGCTGACTTAGCACTACAAGCCGAGTTGTGAGTAGCTAAGTGTCACACGGTGCTTAAAATTTTAAGTCCGTGACACATTGCTATGTTCATCAAAATGCCTCAATAAGGCTACATGTAAGCATTGAGAGGGGAATTATCTGGGAATCATTAAACTGTAACTATGCTAAATCTTTTTTTTTCTTTCCTGTTCCAGACTGCACATGTAATCATTTCCCTTATTAATCCATATGCATTGCTAAACTAGTTCCATTATTTCAATTGTCTAGTATCTTGTTCTACAAAGAAAGACTCATTTTATACCCAGTTTTAAAATTTTCCGTGGTTTTAGGTGGTCACAAAACACCCAAACGTATTTTATTGAGAACTTCCTCTTCATTCTCTTGTGAATCACCTCTTACAAATATTCAATCTGATATAGTGAAAAGGCGCACTTTTGGATGTTTCTTGCTCATACTCAACTCAACTCAACTCAACAAAGCATTATCTCAACTATTTAGTATCATGATAGATCTCAAAATTCATGTTCATAAGAGATGTGATAAAATTTTATCCAGGTTGTTAGCTACCTAACACAAGCCCTCTTCTTTTTTTTGGGCTTGGGACTGGCTGTGTAATGATTCACATGAAGAACTTGTCCATCAACTTTATAACTAATGCTTCATTTTGATGTGGTAAAATTGTATTGTCAGTATATAACATGCTCCAGGGTCCTTGTTTTGATCATGTCTATTAAGTTCTTTGTGCAGATGCACGAGGAAAGGGAACTCATTGCCAACTATTCGTGTGAGCCTATTTTTTTTTTTTATAAGTAAAGATAATTGTATTGATGTGCCTGAGAAAGGCAAGTAAACACAAAAAAAAAAAAAGGCAACTTACCATATACACCAAAAAATAAGCCTCCTTAACCCAAAAGTATAACAAATGTAAGGTCCTATCTTTGACCCAAAAGTATAACAAATGTAAGGTCCTATCTTTGAACCTAATAAGGGAATTAACCTTCCCTTCAATAGTTCAAATATTTCTTTCTTGCCATATACACCAAACAATACAAAAGGGAACTAAATTCCATGCTCTACTTGCATTACAAAGGACACAAAGTTCCATTCCAACTCTTAAAAAAAATTCACTTGCTCTACTCTTACACTAGTTATTGCTCCATCGTAGATATTCTTGACAATATAACAAGCTGATACTAAATTCTTTTTAGAACCCCCCATGTTACACAGATGTCACATGTTTTTATAGATCAAGAAATACTATACAAGGTCTATCTTTTTCATTTTAAACCTCTCCATCAATCATTTAAAATCAAGATAGCTTCCCTAATTTGACTATGTGATGATTAGTACGGCTGAGCATCATCACTTTTTAGCTATGAAGCACGGACACTCAATTTTGGCTCACGTGTCCGTGTTGAACACCGACACTCTCGGACACTTTTCGAACATGTGTCGGATAGTTGAATCATGGATGTTGATGATTAAATAAAAAAATTCTTTTATTTATATTTAATGATTTTGTTATTTTAATATCTTCATAATATTTTTCTGATTTGTGTATTTTTATACTAATTTTAATTGCAATAACATTAAGTTTTTATTATATGATCATATAAAAATATGAAAAATTATATATATCCAACGTGTCCCTGACGTATCCGCGTCCTACGTTTTTTAGAAATAACGTGTCTACGTGTCTGTATTATATCGTATCCGTGTCCCGTGTCCGTATCCGTGCTTCTTAGCTTTTTAGTCATGGCCATGTATGTAAATCAATAAGAACTACAACAACGTGGTCTTTTACAATAACTCGCTTGTTCTTACAATATGGAACAAAACGGTGCGACGAATGTAGAAAGAGGCACCTCATGACTATTACTCATTGTCCACTTAGGGGTATGAATGTCCCTAAACATTTTCGGAGTATAGCTATTATTACTACCAACTATATGATTAATCGGATGCCAATTCATTCTCTTCATAGTCGAGTTCCTTTAAGTCTCTTGAAACCTAACACTACTTGTTTTCCTATTGAACCAAAGATTTTTTATTGCACTTTGTTTTGTTCCAAGCGAACAAAATTGGATGATAAGTCCATCAAGTGTATCTTCTTGGGGTATTATACTATGTTTAAGGGTTATTGGTGCTATGATCATATCTCTTGTAGGTTGTTTACCTCTCTTGGTGTTACCTTATTTGAGAATGCTCTATATTTTTCTTCTTTTACTAATGTGCAGGTTCACGAGGCTCCTCCTTCCTTGGCTATGCCGATACCACATCTACTTGTGATTATTCTTTCCCTCCATTTATTCCTAGTGATCTTGGTCATCATCCTCTGCATCGCGAACCGTTGACTCGCTTGCGCTGATCCAAGCCTCCTATTTTAAGCTTTGTGCTGCTATCTTCCCCATGTAAATCCTCTCCTCCAGTCACTTCTCCTACTCCTGTATCAACCATTGACTTCAACTTAACTATTGCCTTGCACAAAGGCCAGCAAAGTTGTGCACTGCTCACCCCATTGCACAATTTTTGTTATTAGGATCTCTCTCCACAGTATCACAACTATTTAACCTCCTTAGTCACCACTCCTCACTCTATAGGTGAATCGCTTCATCATTCATCAAGGTTTGTAGTTATGATCATTGAGATGGAAGCTCTTCAGAAAAATAATATATGGGTTCTAGTTGATCTCCCTCCTAGTAAGTGTCTTGTGGGTTGCAAATGGGTATTCATTGTTAAATATCGTGAGCATGGCACCATTGAACACTATAAGGCTCAGCTGGTTGCCAACGGTTTCACTCAGACTCCTGCACTTGATTTAATTGCTAGCTTTGCTCTAGTTGATAAACTTCTTGTTGTTCAAGTCCTTATCTTTTGTGTTGCTCGCCATCAATGGCTTCTTTATCAAATGGATGTTAAAAATGTTTTTCTTTATGGTGAGCTTGATGAGGAGATTTTTATGGAGTTACCTCCTAGTTTTTAGCCTCAGAAGGAGTACTCTAGAAAGGTTTTCAGACTCCTTAATTCTCTTTATATGCTTAAACAATCTCCTAGAGCACGGTTTTAGCGATTTGTTGGTGGTGTTCTTGCTATTGGGTTCACTCATTGTCTTTCAGACCACGCAAGCTTTATTTACAAGAGTCACGATGGTTTTGCAAGATTATTCTTGTTTATGTTGATAATATTATTATTACCGAAGTTGAGTTCGCCTTCATTGCTAGGGTAAAAGAGGAGTTAGGTCATGTCTTTGATGTGAAAGACACGTCATGTTCACTACTTTCTTGGAATTGAGGTTTCACACTCCAAATATGAATATTGGGTACTTTTGTAGTGAGTGATGCTAGGCAAAGGCAGTTTATGTATTGTCCCACAACTCCACACCTAGAGGCTATCTATTGTATTCTTTCATGTATAAAATCCTGACCAGGATTGGTTTTTTTTTTGTACTAACAATGATCATTCATCTATCTCAAGTTTCATTTATGGTAGGTCTTTGATTGATAGGTATTACTCTTCTAGTTTTTGCACCTTTTATGGGAATAATCTAGTCTTTTGGAAAAGTAAGAAACAGACTGTCATTTCTTGCTCTATTGTTAAGGATGAATATCATGCAATAACTCATGGTGCTTGTGTAATTTTATGGTTGAAGTTGGTACTCATACAACTTGGATTTCCTTCTTCTAGCTCTATACCTATCTATTTTGACAACCAAGCTGCTATTAAGATTGCTTCAGATTTCATTCTTCATGAGTGCAAAAAACATCCTGAGATTGATATACACTTTATTTGTAAGAAGATTCAGACTAGAATCATTTCTAATGTTGGGATTCACTCCAGCAATCAACTCACAGATATTTTAATTAAATCAATTGGTTCTTCTCTTCTATGTTCATGCTTGAACAAGCTGGCTTAGTGAATATCTTCTCCCCAACTTGAGGGGGAGTATTGAGATATTAGTGTCATGTTATTAAGGAAATTATTTTACTTTTCCTTAATATTTACATATACGTCAGGGTTTTTTTATTTTGGCTGGGTATTACATTATTATGGAGCAATATAAAAAATACTCTTTGTTTTCCTCTCTTCTTCATTTCTTAGTACTAATTTGAGTTGTTCAACTACTAACTAATTTTGTTCAATTGCTAAGTAAGCCGTCTAAAATCAGATCATCCCAAAAGTGGCATTAATGGCAAAAGTTAGCATTAATAGCCATTAGGCTGGAAAACGCTTTAGTATGTTGTATTTTCACCAAAATTTCACTTTGGGCCCTCTAATTTCAATTCTAACAAATAAGGCTCTAAAATTTTAATTGTTTTAATGTAGGATAATTTCTGACAGGTTTTAGCAAAGCTAAATGGAAATATGCTGTGGCTGTCACATGACATGTTGACAATACACCTCAGGGCTGCAAAACACTTTAGCATCCAGTATATTCACAAAATTTCAGTTTAGGCTCTAATTTCAATTCTAACAAATAAGGCACTCAAATTTTAAATGTTTCAATGTAGGATAATTTCTGACGGGGTTTAGGCTGTTTAGCAAAGCTAAATGGAAATAAGTCATGGCTGTCACATGACATGTTTGACAATACACCTCAAGGTCAACCTATGAAGCACGTACACTCTATTTTTCCTTAGATATCAGTGTCGAACATGTGTCAGAAATGGACACACTCTGACACATCCCGGACATGTGTCGAACACACTCGAACACGTGAAAAAAAGTGTCTATTTTTTCTGAATTTCGGACATGTCCTGTACACATTAGGGACACATTTGGGGTTTTTTATTTTTTTTGAATTTTTCCTCTTTTATCCCTTTCTTCCCCATTTTTTTGTCATATATATACATATATAGATATATATATATATATATATTCTTTTTTTTGATAGGTAAGTGGCCCTTGGAGTGGATGTTGAACTTGGGACCTTGGAGATATTACCCAGGCCTCCTCCCAACTCATCTAACCCCAAGGATAAGATACATACATATATATATATATGGTAGTTAATTTTTTTTTTTTGTAGAACTTGGATCATAATGAAATGATTGAATTTTTATTTAATGATTTTTTTTTTTTTTATATATTAATAATATTTTCGTGATTTGTGTGTTTTATAATATTAAATTTTTTTATATGGTCATATAAAAAATATAAAAATATATATTCAACATATCCTTGACGTATCCGTGTCAACGTTTTTTAAAAATATCGTGTGTGCATGTCCTTGTCCATATTTGTGCTTCTTACGTCATAACTGAAACTCTTGGGAAATCTTTAGTGCCTTGAGTGAAGTTTTTGAGAAAAAAGGTCTTCATTGAAACTTTTTAAGAAAATGCAAGGTACAAAAATGTATGCCGCCAAACACAAATTTTCCTACATTGACAAATTTTAAAAAATAAGGGTCTTAGGTGTTTGCAATTGAAAACACAAGGCTTTAATTGACATTTTGGGGAAATACAAAGGGTATCTAAGAGTTTTTTAGCCTAGATATTAATACTTAGTATCTTAGAATTTATGTATGATACTTGTCCAAGTGATGATTAGCATTACGGAATATTTAGCATCAACGAGTTTATATCCACAAATGTTCAGAAGCATGGATATGCATGTTTCATAAAATATGCACCATAGTTACCAGAATATAAGAAAACACTCCCAAAATTATATCTATCCCATCGTATGGGCCAACAATATATTCAACATCCTCCCTCATGTGCGAACAGGGTGAATAAGTCCAAATATTGCACAGAATGAACAGGGGAGACTTGAACTCAAGACCTCTCACAACCAACGCTCTGATACCATGTTAGATCATCAATTGCTCTAAAAGCTTAAGCTGTTAGAAAATTGGTCAACAATATATTTAACATACATAAATCTATCCCCTATCGTACCATATTTAGAGTATGTAGTGTATGGTGTACCTATTCCACATTTAGGTATGCACAAAACATATCCATACATAGTCAAGCTCAATCCCTAGATTTTGGGGATTTCCCATGTTCTGTCTAAAACCACAACCCTATATCCATGCCGCATGATGATATTTAAACTCTTCTACTGAAGTCATGGATGTTATGGGAAAGTTCAGCAAGACTTCATATTTGGGCAATGTAGCTGTTCATCTTAACAGGAGCTAATTAATGTTGATTGTTTAGGTATTACTATATATAATTGAACATATGACCTCATATTTTATGTTAGCATGCTGAGCAAGAGCACGACGCAAGCAAGGCATTTAACTATGTCTGCCAGAAAATACTAGGATCTTCACTGCATAAAAGAAAAATGATGCAGTTATTGCTGCTTATCAAATATGTATAAGTCAGAATAAATAGATGTTAATTTTTTAACTAAAAATAATGCAGAAAAGACATGCAATATTAGTGTTACTGCAAGTGGACTGAAAATTTACAATCAAACATCAAAATCCAACTTACCATGCAATGTTGTCCCAGTGAAGGAAACCACCATGGCCTCTAGCATTCGTGAACTTGTAAACAGGACCCATAACTAGTCATAGAAAATGTTCAGAGTCATACAATTTCCAAAGATTGAAATCATTAAAAGCTACAGATACCGAACTAGTATTTGACTACAAAGTCAAAGAGTGAGGTTGAAAATACCTTCATAACCCTCAAGAACGGGATCTTCTGAAAGCAGAAGGGGAGTATCTAGGTCCACAAATCTGCCCATGAAATTTTTAACCCAGTTTAAGACCATGAAACATTTGGAACACGGAGTCAAAAATGGTCAAGATAGATTGAAACACATAAATAAGCTGATTGATACTTGCTACAGACAATTAATCCTGAAAGGTAAGGGTTATGACACTTGCAGGTTAATACTCTCAAAAATTGAATTTATAGGTTAAAAAATGAAAACATATGGAATTTAATCTATAAATTAATAAAAACAAATATCTTCTTCCAAAACAGAGGAATTGTAGTGCCTACTTGAAACACCCAAGGCCAGCAGTGAGATGCCCCGCAAAGCCCATGGCCAGTCTAGTCTCAACCATACCACCAATCATCAGATCCAATCCTGACGCCCTTGCCACCTCAATAATTTCAAGGGCCCCAAGGACCCCAAATTTGGCAAGCTTAATATTAATGACATCTGCGAGATTTCCTTTAACTATTTTTTTAACATCAACCAAACTCCGACAGCTTTCATCAGCAGCAACAGATACCCCGTATTTGCCTTTTGCAATATGACTGACTTGAGCAAGACCTTCCCAATCATCTCGATGAACCGGCTGTTCAAAAAGAACTGGAGTCACCTCCATTTCTGCAAGAAATATGAGTATAGTGTTTAGTCTACTTGACAGAAAGACATAACTGTTTTAAAAACTGAAATGGGGTAAAGGCCCACCACATGCGTGCACATGCACAGTCACACACACACAAAAAGCATTTAATATTACTTGTGCAACTAAAAGTTCTCTCCTCTATGCTCATTTTTTTTTCCTCTTAAATGTTTTAACAAACATTTTACCATGTAATTTTTCAAGAACTTGAATTGCTTCCTTGGAGGTGTAACCCTCATTAGCATCAAGAATAAACAAGCAATCAGGGTGGACCACACGTATGGCTTGAAGCACTTCAATGTCTGCATTCAGATTCTTGCCCACCTTAAGCTTCAAGGTCTTGAATCCTTGTTTGTGATACTTTGAAGCCAATTCAGCAGCTTCAGCTGGGGTAACAATTGGAATCTACGCATATGAAATGGTTGAGATTATTAATCACAGGAAAAGTATGAACAAGAGAGGAAAAAACAAAAATTGTTATAGTCTAAGAACTGAAACAATGGGCATTTTCCAATTTAGTATAACATAGGCAGGAACTGAACCGTTATATCAGTGGTTATGGTATTTGAAACTCCACCAAATAGTCTCGACAAAGGTATGCCAATGCTGTTAGCGACTGCATCAATCAATGCCATCTCAACTCCTGCCCTAACCTTCAATTGCAGATAAAACTTAATCAGAACTACAAAACCCTTTGAACTAGGTAAAATTGAAAAACATACAAGTAAACTTAAATAAGTTTCTTTGTCACTGATTACATGATTCATTTTCCATCATATGTGTTACCACAAATATGGACGCATGTCATATCCACTCTTACAACATTATTGCTCTTCAACAGCGGTAAAGAGTAAAAAATCTCAGCGAAAGTGAAACATTACTAGATAAATCATTATGAAATGAAGATTCAGTGATTACAAGATGAAAACAAGTTCATCAGTTATAAATATCAAAATGAGAAACAAAAAAAAAATCAAAAAAGAATTTGCAAAAATCTATGTTCTTTCTACCAATTGAAGTAGTAGTTCAAGGATTAATTATCAGTTGCTGCAGAAGTAAGTTCTTATGTCAGTTAATCAACAAGCAATGGTAGACAAACAAGTAAGCACAGAAGAAAGCTAGATAAAACATGAGGATTGCTGTTGTTCACCCAATGCTTTGGGTGCATCCATGGAACAAGGCGATTAACAGGCTTCATTGCTAATGGAGATTACAAATTACAATACATATTAGACCCCTAATATGTTATAAACCCAAAAACCGATCAAAAATATATTATAAACCTAAAAAATAAATTTATTCTAAACCTAAGAGTCCACTCACACAAGAGTCACGGTGCGAGTCCCTCTCTGATTATTGTGAGTCTAATGATGCAAAAGCGACATTAAACACTCTCGCCCAACATGCCTCCTAGAGAATCAGAAAACCCCACTCCCAGCTGACTTCATTCTTATAAAGCTTTAAGCCAATGTCATAGCTGAATACGGAATAAAAACTTTTTTCATAAAAAAAAAAAAAAGGATTAGCAAGTTCTACTTTCTTTGCAAGATCATAAACATGCCCTTGCAATGAATATCTATAAAACAACAAGGAAGAAGAAAAAACTACTAAAATCTTTGCTACACTTGGGAACCATGAGGAGGATCTTCTACTCCTCTCATTTGCTTGCCACTATTTTTTAAAGGTAGCTTGCAACTAAGTGACAGACTGCTGCAGGAACTAACCTCACTATTTATTGAAGACCTTGTGCAGTCTTACCCTATTATGAATCAATACCTTAGGCCTACCGAGACTTCAAATCCATACTAATTTTCTATATAATAAAGCATAGATAAGATGCACAATACACCAAGCTCAAGAGTCTTCAGAGTTTTTTTTTGTTTTTTTATATTGGTCTGGACAGTCTTCAGGTCCTTGGCCCTTAATTTGGCTTGTGAATCCACTGACCAGGAAAAGCTTACCATATGATGATTATACTTGCCTGCTTTACAGAATATGCTTGTACAACAGCCAAAAAAAATGCACAACAGAAGTTATCATGTTACTTAGTTTCAATAAAGCACTTTTTTTATCCTGTATTGATAAAATTAACAATGAATTTTATCAGCCTATTTTGCAAGAAATCAAGGAAACACTAATCAAAACCAAACACCCGAATAAGCCAAGGGAAGACTAATTAGCATACAAGATACTCATTTCAAAGAAGCAAAATAATACAACCACTAGGGGAAATGAAAAAAAAAAACTATATTATTGGTATAACTCACAGAAGCAAATTCATGTCCAGCAAGAAGCCCACCAATCTCACCCAAAACCGAACTCAAAGTCATGGCCGGACTCCGCTGGAGGAATTTGCAGGCTTCGGCCGCCTTCCCCAGCGCCGTTGGCTGATCCTCTGCAGTTACAAATGGAAGAATCGGAGCCTCACCCCACCCAACACACCCATTACTCAATTCAATCCGAATAGCCACATTCTCTACCTTTTCAAGCCTTGAAGACGCAATCGTGAAAGGGGAAATCAAAGGGACATTCAGCGGCCTCCCCTCTGCTCTCTGCACATTCACAGTAAACGTTTCCATCAAATTCTTGAAGCCAAAGCTTGTGGGGGTCACCACAGGTGTCACCGCCTCCATTCTTTTGCATTTGCCGTCACAGCAAGCATAGGTGACAGAATCTTTGAAATTGAGTTGGGGATTTGGGGTTTTGGGGTTATGGGTATGCAGGGAAAAACAGAGGAGACTGAGAGATGGTAAGGATTGAGAGAACCCAATTGTAGCCATTAGATGTTGGAGTCTACAGTAGGTGGTGATGGGTGATGTTTAGGGGTGTTTTGTTTGGGTTTTGAGAGAGTGGTGTGAAGAACTGCCATTGTTAATTGTTCTTGTTGATCAGAAGAGTGACCCGTGGGGATTATTTAATTCAGATTTCAATTTAAAACTGCAAGGCCTCTTTCGATTCGTTTTCGTATTGGGTGCATGTGCTTGTTTTTCTTGGGGAGGGCTTCTTCGAAGTTAGAACTTGAGAGGATGCGACCTGAAAAATTAAAGCCACTTCTGCATGCTGGCATGGCCATTTGCATAAATGTCCACCGAAAAAAAATATCACAAAGTTTACTGTCAAAAATTTTAATTTTACAAGTCATTTAATTTTTTAACTAAAAATATTTTTGGTGTTCTCTCTCTAATTAATTTCCGTAAAATTTTACTGTTTAAGAAAGTTTTATAAAATTTTAAAATCTAATAACTTAAAAATTACAAATTAATTTTTAATAAAATTTATATATTTTAAAACTAAAAGTCAAGATCTATCAAATATGGAATAAAATTCATATTACATATGAAATTTTAAAGAAAAAATAATACAAAAACATACAAAATAGCAAAGTTCCAACTAAGAAATAATAAAATTTTACTATCTCTACAAATAAGTAAAATTTTACTATTTTACATAGACAAAAAATATTAAACCAAAAAAGAAGAAGAAGTGATGAATACCAAGACTTATGAATTCAAGTCGTGATGTCATTTGAGAATTCAAAATCGAACTGTGAAGAACGCGTGTGAATTCAAATCAAGGAAGTTGTTAATCATCATTACAAGGTTGAAAGATCGAGTCGATTGTAAATCAAATTGAATCTTCTTGTTCTCAATTTTCTCATTGTGAATTTATATAATTAGTCTTTACTTTTGTTGTTGTTATTCACATACTAATATTGCACGCACGAGAATCTTAAGATTTTGTACAATCAACTCAAAATATAATCACAATATTTAAAATTGGTCAAAAAATTAATTAAATTCACAAATTGCCCTATTCATTTTCTCTAGGTCAAATCCATTACTATTTAAATTGCCATATTCACTCTCTCTAGGTCAAGACTCAAATAATTAGTTTTAGCATGTGGCTAGAGAGAACAGGCTTAAGCAAGAATAGGTGGAAAATGTGTTCAAGTACTCGAACCTTTCAAATTCAAACTCCTTATAGCTTTTGCATGGGTTGAATTGAGAAAAAAAAACAAATTTAGTATGACTTTTGATTTGCTTTAGTACCGTGAGATGAGACTGAAATTACAAAGGCAGTAGTAACCTTTGCAAAATTCTTTGAAGCCCATTAGCTAGCTTCTAAACTCCCTGAAGAAAATAAAAGGAAAAAAAAATTGTTCAAGAAGGATTAGTTTGCAACTTTATTGTTACACATAGCCATTTCTAGTGGGAGAGGTCACAGGTTTCAGTTTCTAGAGGACCATGTAGGTGTATAAATTTTTTATCTTGGGCGATTTAGGATTTCTAGTTAGGAAGAATCGCCTTAGAGTAACTCCAACAATGCTAATCATTTTGGTTAGCTATTTTAGTTAACAACACTCAATTTCTATTTTAGCTAATCACTTATTGAAAGTCAACTCTAACATTACTCTCTATTTTAGTTAGATACGTTTTTTAATTTAATTTTTTAATTCAAAATAGTATAATATTCAAATTTCAATGATCATTTTTTAACGGTCACTTTTTAACTATCAAGTTTCAACGGTTAATTTTTATTGGTCATTTTTTAACAATCATATTTTTTTGATAAAACACGATAAAAACAAGTTAAGAATATTTATAAATATAATTAATATCATCTTAAAATGTCTAAACCGTGGCATCATTAGAGGGTTAATATAATTAAATAATTAATTAATAAATATCTTGTTATCTTTTTGGTTAGAAAGGGAATGTTCTAAACTATTAACACATATACATCCTGTTAATTATTAGTATAATAAAAAATAGCTAGTCATTTTGGCTTAGTCATTAATAGCTAGTATGATAGTTCAAAGTTATTTTAACTAGTTTGATGGTTAATCTGTTGGATGGATTTTCTTGGAGAAAGAGTAGTTATTTTGGCTAGCAGGAGCATATAGACAGCCTACTAGAGAAGCTCAACCTAGACCAAAAAAAAAAAAGAGAGAGAGAGAGAGAGAGAGAGAGAGAGAGAATTCATTGTTACACATGTTGCAACTCTATGCTAAATGAGACCAAGGTTTCATCCGAGATGACAAAGTTCTTATTTTAAGTATGTAACTAAGAATGCATATGCATATGCTTAGAGATATTTTTCTCCTCCCTCATTATTGTACTGCAAAAAAAAAGGAACCCAATGCTAAATGGATGGATAATCTGTGAAATATTGGTTACCCTAACAGACTCCACAGAATAAACTGAGTACTATATTACGGGCATACAAAGCAACCTAAAAAGGCCATGCCCTAGACATTCCTTTCTTGCCGAATTGTAACTTTCTTAGCTACCAAGCTTGGTATGAAGTCTGGTTATATAAGTCTCTATATATCCCCAAAAAAAAAACCAGCAGCACAAACACATAATAGTTTCAAAAAAGAACCATGCCGATTGATTCATCTGAGGAAGATACGGGATCATATCCAAAGCTGTTTGGTCGCGAGAGGCCAATACGTGATATTCTTGGAGGTGGAAAAGGTACTATTACTATATATCTACACCATGTCTAGCCTAATGCAGCTCACATTGGAACTAGGCAGAGTCATTTTAGTTTCCATTAAAAAAGTATTGGAATGTCTTGAATAATTGTTCTTGTTTTAAGAGGTTGATTGCTACCATTTATGCGTTAAAGCGAGCAGTGAGTCAGTATCATTACTTGTTTTAAACTTAATAGTTGACCGGACTATAAAAAACTGCACGATGGACCTACAGCAGGTTTTGTGAATCACATAATCTATACTACTAGAACATACAATGAATTGTAACCCTAAGAGTCACATCAGGAGATGACTACTGATATTGTGATTATTCATTGTCTTGGATTTATATTGTCGAGGTTTTGGCAAAAACAAGGTGTCATTTTTGTGGAGAAAAACGAGGAAAAGGCAAAAAAACAGAAAGAATCGACACCCTTTACCAATTTTTGACTTATATCTATATTCTTTTTCTCTTTGATACGTGTAATGGGGAGGGGAAATCTAGACTAAAGTATTGTATGTGATGCTCGAACTCGAGCCTAATGTGTGGGGGATGTGGCTTTGGCTTTCAATAACCTCATCTAGCTGAATTGCATATTATGAGAATAACAGTTTCTCAAGTCATACTAAATATAAAATATTATTGAACAACTCCTTAATATATATATATATATATGTATATAACGGCCACCGTATCTTTTTAACGTTGTCATAACGTTGTCATAATGTATATATATATAGATTAGGTAGAATTATTGATCGCAAGAAGTCGTACTAATAAGAAAAAGTACTATGAAGAGAAGATTTAATCGAAAAAAACAGTTAGTTGTTTGATAAATATTATTTTAAAGTAATTATGAAAGCTAAATTCTCTTTTTGTTCTTCATTTGATATTTTGATAAATATATAATAAATAATATATATAAAATAATATTTAACAGAATATAAAATATAAAGTTTTTAAAAATGTAAAATATTATAAATACATAATATAAATTATATAAGAAATAAGAGATCAAAATATATTATAGTAATATTAATTTATTAATTATAAATTACCATCATCATCACTCATTAGACGAGACAAGGGATGTTAATATTTTATATATTATATATTATATATTTATCTCATATATAAACACATTTCAAATAGAAAAAGAGCAAAAAATTACTGGAATTTGGCAGCATGGTAATTATGAAGAGAAGGAAATTAAGATGCTGATAAATTAGGAAATTGAAAATGCAGTTGCGGATGTGTTGCTGTGGAAGGACAAAAGGGTGTCGGCAGCTTTTCTGTTTGGGATTTCAGTGATATGGTTTCTTTTTGAGGTTGTGAAATATAATTTGGTGACCCTCCTTTCTCTCATCTTCCTCACTACAATGCTTGTAATCTTCATTTGGTGCACCACCGCTCAAATCTTCAAATGGTAACTTCTTCCTTCTTTTTTTCACAAAACTGGGGCCTTACTGACAATGATCATAACTCCATAATTGGACTTTGTCACCTGATTACATTGTCAGGTCCATGGTATTAAATCTTTACTAACACTTCTTTTTCTTGTCATTGTGGGGACTTGATCCCTCTAAAAATGAACAGGTAATGCCATTCGATCACTGTCTGCTTCGCCAATTATAGCTACATGGTTTAGAAGATTTATTTCAATAATAAGTTTGTTTCTTTAGTTTTATGTATGAAGTATAATGAGTTAATAATTCATCTTCAGGGATGCTCCAAGGATCCCCAAAATTATCATAGAGGAATCCACATTCAGAGAAGCTGCTTCAATCATCCATGCAAAATTCAATCAGTTCCTGTCAGAGCTCCTCTACATTGCATGTGGAAATGATCCAAAACTCTTCATTTTGGTATCTAAATCAACTATATATATACTAATTGATGCTACAGCTATTCGACCTTGTCAGAGCCTCGCTCTCCGGGGGACGATTCACCTGAAAAAGAACACAGTTAAGATGCCACCGGGGAGGGCTCCGGTGGTAGCCACTCCGATGGTTAAGTTAGTCTCCCGTAGGATTTTTAGTATATTCTCCAGTAAAAAGAGAGAGAGATTCTCAGGGAAAACAGAGAGATTGATTACCCCTTACGTACCTGCTTGATCTTCCTTTATAAGGTGATCTTCTGCTGGGGTTGCTGGGGTTAGGTACTGTCCAAGCATGGGTCTCCCATTGCCGGACAGCAGTCATTATGAGTATCAATCCTAGCGTCACCAACTGCCTTGCAGCCGCCAACTGCTTTCCTGCCACCAACTGCTACGTTGTTGGCGAACACTGTTCCACCCAATTTCCGTTGGGACGTTATTCATACCATCTTTCCGACCTCGGTATAATGGTGACCATCTCGGTGGTCGTGGACATACCGAGGTATCCAGGACTAGTGCCTACGCATAAGCACATAAGAATGCTTCTAACGTCGGCATGCTCAGTGTGGTCAGAGCCCCTCTGAGGTGGGTGAGGCACTATCTCGGTGTATCCCTGACACGTGTCTCATCATGATTCGTTGGCGTATTTTTGGCGTATCAGCTACTCCCCCCTGAGCCCTAGTCCTGTTTAAGGGCGCAGGACTTGGGTTAAGGTAGTAGTGGGGGGTCACGTGGTCGTGATTAATGCGTCATTCCTCGTTTTTGAGGTTTGCGCGTGCTGTTTATTAAACACGTTGCCCCAGATTTCGAAAAGGCGGCAGCCGTTTTAGGTTCGTGGTACGCCCGTTGTCGTTTGGGACGATCGAGGTGTATTTATTGCACAGACGCCATTAATCTTTGGAGGCCATAATGACGACCTCCTCACTTCTTATATAAAGCGGGTGGTGGCTCATTCTTTCGAATTTTGCTGTATCGAAGCTTCTCTGAGCATTTTCAGGCGATTCTAGACGACCATAAGCGATCTCCGGCGACTGTTCTTCCTTCTTCTTCCCGCAACTGGTAATTTTCTGATCCTTCTGGTCTTTCCTTCCCACTTCTCTTCTTGTTCTCCATTTTCGTTCTGTATTCGGGGTCATGTCTGGTTCGGATAGAGCTAGGGTAGAACCAGTGGTAGGGGACAGGGTCCCTCCCGCCTCGTCTTCTTCTTCTTCTTCTTCTTCTTCTAGGCTCGTTAGGGAGTCCAGTGAGGGTGAGGCCAGTTCGTCTGGCCAGGCGCATAGGGATGATGGATCCAGCGCCATGACCAGGGAGGTGTTAGATGCCATTAGGAGGCATTACAGCTTCCCCAAAAACGTGACCTGTAGGATTCCGGGCCCTGGGGAGTGTCCGTCCGATATTCGAAGTGGGGAGATTTGCGCTTACCTCGAATGGTTCGATTTGGGGGTGCGTCTCTCCTTTCATCCCCTCTTTGTAGAGTTCTTTACCTACTTCAATATTTGTCCTGCCGAGCTCAACGTAAACAGTTGGCGGCAGCTCTTAGCTTTTATAGTTTTAGGTCATCTGAATGGGGTCCAGGTAGATCTGGACCTGATTCGTAGTCAGATGGACTTGAAGTACCTCAGTGCAGAGGGACTTTACTATACATGTTTCGACAAGAGGTTCAGGCCTCTTACCTCGGTACCTTCTTCCAACAAGACATGGAAGAAGTGGTACTTCTTCATAGGTGGGGGCTGGGAACGCGAGGATTTCAAGAGCCACTTGAGTATATTTCCTCGGCACTCCGGCCCGAAGGGTGAGCATCCCGACCTTATGAGATCTGTGCTTTAAGTTAATTTTTTCTTTCTGACTATCTAACCAAACCTTATTTCGTGCTTTCTTTGCAGATAGGAAGAGGTGGAAGAGGCCCTCTTTCAGTGACGATCTTGCCAAGAAGTACCGACAACTTCTTCAACCAGTCATCCGTCCTCACCTCAGTATACTCTCTCCTCGAAATCTGATGGAGGCAGGTCTGACGAAGGACGAGGAGGCAGCTCTGAAGAGGTCCGTCCTGTCCAACTTCCATCTTGCCTCAAAGAAGAAGGCCAGTGCTCCGAGCACATCGGCTCCTGCCCCCCCACCGCCGAAGAGGAGGCGTCTAGTGTCCCGGGCCAACCGTGGTGGCTCGCGATCGGGGACTCCGGAACCTATCGAACCCCCACACGTTCAGGCCCCCGACGAGGTGGATGCCACCCGACCTGAAGGTTCGCAGGCACAGGCTCCTGAGGCTGGAGTTGCTTCGGAACAGAGGGGATCGGCTGCCCCTTGCCAGGTTGAATCTCAGGAGGGGCCCAGTTCTGCCACACCTCATCCTTCCGAAGCCCCATGTGGGGCCGACGCCATGAAGTTAGCCCTGAAGGTGGGGCTTCCTCCCGGCTTCCAAGGAAAAGGCCCTAGGAGGATCATGGGTGATCTCATGTTAGGGTACACCAGGGTAATTTCTTTGTCAGAAAAGCTTGTAATGTCTTTTATTTTGCTATGTTACTAACTTCTTGATCTTTGCAGGGTCTTCGGGCGATGGGTGCCCTCATGGACCATTTCGAAAATTCTGAGGTAGTCAGCGGCCTTCGGAAAAAAACTGAAGACCGCCCAAGCTAAGTTGCAGGTTACGGAGTACGAACTCGGCGTATCGAAGTCCAACATGGCGGTAGTCCAGTCTGAGCTGGGGGCCGCACGCGCAGAGCTCGAGGCCGCCAAGGCCGGTATGGGCTCGTTGGAGACGAAGTGCGCAGCTCTCAACGAGAAGTACCTGGAAGCGAAGCATGGGATGGACTCCTTGTTTGCCCAGAGAGCAAAGTTGCGCAATGACCTGGACGACTTGACCCTGAGGTTTAAGGAAGCCGAGGCCGCCGAGGTTCAGCATATCGAGCAGGCTAGGGCAGAAGCCGCCGCAACTACCAAGGCCAGTATGATGGGGTTCGTCAACGCCACGGGGGGCGAGTTCATGGACGCCGGCTACCTCCTCTGCAGGAAGAAGATCCAGAAGCTGTATCCAGATTTAGACATCTCTAAACTGGACGACGTGGAGGTAGAAGACTCGGTGCCCAATTCTCCCGCTCAATCGGCTCAGGAGGGCATTGTTGAAGACGTTCCCCCATTAACTTCTGTTCCCCCGAAATGAATTTGACTGTCTTTAATTGTTTCGCTGTGTAACCTTTGACCCGTTTGGGTTTTGTAATGAAAAGAGTGAATCCTTTTTATGGATTAATGGTATTCGACTTATTTCACTTTGTACTGTGGTGTTTGCTTGCATCTGTTTTAGGTCGGTATGGGCTCGTTATTCAGAGTTTGAAGCAAAAAATCTTTCCGTCGATCATATCCTGACTGATTTTGTAATCAAGATAATAGAACTGTTGGCAGGGGTTCGGAATCTAGGTGCACGATTCAGCACACCCTAGGATACCGACATGATTCTTTTGCGGAGATAAAATGGATAGCCCCTAATAACCATTCTGATCCGGGGTTAGAGACATCAAACTTCTATAGTAACTTCTGCCCGTAGTGACCTTATGGACCAGGTCTGGAGACCTGTTCATTTGGACCATGCCTAAAGCACTTCTGCTCATAGGGGTCTTTTCATATGGGCCAGGTCTGGAGACCTGTACATTTGGACCACGCCTACAGCACTCTTGCTCGTAGGGGTCATTTCATATGGACCAGGTCTGGAGACCTGTGCATTTGGACCATGCCTACAGCACTCTTGCTCGTAGGGGTCATTTCATATGGACCAGGTCTGGAGACCGGTGCATTTGGACCATGCCTACAGCACTCTTGCTCGTAGGGGTCATTTCATATGGACCAGGTCTGGAGACCCGTGCATTTGGACCATGCCTACAGCACTCTTGCTCGTAGGGGTCAGTTTATATGGACCAGGTCTGGAGACCCGTGCATTTGGACCATGCCTACAGCACTCTTGCTCGTAGGGGTCATTTTATATGGACCAGGTCTGGAGACCTGTGCATTTGGACCATGCCTACAGCACTCTTGCTCGTAGGGGTTGTAACACCCCGACTTTGCGTAATTAATAATTTGTTGTTAACTATTAATTAATACCGGCTTATAGAATGACTTAGGGAATAGATTATAATCCCGACGGTCGCCATAGACCGATTAAATAAAGAAAATGTCTGGAGGGAAGGGTACTTTACCTGAACTCAAATTACTGATTAATTCGGTGAAATAACGCCGTTTTAATACTAACGAAATCCGAATTAGCTAACCCCGGAAATCCCGAATGATTAATAAATGACACGGAACCTCTGACACTGAAGAATACTGAAATATGAAACTCCCGGAACAAACCGTGTCGAAAAAGGAGTTACGGAATGAAAGTTATGAAAGAAATACTGAAACTGAATTTCTGCGCAACCAAACGTGGCCTTAACCGAAAATATGGGAAAAATGGCCAAATGGGAGGCCAGGGGAATTGAACCCTTGACCTTTGAGTGAAAAGAAACCTCATCCAAAAAACTACCAACTGGGCTACTACTGTCTTTGTGTACAAATATACCAAGAAATGTATATAAACACAAATCTGATTAGACCACCTCCCAAGTGACCAATAGCCAAGCATGCAACACATCAGCCATACATCACCCTACACCCATAGATCATCATGCCTATACACCTTATGATGGTACCTTCTCCCAACCAAAATCCATGCAAGTTAATCATGAGCTTGGGGAGATGAAACATCAAGGGGAAATCTGGTTTGGTAACTTATACAACCTCCATATATGCATGGAGGAAAAAGTCAGAACTGTAGAGAGACTGAAATGCTGATTTTATAGAGAGAGATTGGGTTATAGAGAGAGAGATTCCAAGCCATTTGTGAGAAGCCGTGTGTGTGAAACATGGTGTATATGCATGTCCATGGGAGATGCATCAAGAGGAAGGGACTGAGGAGACCTGAATCGAGCCAAGAGGGGAACATCCACTGTTTGAAAGGTGAGACACCTCAAACTGCTAAATTTTTTCTGTTTTGATTTATTGGCACTGTTCTGATAATTTTTAGACCATAAAAACTGTATATAGATGTTACTGTGAGGCTTGGGAGTGTTGTAGAACAACTCAGAAGGGTCGGAATAGCCTAGAACCCCAAACCGTGAGTGCAACTGCCATGGATGACCTCCCATACAACAGGTCTGATTCGACCTTAGCCAAACCCATTTTGGCTTACCTAGACCTGTTCTAGACCTCAATAGGGTTCTAAAAACCCTAGACCGCGACCCCAACACCCTAGGAAAGGCCCTCGAATCTGAACTTACAGGCCACGGGTCCATGACCCATTTTTATCAACAAGGCTTTAAAACTTGTTTTAAGCACATGAACTGAACCTCCATGACCTAGGGATCACAAGGAACCAAATCTCACGAGATTTGGTTAAGAAATGAAGCTATATGGTCGACTTGCAGGTCTGCGGGATAATGGAGTGAACCGAGCCTTTGAGCTTGATTCGATCCATAAAATCAATGCCAAACCGTTGGAATGACATCCAGAAGATGTTTGAAACCAAAACAGGCCGAAATCCGTGCTTGAAACTTCACGAAATAGAGAAATCGTGAAACTGGAAATTAGGGCTACAGCGCGTAGAAGAGTTGGGGACGATGGAGTTGACTCGCCAACTCGTTCGAGTTAGGCCGAGTCGACCCGGACACGTGTCGAGGCACGAACGTGCCACCTCTTAATTGGAACGGCACCGTTTAGTCAACTGATTTGTTTTAAAATCTGATCCTACCTGTTTGGTTACGACGATAACAAATTAAAATTGGATTAGGGGCAACTGAAACACGGATAGGGACTGAAATTGAGATTAAATGGGATATGTTATCCCGGTTATCTGAAGGGTTAGTGAACCGGTTGGTTCACAGTGTATTGGACCGGTTCAGCCAACTGAACCCTTGAACCCTTGGGTTTGAACCCCTAAATTATGAAATTATATTTTGACCCCCAAATACTTTCTGAAATTACGGATTTGTCCCCAACTGTTTTAAAGAATTACACAGTGGCCCAGACTTTTGAAAATTTATACATTTAAGCCCTGAATAAATTAATTAAATAATAAAATAATTATTTTATTATTTTATTAAATAGGTAAAATTTACAATTTTACCCCTAGACATTAAATATGTCAAATGGAGTCCAAATAAATTAAATAAATAGTGTATTTTCACTATTTCAAGTATTCTGGACTCAATGGTACAGTCCAAATTGGGAAATATAGTACCGAAAAATACAGACCTGTAAGTGATAAATTACTGTACTGCCCCTGATGGCACCAGACCCAAATAAAAATAAAGGACAGTCTATTTTGACTATGTCGGGCGTTCTGAACTCAACGGTGAGGTCCGTTTAACGAACTGAAGTCCCGAAAAATACAGACACATAAAGTGTAAATGACCATACTGCCCCTGATGCTTCCCAGGGTCAATTGAACATAACAGATAGTCCAACTTAATTATGTCGGACACTCTGGACCCAATGGTGAGGTCCATTTTATGAACTGACGTGCCGAAAAATATGACACGTGAAATTACCAAATTACCCCTGATACCGTACGAGACCTAAACAAAGTCCGATTGGGACGAAACTGACACCGGTAAGAGCCCAGACACTGGTGAGACTGTATACTTGATTAGATGACGAATCGGGGTCAGAATTACATAAAACGTAAAATGACCAAAATACCCCTGAGCACTGTAAGTGCAAAGTAGAGGTCAAATAAAGGTCAAACTGATCTGATAAATTATCATAGGGATAAATAAGACTCCGAGACAGTCAACGCGTAAAACGAGAAATGACCGATGTGTCCCGACGATCTAAAGCAGATACCAAATGAAGTCCAAAGGGCTTAGAAAATCATATCTAAGATATGTGGACTATTCTGAGGACCACGATAGGGTCTGGGACAAGAATGGACAAATTACTATTTTTCCCCTAAGGCTAAGTAAGCCCTTAACTGATAGCGATTCAAGTCTAAAAGACTTAGAACTTCATGTATACGATATATGGGATATTCTAAGAACCACGACTGGGTCCGGGATAAGAATGGCAAAATTACCATTTTGCCCCTATGGTTAAAATAAGAACCTAACTGATACCGATTGAAGTCCAAAGGACGTAGAACTTTGTACTTAAGATATAAAGACTATTCCGGAGACCACGACAGGGTCCGGGACCGGAATGATAAAATGACCATTTTGCCCCTAAGGCTGAAGAAGTAACTGACTGATAACGATTGAAGTCTAAATGACTTAGGTTATAACCCTGAGGACTGCTGAGCCTAATTTAAGAATAAAATAGCCCCGGATGAAACCCGATGAGAGGGCGATAGGCTACTAGGCTATCTTAGGTAAACCGATAGATACCTAAGATGACAAATGAGACCTGAATGGATGAGTTCTGATCTGTATATGATTGATGATTATCGTTCAGGATATACATGGAGATGCCTGACGTATCTGGAGGTTATCGGATTGTTTACGCAAGGAGATAACCGTAACAGTTTGTGAGTAACCTAGAACTTCTGACTTGGTGTATAAGTACACCGTCTAGTTACTGTATTTTGATTTACTGTACTGTTTTGTATACTGTACTGTCTGAATGCATACTTTATATACTGCATTACACGTAACATGATTTTGTACTGTCCTGCTCTCCTGTTCAGTTCGGGTCTGTCTTGTTCTGTTGTATGGTCTGTCCTGGTTTTATTCTATACTGTTGCGTCTTGTGAGTAAACCTGACTCTTGACTTGGTATATAAGTTACTGCATAGATACTGTATTTTGAAGCACTGTACTGTTTTGAACGTTATACTGTTTAAAAGAAAGACATATATTTAAAGTAGCATATGCCTTGTCCTGATTGATATCGTACCAGTTTGTTCCGTCCTGTTCAATTCCGATATGTCTTGTTTTGATAGATGTATTGTTCCGTTTTGTTCCGACATGTTCAGTTTCGATATGTCTTGATCTGATTGATGTATTGTTTCGTTTCGTTCCGACATGTTCAGTTCCGATATGACTTATCCTGATTGATATTATTTCGTTTTGTTCCGTCATGTTTAGTTCCGATATGACTCGTCCTAATTGATATATTGTTTCATTTTGTTCCGTCATGTTCAGTTCCGATATGTCTTCATCTGATTGATATTGTTTTATTTTGTTCCGACATGCTCAGTTCCGATATGACTTGTCCTGATTGATATTGTATCGTTTGTTTCCGTCGTATTCAGTTCCGATATGACTTGTCCTGATTGATATTGTTTTATTTTGTTCCGTCATATTCAGTTTCGATATGACTTGTCCTGATTGATATTGTATCGTTTGTTTCCGTCGTATTCAGTTCCGATATGACTTGTCCTGATTGATATTGTTTTATTTTGTTCCGTCATATTCAGTTTCGATATGACTTGTCCTGATTGATATTGTATCGTTTGTTTCCGTCGTATTCAGTTCCGATATGACTTGTCCTGATTGATATTGTTTTATTTTGTTCCGTCATATTCAGTTTCGATATGACTTGTCCTGATTGATATTGTATCGTTTGTTTCCGTCGTATTCAGTTCCGATATGACTTGTCCTGATTGATATTGTTTTATTTTGTTCCGTCATATTCAGTTTCGATATGACTTGTCCTGATTGATATTGTATCGTTTGTTTCCGTCGTATTCAGTTCCGATATGACTTGTCCTGATTGATATCGTTTCATTTTGTTCCGTCATATTCAGTTTCGATATGACTTGTCCTGATTGATATTGTTTCATTTTGTTCCGTCATGTTCAGTTCCGATATGACTTATCCTGATTGATATTATTTCGTTTTGTTCCGTCATGTCCAGTTCCGATATGACTTATCCTGATTGATATTATTTTGTTTTGTTCCATCTGATCCCGTTATGTACCGTCTGTCAATAATCTGTCTGTCTTGATTGATATATGGTCCAGTTCCGTTATGATCTGTCCGAATTCTTGACTTGGTATATAAGTTACTGCATAGATACTGTATTTTGATGCACTGTACGATTTTAAAAGTTAAACTGTCTGAATGCATGTTTTAAATGCAAACTTTTATACTGTATTGTACGCGGCATGATTTTGTCCCGTCCTACTATTATTTTGCTCGGTCTGTCTTGTTCCATTTTATGGTCTATCTGATTTTGTTCTGCTATGATGTGTCTGACTCTGGGTACCATTCTGATTATGAGCGGTCTGGCATAAGTAGGCTTGATTACGTGCCTAACTGATATACTATTGTTATGCCCTGTTATGTTCCGCCCAGTACTGATCTGTTCTGATATTTGAATTAATTGCCTATACTCTCATTGATATTGGCATCATGCACTGTTCCGTCTATTCTGCTTTGTTGTACCGTTTAGTTCAGTTCTGCTTTGTTCTACTAAAACTGCATTTAAAGTGGATTTATAAAACTGCTATTTCAGAAACAACTGTACTACCCTTGTGCTTTGTAAACAAGAAATGGTTTTGAAACCCTTGACAGGGAACCTGTGTTACTCATTGGGCTTTTCGAAGCTCACCCCATTCCCTAACATTTTTCAGGAATGATATATGTTGGATCTAATGGCACTGATTTGTGGAGACTGGATTACTGAGGATTGAATCTGTTTAATCAGGTGAGTGACGTACTACGACTGACTTGACTGATATGTACTGAATATAGTATGGCTCATGGATTTAGATGGTACTCTAGAGATTATAGTTCTGCTCTGTTGTTATATGTCGGATTATAGATATGCTCTGAGGTTAGAATTGTTAGCTGTTGGATTTTAGACTTGCTCTGTGTGATACATATCCTACGGTGGATACATGAGTTGCATTCCCTGGACAAAAAAAAAAAGAGTTTTAAATTCCGCTGCATCTGACCCTACAGTCGGAGTGCAATTCACTGGAAAGTTCAGAAATTGCCTTCGGTTGGTCGCGTGGCGACTGACTGGCATCACGTCCTCGACATCCGTGTAGGGTGGGGTTCGGGATGTGACAGGGGTCATTTTATATGGACCAGGTCTGGAGACCTGTGCATTTCGGAGGACTAGTCGCAATTAGGGGAGACTTCATTGATAATACTTTCTTAAGTGCTCAACATTCCAGGGCCTCGGCACAGGCTTCTCAGACATGTCAGTCAGCCAATATGTAGTGGGCCTAACAATTTTGACGACTCGGTAGGGCCCCTCCCAATTTGGGGACAGCTTTCCCATAGTTGGATCCTTAGTGTTGGGGAAGATTTTCCTAAGGACTAGGTCACCGAGCTGAAAGACAGTAGATTTCACCTTTTGGTTGAACCTCCTGGCCACTCTTTGTCGGTATTCTTCGGCTTTGATTCCTGCTTGCTCTCTTTTTCCTTCTAGGAGGTCGAGATTTTCAATTAGGCCGAGGTTATTGGCCTCTTCCTCAAAGTTTTCCGTTCTTAATGTTGGCATACCGATCTCTACTGGGATAACAGCTTCGGTACCGAATGCTAGCGAGAACGGTGTCTCGGCCGTGGATGTTCTTCTCGTAGTTCGGTATGCCCACAGTACTCCAGGGAGTTCTTCGACCCATCTTCCTTTGGCTCGCTCTAATCTTTTTCGGAGGGCGTCGAGGATGGTTCGGTTAGTAACTTCAGCTTGGCCATTGGCTTGAGGGTGCCCTGGTGAGGAGAAGTGGTGGCTTATATTCAGGTCAGTACAGAACTTCCCGAATACCTTTCCGTTGAATTGGGTGCCATTGTCCGAGATGATGACTCGAGGTACTCCGAACCTGCAGACAATGTTTTTCCAAGTAAAATTCTTCACCTCTACCTCGGTAATGTGCGTCAAAGGTTCCGCCTCTGCCCATTTGGAGAAGTAATCAATGGCGACGAGGAGATATCTTCTGTTTTGGGGGGCCTTTGGGAGAGGCCCTACGATGTCCATTCCCCATTGGGCGAAGGGCCATGGGCTCATGATGGGGATGAGCTCCTGATGCGGTTGGTGTTGGTATGTCGCGAAGCGTTGACACTTATCACATTTCCTCACGTACTCTTTGGCATGTTGAAGCATACGGGGCCAATAATAACCATGAGAAAGAGCTCGGTGCGCGATAGTCCTACTTCCGTTGTGGTTCCCGCATATTCCTTCATGTATTTCGGCCAGGACGTACTCCGCTTCCTCGGGAGAGAGGCACCTCAGCAGTGGCTGAGTGTAGGACCTGCGGTAAAGTTTCTCATTTATCATGAGGTAACGTGCTGACCTGATCCGAATGCTCCGAGCATGATTCTTGTCTTCCGGCAGCTTCCCTTCGACCAAGTATTGGATGATGGGGGTTCTCCACTCTTCGAGCTGTTCTGCGCAGCAAGCGGGGAAGATTCTCTGGATGCTTGGCTCCGCCTGGCAGGAGATGCTTACTCCGGTACCCCCATCATGCTTTACGTGGGAAGCCAGGTTTGCCAAGGTGTCAGCTTGCGAGTTCTGACTCCTCTCCACCTTGTGGATGGTGAACTCGGAGAATGAATTTTTCAATGAGCTCACCCTTTCTGTGTACTTGATCATACGATCGTCTTTGGCTGTGAAGTCGCCCTGCACCTGGCCCACCACTAATTGTGAGTCGGGAAATGCCTCGAGTTTGCGGGCTTCGCATTCTAAGGCTAGCTGCATCCCGAGGATCAGTGCCTCGTACTCAGCTTCGTTATTGGAGGCTTTAAAGCTCAAAGTGATCGCCTTCTCCGTTGTAATTCCGTCGGGAGATCGGAGCACAATGCCCACTCCGGAGCCCTGGTTGGTGGAAGAGCTGTCGACGTATAACTGCCAGGCTTCCCCGCCTTGGCCTCTTCTGATGTCGTCTTTCAGTGTCGGAGTGAATTCAGCTAAGAAGTCTGCAAGAGCTTGGGCCTTAATGGCTGTCCTGGGGGAGTACGATATGTCGAACTCACCCAACTCTATGGACCATTTTATCAGACGTCCCGAGGTATCTGGCTTGTGCAAAATAGCTTTCAAAGGGTAGCACGTCGGTACCACGATCGAATGGGCTTGAAAATAGGGTCGCAGCTTTCGGGCAGACACTATCAAGGCGAAGGCCAGCTTTTCCATCTCGGGATACCTCGATTCTGCCCCTAGGAGTGCTTTGCTTACGTAAAACACCGGTTGTTGACGCCCATTTTCTTCCCTGATAAGCGTGGAACTCACTGCATTCTCGGATACTGCCAGGTATAGGAAGAGCCTTTCTCCTTGCTTCGGCTTGGATAGGAGCTCTGGGGATGCTAGGTACCGTTTCAGTTCCGCAAAAGCTTTGTCGCAGTCCGGGGTCCATTCAAGGGCCTTATTCCCCCTCAGAGCTTTGAAGAACGGGAGGCACCGATCAGTGGATCTTGATATGAACCTATTCAGGGCTGCGATTCTCCCGTTCAGTTTCTGGATATCCTTTTTTGACCTCGGTGGCTCCAATTCCGTCAAGGCTTTGATCTGCACTGGGTCTGCCTCGATGCCTCTCTGCGACACCAGGAAGCCGAGGAATTTTCCTTTGCTTACTCCGAAGGTGCATTTAGATGGATTTAACTTCATCTTGTACTGTTTGAGGATTTCGAAGGTCTGCCTTAAATGCTGAACGTGGTCGCCCTTCTTTTGGCTTTTGACCAACATATCGTCTATGTAAACCTCCATGGTACTCCCGAGCAGTGGGGCGAACATTTTGTTCACTAGTCTCTGGTATGTCGCTCCAGCGTTTTTTAATCCAAAGGGCATCACCTTGTAGCAGTAAAGGCCTCTTTGTGAAATGAAGGACGTCTTCTCCTGATCCGGGGGGTACATCTGGATTTGATTGTACCCGGAGTAGGCATCCATGAAGCTCATCAGTTCATGGCCTGCGGTGGCATCCACCAGCTGATCAATTCTGGGCAACGGGAAACTGTCCTTGGGGCAGGCCTTATTGAGGTCGGTATAGTCGACGCATACGCGCCATTTACCGTTCTTTTTTCTGACGAGGACTGTGTTGGCCAGCCACTCCGGGTAGGAGACTTCTCTTATCATTTGGGCATCCAGCAACCTCTGGACTTCCTCATTGATCACGCTGTGCCTCTCTGGGGCAAAGGTCCTCCGCTTCTGTCTGACCGGGGGATGGTTTGGGTTGACCATTAGCTTGTGGCAGATAAGCGTGGGGTCAATCCCTTCCATATCCCTGGTTTCCCATGCGAAGACCGACAGGTTCTCTTTTAGGAACTCGACCATCTTTTCTTGTTCTGGTTGCGGCAGGTCCGTCCCAAATTGTAGGTAGCGCCCTTCTCCTTCCGAGCTTACCAGTATGTTGATGGGCTCCTGCATTGGCTGTGCTACTCGTTCTCTTCCCCGGGGGCTCGGTGGTTCATCCAGCTCAGTGGGGATTTCCCTGGCTTTCTCTTGATCTGCGTGATCCCGAGGTTTCTGTAATTGCTATTTCGTCGTCTTTCCTTTCATTGCCACGACGTGACATTCCCGGGATGCCGACTGCGAGCCCCTGATGGTGACGACCTCGCCGTTGAGGATATATTTAAGGCACTGATGAAGAGTCGAGGCAACTGCGCCCAATTGATGGAGCCACGGCCTCCCAATGATTATATTATACGGAGATCGGGAGTCTACGACCATATATTCAGAAATCAAGGTTTTCTGGTCATCTCCCTCCCCTATCGTGGTCGGCAGGTCTATTCCCTCCAAGGGCGAGCATAGTTTTCCATCGAATCCGGCCATCAGCGCAGTGGTGGTCTTTAGGTCGGTGGCATTAAGCTTCATCTGCTGGAAAGGCTCAAAGAATAAGACGTTTGTGGAACATCCCGTGTCCACCAAAACTCTTCTGACGTCGAAGTTGGCCACCTTCAACGAGATGACGAGAGCGTCACTGTGGGGGCAGTGGACCCCTACAAGATCTGCCTCTGAGAACTGGATACATGGCGAAGGCTTTGACCTCTTCTCCACCACCGAGACCTGGAGAGGGTACGGCTCCGCCTTCGCTTCTCTAGCGTACCGCTTCCTAGCTCTGTTGGTCATCCCGGCCAGGGAGTTGTCGGCATGGAGGACAAGGATGACCTGGTTGCCCTGCCGTGGAGGTCCGTTACCAGCTTCTGTCTGCTCGGTAACAGGTCCCTGTCTTGGCGGCAGATTTCCTGGCTCCTGCCTGGGCTGCTGAGGTCTCTGATTTCTTTGGTTCCGCCTTCCATCGTTTTGAACAAACTCTCCCAGGCGTCCTCTCCGGATCAACCTTTCGATCTCTTGCTGGAGACCTTCTGCAAGTCTCGGTAGTGTGACCATGATCTCTGTGGTAGTCACAGTATTTGGCCCGATCTCGGGAGTCGGGATGGCTGCGAAGAGGCTCAGGGCGCTTCAGATTTTCGCTTGCCCTGACCTGATGGTAGATATGAGCGAGGGAGGTATTCAGCGGCGTGAGAGTCTCGAAGCCCTCTGGGTTGTAGCCATTCCGAGGCCTTGGTGCGGTCCTTACTTCGGGACTCCTTGCTCTCTTTTGCGAGCTGCTTGGCGGACGCTTCTGGGTAGCGTCAACCTTCTGGGCCTGCTCTCAGGCCTTTTTAAAAGATGCTCTCGTATCTTCCAGGTTTATGTACCTCCGAGCTCTCTCCATGAGGGATGCCATGTCGGCAGGGGGATTTTTGGTTAACGAGTCGTGGAAACGCCCCGGTCCCAACCCAGCATGGAGGGCCGCGGCCAAGAAACTCGGGGTACAATCTGTTATTTCTGTCAGTTCGGCGTTGAATCGAGCGATGTACTGCCGGAGTGACTCTTCCTTCTGCTGTTTTATGGAGAGGAGGAATTCGAGCCCTTTTCTGAGCCTCTTGCTGGTTAAGAATCTGTCGAGGAACCTCTTACTGAGCTCGTAGAAGTTCGGGATAGACTCCTGAGGGAAGGCTGTGGAACCATCTCAGGGCCGAGCCTTTGAGGCTTGTTACAAAGGTGCGGCATAAGAACGCGTCGGTAGCCCCATGGAGGGCCATGGTATGTTGATAATGAGAGAGGTGGTCTCCGGGGTCTTCCGACCCGTCGTAGGGCGTGAACTTCGGCACGATGAACTTCCTTGGGCGTTCCTCGGCTAGTATATTTGCGGTGAATGGGGTAGCGAACCTACCGAGCAGTCTCGCTATCTCATCTTGCTGGGAATTGGGGTTACCTCCTCCGGTAACCGATGCTGGCACAGCTGAATCCGCCACCTCCTCTGGTCTTGAGCGTACTCTGGACGGGGTCGAGTGGTGGTGCCCTGATGCGACGGCCTCGGGGCCCTGAGGTTGCGGGTGCTCCTGGCTGGGAGCGCCGTTTGATTGCTCTCGGCGCGGGGCTGGTGCCTGTCGTGGCTGGACGGCAGGCTGTGCGTGGTCAGCTTCTGAGTCGGCAGGACTCGGGATTCTTGTTTCTACGTGATAATGAACGGCTGGTTGATGGTTCAGGACTTCCATATTGGGGCTCGTTGGAGGGTATGTGAGATGGGACTTGCCTCCCCTCAGTCCCTCGCCTGCATCCGTTGCAGGACGTCTTCCCTCGCTAGGGATACTCAAGGGATGGCCATCTGGACGGTTTGGCAGGTTTTGGGTCAAGGAAGCCAACACCTGAGAAATGGCCGAGAGTTGTGCCTGCATCCGATCGAGTTGCTGCTGCATCGGATTAGGGGTTTCCTCTTCCTGTTCTCCGATCGGAGGCTGGCTTCGTGAGACTTGTTTAGGACGAAGAGTCGGGGCCATAACAAGATCGATTTGAACGTGAAGAAAACAAGAGGAACGGCTGTCGTTCCCACAGACGGCGCCAAGCTGATGCTACAGCTATTCGACCTTGTCAGAGCCTCGCTCTCCGGGGGACGATTCACCTAAAAAAGAACACAGTTAAGATGCCACCGGGGAGGGCTCCGGTGGTAGCCACTCCGATGGTTAAGTTAGTCTCCCGTAGGATTTTTAGTATATTCTCCAGTAAAAAGAGATAGAGATTCTCAGGGAAAACAGAGAGATTGATTACCCCTTACGTACCTGCTTGATCTTCCTTTATAAGGTGATCTTCTGCTGGGGTTGCTGGGGTTAGGTACTGTCCAAGCATGGGTCTCCCATTGCCGGACAGCAGTCATTATGAGTATCAATCCTAGCGTCACCAACTGCCCTGCAGCCGCCAACTGCTTTCCTGCCACCAACTGCTACGTTGTTGGCGAACACTGTTCCACCCAATTTCCGTTGGGACGTTATTCATACCATCTTTTCGACCTCGGTATAATGGTGACCATCTCGGTGGTCGTGGACATACCGAGGTATCCAGGACTAGTGCCTACGCATAGGCACATGAGAATGCTCCTGACGTCGGCATGCTCAGTGTGGTCAGATCCCCTCTGAGGTGGGTGAGGCACTATCTCGGTGTATCCCCGACACGTGTCTCATCATGATTCGTTGGCGTATTTTTGGCGTATCACTAATACTGCATTATATATACTTCAAATCTCAATCTGCAAGTTCAAGTTGTTCTGTATTGATTTCAGGCGATTGCTTCTCTCTGCATACTGTCAGTCATTGGAACCTATACCAGCTCCTTGAACATTTTGTTTTTTGGTAAGAACTCAGCTACCATTACTCCATTTCCTGTACTCACGAGATTTTAGCTAAGCTGGTCTTCTTTGTTGAATGTGAATCAAGGACTTCTGTGCTTGGGAACTCTGCCATTTCTGTATGAAAGATTTGAGAATCAAGTTGATTATTATGCTGGTAGGCTTAACCGAGGAATGAGGAAGATGTACAAGAAATTTGATTCAAATGTTCTCGCAAAAATTCCAAGAGGGCCACTGAAACCGAAAAAAACAGTTCTTGAAAAAATTCCAAGAGGGCCAGTGAAAGAGAAGAAAACAGTTCTTGAAAAACTACAAAGAGGGCCAGTGAAAGAGAAGAAAACAACATAATGAAGTACGTTTTACACATGTTTTGGTGAAATCTTCACTTTAATTGGATATCTACATTCTCATGTATTTAAATATAAAATTCCTTATAAACATAAAGCTGGAAAAAATGAAATAATTCAATATTGTCAAATAAAGAGCAAAGGAGATTATACTTAGTAACCTAAGAAATTCTAAGTGCTATCCCATTACAAAAATTTATATTTTTAGCAACACACATTATTAGCAATGCCTAGTAAAACGTCGCTAAAAGAAACTATTAGCAAACACACATAGTGTGTGTTGCTAAAAAGTAGTAAAAAATAAGTTTTTCACGTAAAAAATGGGCGTACATTTTTTGGCAACGGAAAAAGAATTATTAGCGACGCACATATGGGCGTCGCTAATAGCCTAATTAGTAGAACAACATCGTTTTAAGGTATTTTTGGCAACGTTGCTAATAGTACCATTTGTTGTAATGGCCCTCGCGCCCCTCATGTGTAGTCATGTACCAAATGAATTAAACATGTCTCTATTTCATGTTTGAAATAGAGATAGTTATTTCTCTCACACAGAGATGAGACCAACTACTGTTATAGTAAAATGTGATGGGCCTCATGTTTATGTAAGACAAATGAATGTATTCGTTTCAACTGAAAATAGAGATAAGCTGAACCGTACTAAATGTTCCCTCGTGCTATTACTCTTATATGATGTATGTGGAATACTTATTTATAGGTGTTTGGATTGATCTTAAGCTGAGGAGTTGGGAGTATACTTATTGGAGCTCTCGTGAGAAACAAAATCGTACTATTCTAGAGCATAACTTGGAAACTTCAATCAAAGTTTGAAGTCAGAAGTCTGAAAGTACTACCTAACATTTTTCTTTTGGAAAAATGTCACAGTAATTTTAAGTGAGAGCTTGTAGCGAAATTGATGAAGAAATTTCATAATTTTCATATATTGTATGAAAAAAATTTTACTCCTTGCAAGAAGAAAAATGCTATTCTAGTCCACTTTTCTCATTGCATTTACGTAAGTAAATGAAGTTCACATGTATTTATTGATGTGAATTCCACTTTTCCTCCTAAATGAAAAAAATACATTTGACACCCGACTTAACGAACTGGAAAAACTGCATTTATATACCATCTCTAATTCACCTTCAAAATTTCAAATTTGAAGGTGGGGAAGCAAAAAAAATCACCAACACATCTTTAAATTGACATTAACTTTAAAGAGATGAATGGTATTTTTAATTTTGATTTTCAAATTTGAAGGTTTAGTATTCATTATTCAAATCACTATTCATTCACTATTAACACAATATTCATCCATTAGTTTTTTTTTATAATACTCTAAACTAATAATTAATCATTTTATCTTATTTAAATAAAAATTTAAAATTAATTTATCAAGAAGTTTTCAATTATTAATTTTGAAATTAATTTTTTCACAACTCTCGGTTATTTTAATTTGCAATATCTTGAAAATATCATGGAGTTTTTTTATTATAAAAATGGTGATAAATAATTGAAGTTTGGATAAATATATGTTAAATAATTATATTTTGGATATAAATAATATTATGAAAAAGTGAGATTTGAAGAATAAATAGTAATTTGAAGATTGGTATGATTGGAATAAAAATGTGAAAATATAAGACTTATCATCTTCAAATTCAAAGAAGATGCCAAAATAAAAATGAGTTAGACGGTGTTGAGTTGGGGATGCTCTGCGGCCTGATTATATGTCTTCAAAAGTGTTTGAATTTGTTTTTCTATAAATTAAGTTATAATAATTTGGAACAATTATGGATGCGTGAAAATTCTTATATTCGTTGGACTGATTTCAAATTTCCTTTGTTCCACAACTTATAAACTAGACACAATAATTCTTTGTTCTTCCATTATTTGGAACTAAAGAATGAAAAGAGTGAACTTTAAATTTCATTAAATAGTTTTTCTTTTCACCTCCATTTTTTTTAAGTATATAGTTTCAAACTCTCAAGTACCCTATTTATAGAGATGTACCAGAATTATTTGAGTTGTCAGCAGGCCACCTAAAAAGCCCAATAAAGCAGCCCAAATACAGCTTAGTATTAAATGCCTGGAAAGCCACAAAATGGGTTCTATTAACCAGATGTACAGTGGGCATACCAAGGTTAAAAAGGTATGCCAAGGCATTTCCTTTGCAACTTTCTTAGGAATCAAGTTTGGAGCATCTCCAATACTGTTCGATAAAGCTCTCTCTTAACTAAAATGGTGAGTTTCCACTCAAATTGTATCTCCAATAGGTTATCTGAGAAAAACTGTATTAAAATTATTGTGAGATTTTTCTCTAAGTCATGTGTTGAAAATTTATTTGAAAAATTTAAGTATTGAATTTAGACTAAGTTGAAGTTTGCTGCCACTCAATAAAAATCTTGAAGACTTAAACAAGTTAGACTGAATTATAACTGTATATTTCTAAAGATTAAGTATTTTTGACAACTGTTGAAGACTTTATATTAACTTTATAAAAAAAGATATAAACTAATAAACACACACGCACATTATGCATTCACTTAGGTTTGCATATGTAAGATGAGTGTGCGTTTAACATTTTATATCAATCCTTATAGGATCTTGTATTTAATATTACACATATCCTAGGTGTTAGATATTGAATTGGATTGGACCCAAACTAACGTTGCATGGAGTATCCATATGATACGAGTGGAGAGTTTAGATAATAGTGTGACTCTTATTATGATAAGTCAGAGGTTGAATTTTGTATTCAACCACTATTATGATGTATCTCAACGTGTGTGGTTATAAGATATGTGTGATATTGATATGGTCATGAGTGGTATCACATAGGAGACTCGTAAAACTCTCTTGGCTCATCTCTTTGCTCTCTCTAAGATTTTTTTTGAGGTTACCATTGCGAGACCTTTGGACTTGAATTATGAAAATGCATAAACGACACTCGAGTACATAGCCATTCTATAGACAAGGAGATCTCTGCGATACTTTATCTATGACCGAGAAGCTCATGACATAAGAAGATTCCTTCTGCTTCCGCGAATTTGGACTCCAAGAGGTAACTCGTATGCATACCCATTCATTATATGCTTTTTCCATCATTGGTATCAGAGCCATATATGCTGGTAATTCACTTCTATATTGAGATACATGTTTAAATTCGTAGGTAAATTTATAGTATGCAAAATATGTTTGAAACTTGTATGAAATGTTTTTTAGAATGGGTATTTTTCAAACAAAAGGGTTTCAAAACATTTTGAACATTTCATCATGGTGGATGTGTTCATAATAGCCTTATTAGTAAACCTTTAAAGTTTCACGACGATCTATGCAAGGGTGGAATCAGGAAAATTATTAGAGGGCCGAGCTAGAATTTTTTTGGAGAAAATTTTAGGTTAGGCCAAAATTTGAGGGTAAAAAATGAGAAAAATGGTGTGTAAAGATTGGGTTGAACTAAAATTTTGGGATGAGCTAATTTTTAAAAGACTAAAATTTTACAAGGATAAAAAAAAAATTATGGAGTTTGGAGGGAGGTTGCTGCTCGGCCTAGCCCTCAATGGTCTTCTGCCCTTGGATCCATGGTCAGATTTATGAGATATTTTGATGTGAAGTTTTATTTTTTCAAGAAAATTCAAAACTTTAGGCTTAAAAACAATTTGTAAAAACTCTTTTTTTTTGTGTAAGAAATTTATATCAATGCGTTCCTTCTTCTGAGATCTTTCCAACTATATATAATATGAAAATTTTCGATATAAAATGAATGAAATATGAAGCCCCAAAGTTAGACTGCAACCATGGCCAGACCTTATTCATGTAGAAGATGAAGTGCAACAGTCCGCGAAGCCCAATCACGCTTAGGCCCATGGGGGTACGTGAGGCATCTTCTAGGACTCGGTTTTTGACACTTCCGAAAAGTGTAACACCCTAACATGACTTTTGGCCTATATATGTATTTTTGTAATTTTTTGACTCCAGAAAGTATTTAAAGTTAAATCTTTTGTTACAAAAAAGTGTAAAAGTTTTGTTTAAATTATTTTTAAAAATTTTTAGAGAGTCATATTATTAATTAAAATTACAAAAAAAAGTGTTTAGTACATTGTTGGGGCCCAAATTAATTTTTGGTGAATTTCTCACCTATTTTTAATACTTTGGGGCTTTAAAAATTAATTTTTTTATCTCAAAAATTGATTAAAAACTCCAAAAAATTTATCTTTAATGGGAAAAATTATTGAAAAGGCCTTGAAATATAGGAACAATTAAAAGATGTATGGATAAAACTAACTTTTTATATAAGAACGAGTTTTAATATTTAAATGGACTGGACATTAAATCAGTCTCCCGGTACGATTTTTAAAACATTGTTCTATACATAGAAAGTTACACATCAAGTAGAGTAGATTTGTAGAGGCAAATTGTGGGTAAAAAGAAAGACAGTGGGATTAATTGACTTACAGTAATCTCTGTAAAGACAACAGGATTGATTGACTTACAGTAATCTATGCAAGTAGAATGGTAGAAACATAATAAGTCACATAGAATAACTTCTCACTTTTAAGGACCCCATCGAACGTTTACTCATTTTACTTAATTGCCTTTCCAACTATGCATTTGGTTATTCTCTCAGTTAGATTGCTTTGGTGCTTTTAAATGAGATAAATAGATTTTTGTAGTAATTGGAATAGAAAGCAACCTTCAAAAGGGATGCCCCGAGGCATGCCCAGTACATCCCTTTCTTGCTCCACTGTAACTTTGCTACCAAGCTTAGAACCTAGTCTGACGATGTAACTCTCTTGTCTAAAAAATCAGGAGCACAAACATATAAACATATAGTAGCTTCTAAAAAGAAGCATGTCGGATGCATCTGATTGCAAGGATGATAAAAGGCCATATCCAAGGCTGTTTGGTCGCTAGAGGCCAATACATGCTATTCTGGAAGGACGGAAAGGTCCCATCTACACTGACTCTAGCCTAAGATAAACCATGTAAGACTTCCTATCATGCAGTTGACATTCAAACTAGGGCAGTCATTTTTTTTTAAATTGAAAAGCATTGGTGGTATTGATATTCACCTGTTGTACTCTCGTTTCCTTTTTCCATGACTGCATCATGTCATGAAACTGTGAATATTTGCTAAATGAAAAGGAAATTAAAATTGACTAAAACCAATGATTTTGATAATTGATGTTGTTTTGATCGGAGTTTAGTTACTGTCATTAATGCCTTGCTTTATTTTGCAATATGAGAACAAATTTTGAATTGCATAATGTGAGCAAGACATCTTCTCGGAAAATTCTTGAATGAATTCGGTACAGTGAAATGGCAATGTACTCATCTAATGGTATTTTGTCATGTATAATATGTCTCACCTTTTTAGTGAGATTTAATATATGTGACACAGTGTCATTAGAAGAACGCATTGACACATGACATGCCAAACCAAATACCTCCTTCCTAGACGGGACCTAGATAGGACTTCGGGGTAGCCGCCACCTCAATTTTTTTATTTTTTATTTCAATTTTTTTTTCAAAAGATTTTAAATATATCTCTTTAAATAGTCTTCCCCCCCCCCCCCCCAATTAAGTTCAATATTTTTGACACTTACCCTTATTTTAATATCAATTTAAGTCATTTATTTTTTTGGGTTAACATTTTTTTAAATATATCCCTCATTTTTTGTTCCTCCAAAGTAAATTTGTGACTCCATCCCCATTTTTTAGTGAGTAATGCTAGGGACACTACTAATTTGTACCATCTTAGACATCACTAGGGTGCAACTTGGGCGGGGTAACCTGAACCCAACTCAAAAATTTTAGGGCTTGAATTTCATTTTTAATACTTTGAGTTGGGGTTAGATAAAAGAATTCAAACCTGATTTAAATTAGGGTTAAGTTTGGGTTGAGACTATAAAGACCCGAACCCAACTCGAATCTAAATTCAATATTTTATATATTATATTTTATATATTTTAGTTATCTATCATTAGATTAATAGAAATTCCTTACAAGAATTACTATTTATATTTTTATAATTTCAAAAACTTGTTGACTTTTAATTTTTTTTAAAATTAAATTATGTTGAATAAATTATTTTAATAGTTTTTTTTATTTTTTTTAGAAGGAGAAATTGAGAGAAATTATTTGAATTTTTAGTGTATAATCAAAATAGAAAATAAGAAAATAATTTATTAAAGAAATCGTGGATAAAATTTAAAAATTAGAATTAATAATCGGGCTCGGGTTGAACCCGATACTAATGAATTCTAATTTGGGTTAGGCTCGGGTTGGATTATTCGGGTTCAATGTCAGGCTCCGGTCGACTTATTTAGAACTTGAATTGGACTTAAACATGACTCAACTCAAATCTTATTATTCCGAGTTTGTAAATATCCAAATTTTTGGAATAAAATTTTTATTTTTATATTTATATTTATGTTTATTTATTTATTTATTTATTTCTTTTGTATAAAATGTGTACTATACATGTGTGATGTATTGTATATGTATGTATATATATATATATAGTAATGTATGCTATATGTATGCATGTATTTAAATATATATATATGTGTCTGTGTGTGTGTGTACACAAGACATGTGTGTGTGTACTGCCATGAGGTGTGTGCATGTGAGCTGTGTGTGTGTATGGTTGTGTTAGTGTGTGTGTGGGTGTAATATAATATATACATATACATGATACAAAAACACAAGCAACATTAAATGCAAGTCAGTGTGTGCAACAGTGTGTGCTGAGTGGTCTGTGTGGGTAATATACATATAATATATAATATACCTAAAGTGAAACAAGAAATGAAGAAAGCAGGAAAAGAATAGAAACAGAAAAAAAGAAATGGAAAGTCCACAAAGAGGGCGGTGCGGCGTGACAGTGTGTGTGATGCGTGGTGTGTGGCGTGTGGATATGTGCATATATATATATATATTATAATATATATATATATATATATATATGTTATCAAAAGAAAGAAAAAGAAGCAAGTAAGAAGTGAAAGAAAAGAGAAAGATTCAGAGAAAAATGGGCGGTGTAGTGGCTGTTGCGTGATGAAAAAGAGAGAGATTTGGGTAATGTGTAGCAAGTGGCAAAAAGATGTATATATATATATATATATATCATGTGTGTGCAGGTTTAGCAACAGGGATATCTACAATTATATATATATATATATATATATATTATATCGTGTGTGAGCTTGTGGTGGTGCAAGAAGGCGGGAAAAATATATATATATATGTATATATATATATATATATATATATATATGCAAGTGTAATGTGCAACAGAAGGTGCATACATGTGTGTTTGTGTAGCAGTGCAGGAGAGATTGTGAATCTCTATATTTATATATGTGTGTGATTGTGGGGTGGTACATGAAGTATTTATATATATATATATATATATATATATAAATATAGATATAGTGAGCTAAAATTGAGAGAGTGTAGCGGTGGAACAAGAAGAGAGCATGTAGGGAGAGATGAAGTATAGAGGAAGAGAGAGCTGTTGTTTGAGAGAAAATTGAGAACAGAGAGAGGGAAGGTTGGTAGCGAGACATATGTGTGCGCGTGTGTTTATGTAGCAGTAGGTGGTCAAATTTCTATCCCAGTGCCTCTAAGAATTAAAATGGTCTAAGAATTAAAATGGGTTGTTAAGATGTTTTTGTTGGAAGTAGTTCAGGGCAGCAGCAGCATTGGCCGTGGCTGTGGCTGCTACAGTGGAGATGGAAGATTGGGTTGGAGTGGACTCCCTCAATCTATTTCTGGGCTTTTTCTAGATGTGTGTTGGCCGATTACTGTTGTAAATCAGGAGCAGGGCTAGTAGTTGGGCAGTTTTAGTCCCGGGGAGCCATTGAGGATGGTCTCAGACCATGCTACTATTTCCTCATTTGAAATGAATAAGAACAACAATTATGGTGATGGCTTGAACCACCACCCTGGTGAAGTTGAGCTTGCTGAGCTGATTTGGGTGGAACTGTATTTTACTATTTGAGGAATCAAGGAACTCTTTTATGGGATAAGTTACAACAGTGCGTTGGAGAAGGGCCCTTGGAGTTAAATTAATATTGAGTTACTGAACTAAGATTTGATTTTAAGCTATAGACGATTGAGAGATATGATATTATATAATTTTGGCCCCAATGTCTGAAATTCAGTAACGGGTATTGATGAAGGGTATTTTTGGCTGATCATTATTAGTGGCTTGGGTGGAAAGCTACTCAGTTAAAGGTCGGAGCAAGATGTGATCGAGGACTTGTGACACTCGACTGTAGCTAGACAAAAGTTAAATTTAATTATTGTTTAGCTATTTAAAATTTAAAATAGAACTTTATGAAATTATAATTATGCCCAAAAATTATGGTTAATTATGAATTAACCCAAGGGATAAATTAATTAAATATTTATTTAATTAATTAAAAAATAAGAAATTACCAAAATACCCCTAAGTCAAAAAGTAATCCAACGGATTCCGATTAAAATAAAAGAATAGTAAAATTTTATTATTTCGAGCATTTCGGACTCAACCGTGGAGTACGATTTATGAAAAGAGGTCCCAAGAAATAAAAACCCATAAAAGTACAAAATGACCATTTTGCCCTTTTTAGTACAGATGCCCGAATTGAATTCCGCAAAAGCCTAAATCGACTTTGTTCGACGTTCTGGACCCAATGGTAGAGTTTATTCTAGTAAAATAGGAACTCATGATGTAAAGACATAAAATTTGATGAATAATATAATTTAAGTAGCAAATTGACTGAGTTATACTTCATGAATTTTAGGAACGCTGAAAGGCAAGGAGAGGGCGATCTGACCTTTTACATTCTTACTGTTAGTTCCAATACACTGCAAGCGCAACTTCTTAGGGTTGAAACAAACCTATCAGGTATGATATTTTGCTAAGTAAGAAATAGAATTAAGTTTATGAGTAATTGCCATATTGACTTGACGATTTACATATTGTTTGATTGTTTATATGCTTATGTATTTCTTGTTATCTTTTTGAAAGTTTGGTTAAGTGATAGATGTGGGCCATGACTATATGCATATTCCATGTGTTGTCACTGTGTGTGATTTATATTTTTAGAGAATTGTCAAGATGATGAATGTGTGAATCAAGCATGTGATTAAATTAATTATTCATGATATGCAGACTTGTGGAAGAAGCTTTGTGATTTAATGTCATTGTTGCTTTAAGTAGAATATGCATCACTTAAAGCATGCTTCATGTGTTGATAAATTGTCTCGTTGAGATTGCATTAGTGCATAGTGGAATCAATGCATATTGGCATGGTGTGATTCCTTGAAAGCATGGTGTGAGTTGAGCATGTGGTGCTATGCATTATGAGGGTGTAGATCCTGTGGTGAAAAACTCAAAATCGGCCATTGGTACTCACGCCAGCAGGGACAAACCGTAAAGTGAGACATACAGGTGGTGCTCACACCAGAGGAGAATGACCGTAAAGTGAGACATGGGTGTGGCATAGAGTTTGCATGGGTGTGTCATGCATATTGTTCATGTACTGTATTGATGACATTGGATGACATATAAATATAAATGTACACTTACACATGCCATGCTTTAATTTTGTTTCTTGCATTAGCATTATATTATACCAGCAGTTGAGCTGACCCATTCGTGGGATATCATATTACAGATGACGCCCCTGCTACATGAGACTGGATGAGGTCTTAATGAAAGAAAGGACTTGGAGTTATATTTGGCCCGTGGGGCGTATTTTGATGTTATATAAGGGCATAAGCCCTAGACTATTACATGTTTATTTGTATGTTATGAAACAACGAGCAAGGCCTTATGGATTGTATCAGAACAGGAATTGGGTTAGTGTTTGGAATACATGTAATTGTCCTTTATTTATTATCATTATTATTTTATTTTGTTCGTTTCCCTCGCGGCCCGGGTTCATGAAAATTCGGGGCGTGACAACGTGGTATTAGAGCATAGGTTCGAATACCTAGGGACAATGAGAGAAGTTTAGACCTTAAGTTATTTGAAGCTAGTTTGGGCAGTATGTTTTATGTGCACGTATTGCACTGGTATGCGCGGGTGTGCACTATACTAGATTTTTGATTGACTGAGAGTATGTGATCGTCTGATATAATGGTTGACTAAGATTAGAAACTCATGTCTATGAGATAGACTGTGTATTTTATGGGATAGGTCGTATGCCTAGTTATTTGAGATATAGGTTGTACACTTAGTTATCTATACGGTAGGTCGTATGCCTAGTTATTTAGGGGATAGGCTGTGGACCTAGTCATCTACTTGGTCGGATGTGTTCTCATATATATATATATATGTATATGTATGATAGGTTAGTACCCGATATTCATGGATTATAGTACTATGACTATGATATTTATACAGATTGGATTGGTCTCAAGTCTTGCGTTACAGTTGATGGATAGCGCCCCATCAGCCAGTAACAAAAAGAGTTGTGATCCATGAAGGGTTATCACCTAACTATAGAAGTAAGAAATAATGAAAATGAATTATAAAACCTTAAATGAACAAATGACAGCGAGGTAGTAAACCATGAATTAAAAGACACATAAGATCTTAGAATGCTAGAATAAGAATTTAGACTTGTGGAGATTTTTGTGCATGGACTGGATAGTGGATATAGAGATATTCTTGTGTTAAACTCGTTGGCGGAGAGATGTGTTATCTTTGGATAGCGTTCACTTAGGGTTGAGTATTGGTAAGCTAGTTGAACACTAGCATGAGTTGAGAATGTGAATATTGTATTATTTAAATGAATCCCTTCCTTGCAAAATGATGTGTTACAACTCGGTGTTAATTGTTTAGTGTAACTAACAGGAGGGGATGGTTGACTTGAGTTGTATAAGTGTTGATTAAGCAAGTATGTCTGTAAGATGTGTTAGATTCTCAAACGATGATTGGTGATCTTTTGTCTAAAGGAAAATGGTATAAACATGAATAGTTTGAAAAGAATATTGTTGTGGATTAATCTAGATTTTGATTTCGTGTTTAGGATGAATATTGAATTAGGAATGCGAAGGCGAATCTGAAAGTTTGAGTTTGTAATGATTTCTTTATTGAATTGGAGTCAGTTATATTGTCATGGATTGGGGAGGTAACCTAGTGATGAATGCTATTATCTTACTTAGTTCTATAAGATGATCGACACTAAATGTGATAAAAATAGTGGGTTGATTTAATGAACTTATGAAATAGGCCCTGTGAAAATAATGAGTTGAATGAATTGGGTCAAATTGAGGTGTGAATTATGAACCTAGTTCTAGCATAATTTATAAGATTGATTACAAAATTATAGTTGAATGAAGGATAAACATTGATTATCGCCTTGAAGGAAATTGAGTATCAGGTTAAGAGTCAGGTGATGTAAATTTTTGAATAAGAGTCTTGAGTTAAGATGCGAATTATGTGAACATACTTAGGGAGAGTGACGGTGTGTACTCCTGAGGGGGATAAGTTATTTATTTACTTCATGGGGTGTTCGTGGATCCTTCTAGGATGAACCTTGTTATGAGATAGGAGAGGTTAGACCTCGACTTAATTGGACTGGTTTGGATTACATGATTAGGTGAGTGCTTGTTCCTTTAGCGTGTGAAATTTGTACAATGTGTGGTATGCTTGGTTATTGATGAACTGGGACTAGATGCTTATATTTTATGCAGTAGACTAGACGAAATTAAGAGATAGACTATGTGCTTGTTGTCCATGAGATAGGCTATAAGCTTGTATATCCATAGGGTTGGGTGTATACCTAGTTACCTATGCAGCAGGTTGTATGCCTATTTATGTATATGTATATATTCTTGGGATGGATTTTATACTTAGGTGCTGATGTGGTAGGCTACGTGTTAGCTATTGAATGTTGCTTGTTCATTCTATATATGCATGCTAGTTTAGTACCTGTTATAGTACTGCGACTATGATATTTTCTTTTATATATATAGACTGATTGTTGTTAATGCATGTATAAGAGAATGTTTAAACATGTTTATATGTACGTGTGTTTCGATACATGTGAGTAAGGATTGAGGTATATTCATGATTTAAATTGGTGAAGAGTTCCACTAATGTTCTATTCTTGTGAACCTTGACGCATTGCTTTAAATTTCACGATTATGGTACTTGGAACTGGATTACTGAATTACATTGAGGTACATGTGACATATTGATGCCATAGTGATGAATTGTTAGATGATTGCAAGGCCTAAATTGTGGTTAGTTGGACAATTATCACATATACTGAGGGACTTGGGGGTATCTTTGTAGACATTGAGAATTTTATATTGTGTTGCATTATTAGGGTGGGTCATGATGCTTGGATGAAATTGGAAAATTGGCATTGGTAAGCCAACATGTTTGAGGATTTCATTATGCATTGTGCTATGTGGAGTGGGCCGTTACAGATGGGATCAGAACCAGACCCTAACAGGGAGTGTGGACATGTCTGCATGCCGTTGCACGCCCACCGATGAGGCTAAGCCTACGGGGGAGAGGGTAATGGGAGAAGGTAATGCATTCGACATCGCTTGGCGAAGAGAGAGGTGAATGATCCATGGGTAAAACTGCACATCTCCATGTTACAACACATTTTATGTAGACCTTTCTAGATTTTGCCGAAGAATGTGCTTGAGATTCAGAGTTTCTTGGGATTGGCAGGATACTACCATCGGTTTGTAGAGGGATTTTCTAGTCTTGCCACACCGATGACTCGTTTGACGCGCAAGGGCGTTAGATTTGAGTGGACAGACGACTGTGAGCAATCCTTTCAAGAGCTGAAGAGGAGGCTAACTTCAGCGCCCGTTTTGATTATACCTGAGGGAGGTATAGGCTATACCGTGTATTGTGATGCTTCCCGAGAGGGATTAGGCTGTGTACTGATGCAGGAGGGTAGAGTGGTAGCCTATGGCTCTCGTTAGTTGAAGAGCCATGAGAAGAACTACCCCACGCATGATTTAGAGTTAGCTGCCGTCGTCTTTGCACTTAAGATTTGGCGACACTACTTATATGGGGTGAGGTTCGAGGTGTTCTCAAATCACAAGAGCCTTAGATACATTTTCACGCAGAAGGACTTGAACCTTCGGCAGAGGAGATGGATAGAGTACATGGAGAACTATGACTTTAACCTTCAGTACCACCCTAGGAAGGCCTAATTCGTAACAGATGCACTGAGTAGGAGGCCAATGAGCACTGTAGTTAGCATTGCTATTAAAGAGTGAGAGATGATGGGGGACATTGGAGAGTTTGACTTAGAGCTCGCCGAGTTTGAGGGACATGCCACACTATTTAGTGAATGTGCACAGCCATCACTGTTGAGCAGGATTATTGAGGAATAGTTACATGACACGAAGGCTGAGCAGATTAGAGCATGAGTTGCAAGTGCCGAGGGCTTTGAGGGGTGGACAGTTCATTCTGACCTTATGTCACGCCCCGGATTTCTGCGAACCCGGGGAACGACTGAACTAAATAAAAGAAAAGAAAAGAAAGAAAGGACAAGTCAGTAAATTTCATTGTAATCTCCCTCGTCCTTATTCCTCAAATTTCTCCCAACAAGTTAAGGGAAGATTCCACATTTATTATGACCCAAAATCATTCCTCAACCTAACTCAAGTACCCCTTTCAATTAATGCTCAAAATACTTTAAATCATATTTAAAAACGGTTCCCAAAATGTTCTCAAAACCTTTCTCAAAGTGCCCTGTAACGGTTGCCCAACAAGGGTCTCAAAATACCCTAAGGTATAGTCCAAGAAGTGGTTAAGATTAAACTTGAATGCTTGTTTCAATTAACGTCTCAAATAATTTAAATCATGTTGAAAAATGATCCTTAAAACAACCTTAAATCATTCCCTAAATATTTCTCTAAAATGATGTCTCAAATGGCCCCAAAAGTAGTCTAAGACATGGTCCATAAATGAGCTAAGAAACCCACCAAATATCTCCTAAGGAATAAAGCCTAACACAGCCCATATTAGTGGCCCAACATGGCCCAAAAAGGTTACTAAAACAGTCCATAATGGGGCCCAAACATGGCCCAAAAATTGCTCAAACATGACCCAAAATAATGTCCAAATATGGCTCAAATGGTGTCCCAAAAATGGTTGAAAAAGGTAGCCCAAAAGGTGGCGGGATAGCAAGTGGGCAGCAGGTTGTCGCGCAACAAGGCAGCAGGCGCGCGGCACGCGCGCGCACCTGAGGGCGACAGGCAGGCAGGGCACGGCGCAGGGCGGCAAGCAGCGCGCGCGCGGTTGGGCGGCTGGGCACTACAGAGGCGTGTCAGGGGCTGTTTTCTGATTTTTTACTATTCATGGCTGCAAGCTAATTTTCCATTTCTGAATTTTTTTCCAAGTTTTTCAAGCCCACATTTTCCCACTTTTTAGCCCATTTCCCAAGGACATTTTCCTCCTAATTTGGACACTTTTCCCAACCATTTAAATGGTGTTTTACATATTGAATTCCCACTTTAATTTTTTAAAAATTTGGGCATAGTTTCCTTTGTTTCTCTAAGTGTTTTCCCCACACCTAATTTCCACAATATAAATGGTTATAAATTCATAAATATCCACTCTCACTTGAGGGCCACAATCCTCATAATCCAACATACATCAATGTAGTATACATTTAAATAAAACATCATACATTCACTAGTTCCAATACTTCCATGGAATACACTTTTAAATCATAACCATCATGTTTTCATTGGGTCACAACCCATATATTTTAAAAGAAAAGAAAACATATGCCCCAAGGGCTAAATCTTCAATTTAGTCCATGTCTTCCCGTCCTCCAAGACTTGCACAAGTCTCAAGTACCCGGGGTCTCATCTGAAATATATTGCCCAAGAATGGGTCAGCTCAACTACTGGTATAATGTAATACTAAGACTAGAAACAAATTCAAGGGATGTGGCATGTGCATGTGTACAGTTTAAAAGCTACATTCCGTTATCCCCAATGCTCATGCAATGTCTATATGCGTGACACACACATGCAACTCTATGCCACCCATATCTCGCTTCATGGTCCTTCCCCATCAGCCCGCGAGTACTGTAGTATGTCTCGCTTCACGGTCCTTCCCCGTCAACCTGCGAGTACTGAATTTGGCCAGATTTTGAGTTTTTCACCACAGGATCTACATCCTCATAATGCATAGCACCTTGTGCTTAACTCACACCATGATATCAAGGAATCACACCATGTCAAAATGCCATGTTTTTATTATGCAAGTTTAATGTAGCAATGCATCAAACACATGGTGTCCATTATCCCAAAGCATATAACTCAATTCAGGAAATTTAAATTTAAACTTCAAGACATCACCCTCACAACATGTATGCATCATAATTGAATATATCCACACATATGTAAAGCACAAGTCTCACACTTTCAACAAATTCATAAGGGCTTAGAATTCTATTAAATATAAAAGCATCAAATCATTACATGGCCCAACCAAAACGTGTGTCAATGATTACATGGGTTGATAATCTCATGGCACAATTCTATCTATAAAATACACACCAAACAAGGCAAGAAATCACCCAAAATCAACAAGAATAAAAATACTCATAAACTACCAACTCTAGGCTTTTCAAAGGAGTTACTTCTTAGGTGATCTCTTAACCTTAGATACCTATTTACAGCAGTTCAAATACATGTAAAAACACATAGAAACTTGAATCTATAGCTAGCTTAACACTACATCATACCTAAAATTAGTTTTTCTGACCTGCGGTGGCTGTGTTTGCTAGACTACCAAACTTTTTAGTGATAATATAGTACTCATGGAGATGAACAACTTCTCAGAAGGAAGTTCGGCCAAAATCCCACTCAAAATATGTGTTTCGGCAGCTTGAATTCTTGAATTTCTAGGGCTTTTCTTACTCTCTCTCTCTCTATAAGAACATGAAAGGCTGGAGATACAGAATGATTTTTGTATCTGCAGCTCACTGAGGCTGCTATTTATAGTGAGGGGTCAAAGGGGGCAAGGGCAAATGACCATTTTGCCCTTAAAGAGCCCGAAAACCTGTTACTCTACAGCTCATTCCTAAACGCTTCAATTTGAGATTCTGTTTTATCAAATATTCATAAAATTATTTTAAATAAAAACTCTTAGAAGAAAATATTTTCATTTGAGATCGGGTTTGGCTGTTTCCACCCGGGCTACCCGAATGCCCTTTTTGGTCATTTCTGAAAACTATTTTCGTTTTGGCTAAATTTCATATAGCGGTTATCTCACAATATTCTAAGCATATTTCTCTTCTATGACACGTTCAAAATATGCTTCTAAACATGTCAAACGGTGACATAATGTCAAAAAACGTTCTACCGACAAAATTAGCTTTTATCTACAAAACCGTACATACTAAATGTCCTACCGGCAAAACAAAAATTTTTTTCTCATTTTTCAGATCTCTACACCTTAGCTTGAGGTATATGGGAAGAGTCTTTGTTCCCAAGCCTCTTAGAACTGATGTCTTTAGAGATTTCCATCATTTACGCCTAGCAGTGCACCCAGGGGGCACTAAGATGTACCATGATTTGCGTCGTCAGTATTGGTGGACAGGGATGAAGGCAGATGTAGCACAGTTTGTATCTAGATATCGCACGTGCCAGCAGGTAAAGGCTGAGCACCAGAGACCTGGGGGTTTGTTACAACCATTGCCAGTGGCCGAGTGGAAGTGGGAATTTGTTACCGTGGATTTTGTGATGGGTCTTCCGAAGTCACCTAGAGGTCACGATGCCGTTTGGGTTGTAGTTGAAAGGTTGACGAAGTCTGCACATTTTCCACCAATTAGAGCGACGGATTCAGCGGATGTCCTCAGTAGGTTGTATGTCCGAGAGATAGTACGACTATATGGGGTTCCTGTTTCCATTGTTTCAAACAGAGACCCACGTTTCACGACACGGTTTTGGCAGTCTTCAGACAGCCTTAGGGACTCAGCTACAGTTTAGTACTGCCTTCCACCCTCAGATTGATGGACAGTCAGAGCGTACCATTCAGATCTTTGAGGACATGCTTAGAGCCTGTGTTATGGACTTTAGGGGTAGCTAGGAGGATCACCTTGCCTTGGTAGAGTTTGCCTACAACAACAACTATTAGTCTAGCATTGAGATGGCACCATTTGAGGCGTTGTACGGTAGGCCGTGTCGCTCACCCAGTATGCTGGACTGAGGTAGGGGAGACAGCTTCTTTAGGGCTCGACATAGTCCATAAGACCATGGGCAAGATATAGGTGATTAGACAGTGTCTGTTGACCACACAGAACCGCCAAAAGAGCTATGCAGACAAGAGGCGACGACCTTTTCATTTGATGTTGGGGGATATGTGTTCCTCAAGGTAGCCCCATGGCGAGGATTGAGGAGATTTGGGCGCAGTAGGAAGCTGTCATCACGGTTTATAGGCCCATTTGAGATCCTTGGGAAGGTTGGTGCAGTGGCCTATAAGCTAGCATTACCGCCACAACTATCTGGGGTTCACGATGCCTTCCATGTGTCAATGTTGAGGAAGTACGAACCCGACCCCTCATATGTACTAGATTGGGTAGATCTTCAGTTTGAGGGTGACGCTTCTTATGATCAGAAGTCCGTAGAGATATTGGACTCGAGGGACCAAGTTTTGCGAGGCAAGACCATCCCTTTGGCCAAGGTTCGTTGGAACCATCATGGGGTCGAGGAGGCGACTTGGGAACGTGAGGCTGAGGTCCGTGCTAGGTATCCCGAGTTGTTTGCTCATTGATGTATATTTTAAATTTCGGGACGAGATTTCTTTGAGGGAAGGATGTAAAGATCCGAATTTTTGGAATAAAATTTTTATTTTTATATTTGTGTTTATTTATTTATTTATTTCTTTTGCATAAAACGTGTACCATACATGTGTGATGTATTATATATGTATGTATATATATAGTAATGTATGTTATATGTATCCATGTATTTAAATAAATAAATATATATATATATATGTGTGTGTGTGTGTGTATGTGTGTACACAAGACATGTGTGTGTGTACTACCATGAGGTGTGTGCATGTGAGCTGTGTGTGTGTATGGTTGTGTTGGTGTGTGTGTGGGTGTAATATAATATATACATATACATGATACAAAAACACAAGCAACATTAAATACATGTCAGTGTGTGAACAGTGTGTGCTGAGTGGTCTGTGTGGGTAATATACATATAATATATAATATACCTAAAGTGAAACAAGAAATGAAGAAAGCAGGAAAAGAATAGAAACAGAAAAAAAAAAAGGAAAGTCCACAAAGGGGGCGGTGCGGCGTGACAGTGTGTGTGATGTGTGATACGTGGTGTGTGTTGTGTGGTGTGTGGCGTGTGGATATGTGCATATATATATATATATATGTTGTTAAAAGAAATAAAAAGAAGCAAGCAAGAAGTGAAAGAAAAGAGAAAGATTCAGAGAAAAAAGGGCGGTGCAGTGGCTGTTGCGTGATGAAAAAGAGAGAGATTTGGGTAACGTGCAGCAAGTGGCAAAAAGATGTATATATATATATATATCATGTGTGTGCAGGTTTAGCAACAGGGATATTTAAAATTATATATATATATATATATTATATTGTGTGTGAGCTTGTGGTGGTGCAAGAAGGCAGAAAAAAAAAATATATATATATATATATATATATATATATATATATATGCAAGTGTAACGTGCAACATGAGGTGCATACATGTGTGTTTGTGTAGCAGTGCAAGAGAGATTGTGAGTCTCTATATTTATATATGTGTGTGATTGTGGGGTGGTACAAGAAGTATTTATATATATATATATATATATATAAATATAGATATAGTGAGCTGAAATTGAGAGAGTGTAGCGGTGGAACAAGAAGAGAGCATGGAGGGAGAGATGAAGTATAGAGGAAGAGAGAACTACTGTTGGAGAGAAAAATTGAGAACAGAGAGAGGAAAGGCTGGTAGCGATACATATGTGTGCGTGGGTGTTTATGTAGTAGTAGGTGGTCAAATTTCTATCCCAGTGCCTCTAAGAATTAAAATGGGTTGTTGAGATGTTTTTGTTGGAAGTAGTTTAGGGCAGCAACAGCATTTGTCGTGGCTACGGCTGTTATAGTAGAGATGGAAGATTGGGCTGGAGTAGACTCCCTCAATCTATTTCCGGGCTTTTTCTGGATGTGTGTTGGCCGGTTATTGCTGCAAATCAGGAGCAGGGCTGGTAGTTGGGTAGTTTTAGTCTTGGGGAGCTGTTGAGGATGGTCTCAGACCATGCTACTATTTCCTCATTTGAAATGAATAAGAGCAACAATTATGGTGATGGCTTAAACCACCACCTTGGTGAAGTTGAGCTTGCTGAGCTGATTTGGGTGGAACTGTACTTTACTATTTGAGGAATCAAGGAACTCTTTTATGGGAGAAGTTACAACAGTGCGTTGGAGAAGGGCCCTTGGAGTTAAATTAATATTGAGTTACTGAACTAAGATTTGATTTTAAGCTATAGACGATTGTGAGATATGATATTATACAATTTCGGCCCCAATCTCTGAAATTCAGTAATGGGTATTGATGAAGGGTATTTTTGGCTAATCGTTATTAGTGGCTTGGGTGGAAAGCTACTCAGTTGAAGGTCGGAGCAAGACGTGATCGGGGACTTGTGACACTCGATTGTAGCCAGAAAATGTTAGATTCAATTATTGTTTAGCTATTTCAAATTTAAAATAGAACTTTGTAAAATTATAATTATGCCCAAAAATTATGGTTAATTATGAATTAACCCGAGGGATAAATTAATTAAATATTTATTTAATTAATTAGAAAATGAGAAATTACCAAAATACCCCTAAGTCAAAACGTAGTCCAACGGACTCCTATTAAAATAAAAGAATAGTGAAATTTTATTATTTCGAGCATTCTAGACTCAACCGTGGAGTCTAATTTATGAAAAGAGGTCCCAAGAAATAAAAACTCTTAAAAGTGTAAAATAACCATTTTGCCCTTTTTAGTACAGATGCCCGAATTGAATTCCGCAAAAGCCTAAATCGACTTTGTTCGACGTTCCGGACCCAATGGTAGAGTTTATTCTAATAAAATAGGAACTCATGATATAAAGACATAAAATTTGATGAATAACATAATTCAAGTAGCAAATCGACTGAGTTACACTTCATGAATTTTAGGAACACTGAAAGGCAAGGAGCGGGTGATTTGACCTCCTACATTCTTACTGTTAATTCCACTACACTATGAGCACGACTTCTTAGGGTTGAAACAAACCCATCAGGTATGATATTGTACTAAGTAAGAAATATAATTAAGTTTAGGAGTAATTGCCATATTGACTTGACGATTTACATATTGTTTGATTGTTTATATGCTTATGTGTTTCTTGTTATCTTTCTGAAAGTTTGGTTAAGTGATAGATGTGGGCCATGACTATATGCATATTCCATGTGTTGTCACTGTGTGTGATTTATATTTTTAGAGAATTGTCAAGATGATGAATGTGTGAATCAAGCATGTGATTAAATTAATTGTTCATGATATGCAAACTTGTGGAAGAAGCTTTGTGATTTAATGTCATTATTGTTTTAAGTAGAATTTGCATCACTTAAAACATGCTTCATGTGTTGATAAATTATCTCATTGAGATTGCATTAGTGCATGGTGGAATCAAGGCATATTGGCAAGGTGTGATTCCTTGAAAGCATGGTGTGAGTTGAGCATGTGGTGCTATGCATTATGAGGGTGTAGATCTTGTGGTGAAAAACTCAAAATCGGCCATTGGTACTCAGTCCAGCGGGGACGAACCGTAAAGTGAGACATACAGGTGGTGCTCACACCAGCGGAGAAGGACCGTAAAGTGAGACATGGGTGTGGCATAGAGTTTGCATGGGTATGTCATGCATATTGTTAATGTACTGCATTGATGACATTGGATGACATATAGATATAAATGTACACTTGCACATGCCACGCCTTAATTTTGTTTCTTGGATTAGTATTATATTATACCAGCAGTTGAGCTGACCCATTTGTGGGATATCATATTACAGATGACGCCCCTGCTACATGAGACTGGATGAGGTCTTAATGAAAGAAAGGACTTGGAGTTATATTTGACCCGTGGGGCGTATTTTGATGTTGTACAAGGGCATAAGCCCTAGACTATTACATGTTTATTTGTATGTTGTGAAACAACGGGTAAGGCCTTATGGATTGTATCAGAACATGAATTGGGTTAGTGTTTGGAATACATGTAATTGTCCTTTATTTATTATCATTATTATTTTATTTTGTTCGTTTCCCTCGAGTCCTGTGTTCGTGAAAATTCAGGGCGTGACAGAGTTGCACCTCTAGATACCACTCTCTCACATGAGTGGGTTCTACGATTAATGGGATCCATCATGAACCTGCCAGTGGGACCTGCACTTGTGAGAGATTGATGTAGAAGGTTGTACAAATAGTGGTGTCCTAACATTAGTTCATTCTTTAAAATAATGTAATTTCTATATTGTTTTATTGATATTTTCCAAGTTCATAATTAAAAGAATATTATATTTCTGAACAACTCCTTAACATACAAATCAAAAACCAGTTTTCCATTATATTGTTATGAATATTGCTTTAGTCATCAAATATTATTTGAGATCAATCAATAAATTGAAATTTGCAGTAGCAGATGTGTTCTTGTGGAGAGACAAAATGGTCTCAGTAGCGCTTCCGATTGGGATTACGAAATATGGATTCTTTTTCAGGTTTTGGAATACCATTTTGTGATAGTCACATCTTGATCACATCAATGCTCGTAATCTTCATTTGGAGCAGAATCATAATCTTCCTCTTTTTATACATATCTGGGCAGGAAATTACTGTAACCCTCAAATGGTAACGTCATTGACAAAATACCCTTTAGTATGATAATGGCTACACGGTAACATTCTTATAATTAATAGTTACGGAAGGATAAAATTTATTAATTATTAAAAATTTTCATATTTTTATTAATTAATAAATAATTCTTACATGTAAATGATTTTTGGTACAAAAATAACATCTTATATACAATTTTTTAAAAATATTTTATTTATTTATATATAAAAATAAAAAAATATATAATACTCAACTTAAGACAAAAAAAAACTCTTAATCTCATTTTTAAGTAAAATATTATGTCTACTGATGTCATAATTTTCTCACTTCCAATACTCTTTTGATTTTGATTATTTTAAATTAATAAATATAATTATCAAGACATGTTATAAATAGGATATATATAAATACATATATAACTATTTTATTTTTCTAATAATTAATATTATAAAGAACTTCTCTAGAAAAAAATAATTATTAGATAACAAAGTTATTAATTATTGACTGTAGAAATAAGTTGATTCTTTAAAAAATTATTAATTATTACATTAATAAATATTAATTATAAGGGGCCGAGTGTAATTGGAGTATGGCTTTTGTAGGCTTTTAGGGGCTGTTTGTGAATTCTTCAAATTGGATCAAGTTAGAACCACCCCCATGAAGTTATTTGATTTTTTAAGAAAATTAACTCTTTTCTAGTATGACTTTGTTCAGGTTTTACGTATTTTTTAAAGCAGATATAAATTAATATATTGTTAAAAAGTACTTACCAAATAATAAAAAATTTAAAATTAGTTCATTTATATTTTACAAAATCGATTTTAACCTATTCCAAACCAAAACAGGCCACTATAGAGCCATTAACACATCTCAAACCAAAACATTTCGCAGCTAACAGCAAGGCACAGATAACCCATGGAGTGAGCAGAAGCACAAGAGACCTAAACCCACACTTGTCTCTTTAAAGAGCTCAAACCAAAACAATAATAATAATAATAATAAATTTCATCCAATTTTTTACTGCTAGACACAAGATTGTGGAATCTACGTAACAAATGCACAATAAATTCCATCATCTTGTATTTAAAAATAAAAATAAAATAAAAAACTTATTATATTTAAAAATTTATTTATTCTTATTCTTATTATTACTTCGTTTAGAAATGAAAAGAAAAAAAGGTGAGAAGGGTTGTTTGTAGAGGTGTCAAACGGGCACCAAGTGGGTCGTGCCATGCCATGCCGATCTTCGAAATCATTAGGCCCAACCCAGCTCGTTGGTGGGCCGTGCCATATCGGCCCATGCACTTTTCAATTTCTTTTTGGTCAATTTTTTTATAAAGATTACATGATATTTTTAACGTTATTTGCCTTTTATTGTTTTTTTTTAATAAAAATGTTATATTAACATTTATTTATTTAATGTTGTTACGTGGTACGGTTGTAGTTAAATGTTAGTTAATAGTCTAATATATATATATATATAATTTTATTTTATTTACTTTTCTTTCATTTATTTTTTCCAAGATTTTTGGTTAATTTCTTTTTAAGATTACATGATATATATTTTTAATTTATTTACCTTTTTTTTTTTTTTATAAAAATGTTAGATTAAGATTAATTTACTTAATGTTATTCCGTTGCAGTTAAATGTTAGTGTTGAGTTCGTAACCACAGCGGAAGCGATTTCAAAAATCTATTTGAATCTTTTTCTTTACATAAATCATACAATCTTGAAAAGCGGGTTAGAATTACCTTATTCTTGATAGTCTTGATTATTGAAGAAGACTTCTTGAAGAGATTGATGCAATCTTCTTTCTCTTACTCCTCTAGGTCTTCTTCTCTTTTCACTTAGGCAAACCGTATCGCAGGAGAGTGGGCTACCTCTTATTTTTGTCTAGCACAAAATCTTATGATAAATGACTCCCTACATATCATATATATATATATATATATATATATATATATATAGGGCTTAACCTAATTAGGGTAAGAGAAGGGATCTAGTGGGTCCCACTAGGTTAGCTTCTAATTAGTCAATTAAATCTTAATTATCTCATAATTAATTTTAATTGACTAATTAATTTCAATTAACTCTACTATATAATTGAAATTGTACTCCAACTTAGTAGAATAAAGTAAACTCGTATACATTATACTTCTGCAGTTGGCCCCTCTACATGGATACTAATAATCAGAGTTCCATATTATATTGTCAAATAAATTCTCTAATTATTTTAAGAACCTAATTCAATAATTATTAATCACTTGCAATTGGTCATCATTTCAATAAACAATTTATTGAAAAGACCGGATCCAAATTTTAGTAATTAACCCATTGAATTAGCACAAAGGTGATATCCATCTCTTTAATATATAGAGTGTAGACTTCATCTTGAGAATATGTGTTCCCACAGTCCAAATAATAACATCTCAAGATACCGAGGTGCTGATCTAAAAGACCTCACTCATTGGTAACTCAAAGTCATTACTATTCAGAACTTGAGTTTACTACCCTATCAGGATTAAGAGCTTATTGAGGAATTGGTCAAACATGGCCCATGAGAGTGGCAAAACATGACCCAATAGGGTGGCCAAACATGGCCTAAGGATTGGCTAAACATGACCCAATGAGGTGGCTAAACATGGCCCAAAAGGGTGCCCAAACATGGCCTAAAAGGGTGGCCAAGAGCTGGTGTCAAGAGGTTGTCAGGGCGGGGTGCCATGAGCTGTCAAACAGCAGGACAGCAAGGCGTAGGGTGTGCGAGGGGCGTGCGGCAGGGGCTGGGCATGGCCTAGGCTGTTTTCTTGCAAGTTTACTATAGCTACCACAGCTGAATTTCTCTATTTTTGTAGCAGATTTTCTCTGTTTTCTTAATTTTTTTCAAAGTGTTTCAAGCTACTTTTTCTCATTTTTAGCCTATTTCCTCAAGGTTTTTAACCCCTCCTTTTTGGCACTTTTTTTTCACCTATATTTAGGGTGTTTCACACACCTAACTAACCTTTCAATTTCATAAAATTTTAGCATTGTCTCCTTTGTTTTCTAAGCCATTTTCCACCTAATATTTCACAACACAATCCCTCATTTTTCAAACTAGCAACCAAAATACATATTTTTAATTCAACTAAACACTTATACATCATTTAAAATATACAAGCCTCCATACATACATATATACTTAAAATTTAAAATATCACAACCTCATGTTCATTACAATTTTAGGGTCTTGCCTATTATTTTCATAATATACAAGATTTCTACAAGTAGATACACATGTTTTAGGGCTTATGCCCCCATACATACAAAAACATGCCCCAAGGGACAAATGTCCTTCAAAGTTCACTTCTCCTCCATCCTTCAAAATTTCATCAAGTCTCAAGTACCGGGAGCCTCATTTGTAGTATGATATCCCATAAAGGGTCAACACAACTGTTGGTATGACATAGTGCTAATGCAAGGAACAAAGTTAAGACATGGCATGTGCAAGTGTACATTTATAAGCTATAACCCTCCAATCCATCAATGCTATGCAATGGTAATATGCATGACACACACATGCAACTCTATGCCACACCCATGTCTCGTTTCACGGATCGCTCTCGTTGGATCAGCGAATACCAACACCCGTTTCACGGATCGCTCCCGTTGGATTAGCGGGCACCAATGCAATGGCCAATTTTGAGTTTTTCACTATAGGATCTACACTCTCATAATGCATAACACCGAAGTGCTCAACCCATACTATGTTTTCAAAGAATCACAATATGCCAATATGTTTTGATTTTTCTATGCAATTTCAATGAGGCAGTTTATCAAATACATGGTATACACCTTAAATTATGCATCATACATAAAGTAAATTTTAACTTTCAAACCACTAAATTTTTTCCACATGAATATATGCTATATACAATCAATTTAAACACATGCTCATGTTACATGTTCACTATCTTAACAATTTTCAAGGAACACATAATTACACCAAGCATCAATGCATTAAACAACCATATCTCCCAAAACATAAAGCCTACCCATATGAACATAAGTCACAATACAATAATTTAAACATGTATTCAAGTTACATATTTATCATTTTGACAAATTCTCAAAGAACTCAAAGAACACACAAATACACAAATTACCAACTCTAGGTTTTCAAAGCAACCACATCCTAAGTGACTTTTTAATAGCACATAAACATATAAATCACTCAATCAACTTATAAAAATGTAAAAAAACTTAACTCTATTCCTAACTTAGCAAAATATCATACCTAAAAGGGTTTTTCTCAACCCTAGGGAGTTGTACTCACTATGTAGCCTAACCAATAGGTGAGAATATAGCCCTTGATGTAGGGAACAACTTCCTAGAAGGAAGCCTTAGGAGAATCCTATCCTAGAGATGAGTTTTAAAGGCTTAAAAGTTAGAAAACCCTAGGTTTTCTTCACTTTTCTCTCCATGCACGAGGCTGCTGTGTTTCTCCAAACCATTTATTATATTTCTATCTCTAAAGGGATGTATTTATACTAAAGGGGCTAAGGGATAAAAAGACCCTTTTGTCCTTAATGAGTTCGGGACCCCGTTACACTACAACCCGTCCCGAAATGCCTCAATTCGACATTCTGCTTTAACTAAAGTTCTTAAAATTATTTTAAATGAAAAATTTTTAAAAACTTTATTTTCGCCTGCGGGCAGGTTTGGCCGGGTCCACCCGGTCCACCCGGGATGCCCTTTATGATCCATTTTTCAAACTATCTCCGTTTAGGCTCAAATTTTCACAGGAGATGTATTTTAACATTCTAAGCATGTTTCTCTTCTATGGAAATACTCAAATTATACTTCTAAACATAACTTATGCTTAAATAATACATGTATAACGTCTTATCAGCAAACAATGCATGAATAGTGCCCTACCGGCAAAAATGAAAAATTTGTCTTGATTTTTCAAATCTTTACAGTGAAAGCTGTTATTATCTCCTCATCCATCCGATTTTGAATGCGAAGTCTTGATTCCTCCCAATCTTTCATGCAAATGAGGGCCTTCAAAATGTCCGGTGCTAACATGGACCTTCTTTCATCTAGTATCCTATTACCTGCACTAAAAACTGACTCTGATGCTACTGTTGAGACTGGAGGAGTTAGTAGATCACCGGCCATGATGAAAAGCACAGGAAAGCTTCTTTCATTTGATTTTCACCATGTCAAAATATCAAAAATTTCTATTTCTTTAGCAATTAGAAAACTCATAAAATCAATTTCTAAATATCTAGTTAGTTCAAATCTAGAAGAAGAAGAGGAGGAGGAGGAGGAAGAAGAAGTACCTAGCGATCTTCTCCTATTAAGAATGCAAATACATGACTTTTACTCAAAATGTTAGAAGAATAAGTGGAAACAATATTTTCACTTTCATTATAATCATATTTTATTACATATTTATTAAATACATCATATAATAAACTTTTTATTTGTTCATTAGTAATTCTTAACTGAAAATTTAAATTTTCTGCTATTCCATCAATAAAATGCTCTACACTAGTTATTTTTATTCTTGGATCTATTACTGCAGCTAAAGTAAAAATTGAGGGGTAATTCTTCTAATTCTTTTAATTTTTTCTTCTATTATTGCACACATACATTTAAAATTCTCATTTTTCCCATGTATTGCAAAATTATAAGAAATATGATATAATTCAGACATGGCAATACAAGAAGTGGGATAATAAACACCTGAACAATTATTTGTTGTAGTATAAAAGTTTTTTAAAAATGATTTAAATGTAAAAGCTAAAGCCTAATATAGAGTAGTTAAAATGTGATTGTCATGCTTCTCATTATAAAAATCAGTAATTACTTGGTCATATTTCTCACAAGACTTAAGCATGAGATATGTCGAGTTTTAACAAGTTGAAACATCTGCTCTAATTTTTTTTGGTTTTAAATTACAACTTGTACATAAATTTTTAAATTCATGAGTTCTAGAATTTGAATTAAAAATCCAAAAAAATTGTTGTTCTAATTTTTGCTACTTGGATATCAATTAATTTCAATTCATCTTGCACCATTAAATTAATTATACGACAAACACATCTACCATGGAAAAAAAACACCACCAACTGGTGGACGTAAAATACATTTAAACATGTCAATAGAAGTAGTATTAGCAATAGCATTATCAAAAGTAATGCTAAAGTTTTTATCTTGAACTCCATATTATCTAAAAATATTCATAATACAATTAAATATATTACTAGCATCATGAGGAGGATCCATGCTACGGAATGCAATAATTTTTTTATTTAAAATCTAATTATTGTCAATATAATGTGCAGTCACACAACAACAACTTCCATTATTCTTACCTCTCCATAAATCAGATGTGTAAGAAATAGACGCATTAAAGGAAGAAATATCATTAATTACATCATTTTTTAAAATCTTAAATCTTTTCATATAATCTTTTCTAATACTGTTTCTAGAAATTGCTTTATAACCAGGTTGCATATAATCATGCATTAGATTTTGAAAATGAATATCTTACCCCAAAAGTAAAGGTTGTTCCCCAGTAGCTATATAACTAGCAATGCCATCCCTCACATTGTCATTTGAGTATGTCCAATTTCCCACAGAACCAATACTACTACTTTGACTAAGTTGTGCTTGTCTACGGTTATTAACGCCATATTTTTTTAAATATTTTTTATATGTCTATTAAGATGGCCCGTGCCACTACTACTTTACATGTATAATTGGTCTTGCAATATTTGCAAACAGTCCATTCTTTCACTTGGCCGTTAATAGTTAATAGTTCTAAGGTAAAATGAGCCCACACTCCCAATGTGTAGGATCTTTTAGGCCTAGGAAGACAACTAGATGTAACATCGATTGATGCAGGGATACTAGAATTGGCAGAAAATTGTTTATCATCAAATTCATTATATTTACCATAGTCAAGGTTTTCTAGGTTAATATTTTCAATAGGGTTCATTTTCAAATTTAATATAATTAAACAATGACAATTAAAAATATTGATGTTACTCTTTTTGATCAGAGAGGCCTCTCGTCCTTCGCTACTTGTCAAGAACTCAGGGTTAGAGGGTCACTGAATAGGCTTCGGTGGTAGCCGCACCGATGATAAAGTCAATAAAGAAAATAAAGCTATAATTAAAAATAAGAATTGAACATAAATTGAAAGTGTACCTGATGGTCTTATTTATAAATTGTAGATCTCCTAAGTTGAGTAAGATTAGGAGCAATAAAAGTAGGGATTCGAAGATATCCAAAAATAGTAGTTGCCATATTGAACTTTGTTTCCTTATTCTGAGGTCGGTAGGATATGGAAGGCGGTGCCATGTTCTAAACCACATACCTCTGACCCCCCATGCCCATGTGATCTAGATAGAACAATCTTTCTTGATCTGTACCCTAAAGAACTCTGTATATACATGTGTCCTGTTTCAAAAATATTTATCACTTTATGGTATATCAGCTACTCCCCTTCCAAGCCTTAGTTCTGTGAGATCCGTGCAGAACTGAGGTTAGGGTTTCTGAGGTGTTACATGTATGATAGTTATAAATGCGCCGCTCCATCTTTTACGACTGCCATTGATGTGACATTCATTGCGTCAGCCATCGGTTAGAATTACGAGACCATTATTGCTTTAACTACCGCAACGGTTCGGAATCAAAGGCCTTTCTCGCGACAACTGTTAAACCCTTATAAAAAGGTGGAGGAGTACACTGACACTCCTCCTTTCATTATTTTCTGCCTCTCGAGAAACTCATCATATTTCTTAGAGAAAAACTTCGAGTAAGACGAGTTCCGATGTAAGAAAATCAACTTTGATCAAATCTAGCGATTAGGTATGGTTCCAAAAACATTCCCTGAATTCTTTGTATCTTCTTATACTCTTCCCCATTTTTTATTTAGACCATGTCGGCTTCTGATGCCCAGTCAAGCACTGGCTATAACATAGAAGAGTTTTTGGAAATGCATGAGCAAACGGATATAAACCTTATAAGTAATAGCCTATCGAGGAATTTAGAAAATAGGAGTGTCAGCAACCTGAACCTTGGTTTTAAAGTTAGGATAGTGGAGGCTTTTGCCGAGCCTATAAATATTGCAGGGGAAACCTCGGGCAGACCATACAAAAGGGAGGAGGGAGAAAGTGCCACGACTTAGGGCATAATAGATGCTCTGAGGGCTACTTTTGACTTCCGTACCAATATGTCCTGTAGGGTGCCAGGGCCTATGGATCATCCCTCTGATACTGAGCAAGGTGAGATATGCGTCTACCTTGAGTGGTTTGAAATAGGGGTTAGGTTTCCCTTTCACTCATTAATTAGGAAATTTTTTAATTGGTTTAATATCTGCCTTGCTAACCTGAATATAAACAGTTGGAGGCATTTACGGGGGCTCATAGTTTTAGGAAACTTGAACAATGTTGAAGTGGACCTTCCATTGATAAGGAGCAATATGGACATGAGATACCTGAAGTCAAAGGGCATGTTTTATATATCTTTCAACAAAGGGTTCAAACTTCTCTCCTCTATACCCACTTTCAACAAGACCCAGAAGAAGTGATACTTCTTTGTAAAGGGAGGATGGGAGTTCGAGGACTTCGAGAGTCGAGTTTCAACTTTTTCATGGAGGACTGGGACTAAGGGTGAGGTCTCTTTTTTATTTTGTATTTTTTGGGCTTTCTGATTTTGTGTATTGCTTCTCTTTTTTTAGCCTAATCTTGTGCTTCCGTGTAGATAAGAGAGCCTGGAAGAGATCGATCTTTACAGTCAATCTTTAACAAAAGTGCAAGAGGCTCATTCAGACCAGCAACCATTCTCACGACGCCATTCTCTGCCCTAACAATTTGATGGAGGCTGGCTTAGTGCGGGATTGGTCTGAGAGTTTGAAGAAATCTCTAGTGACTGGATGAGCCTCAGGGAAGAAGAAAAAGAAGGTTAGTGAAAGCTCTTCTCCTACCGAGCCTCCTCTTCAAGTAAAGAGAATGAGGCTAATATCCAACTCCCCTAAAAGAACCGTCTCAGAGGATTTGGTGATTTCCCCTGTTCAGGAGGCCCTTCTACTCCCAGTGCCTACTATTTAGAAGAAGAAAAGTGGGATGGGTAAGTCTGTTGCTGTTTCCCCAGAGTTCGATGTTCTGGCTCGTTGGCCGTGAAGAAGGCTTATGGGGACTCATAGGTAACAGGCCCAAATAAGTTCAAAGGGCTGAGGGTGCATAAGATTGCCAAAGATCTGATGGCATTCCATATAAGGGTGAGTTTTGTATAATTTTTTTTTTTTTACCTTCCTGGCTCTATGACATATTTTGACCTGTTTGTGCTACTTGTTATTTTTTAGGCCGTGTATAGCTTAACAGCCATTATGGACTCTCCGAAGGCATCTCAAGCAGATTGACGCCCTTTAATCTAAGCTCGATGAAGCTAGACTTCAGCTGGGAATAGCTCAGTCCTCTACAGTAATGGCCGAGGAAAAACTAAAGGAAGCAGCCAACTCCTATTCTATTCTAGAGTCTGAGAGGGATGCCCTTGCTCTTGAATTAGAAGACCTTAAAAGGAGGTTCGCAGACTCCCAGGCTGCCTCCAATCAAAAGGTTCAAGATACCACTGAAGCCGTCAGAACCCAAATTGAAGTGGATCTGAAGGCTGAAGTCTAGGATCTAGGCGGCGAGCTAATCGAGAATGGGTACCGAACCTTCAAGATGAAGCATTGTAAGAAGTATCCTAACTTGGATCTGATTGGGGTGGATGACATTGAAGTCTCCTAAGTTGAGATTGATATGCAGGATGTTAATGATGAAGAGGAGGAGACGGATCAAGAACTCCCTCAGGTCGCTGCTTTAGAGACTACCAAACCAACAACAAAGTAGACTAGGGATGTCATTGTATTATTGTTTTTTTTTTGTTTTCATCTTGTAACTTTCCCATGTTTTGGGCCAATATATGAAATTTTGCTTCTTCTAGAACTCATATCTTGCTTGATATTTTTGTGGTATGACTTGATTTTAAGATAATCTCTTCAATATCTAGGTCATTAGAAATTCCAAAGCACCCATGAGATATTTCAGAGGTCAAAATAACAGGATATTTAGAGCAATTATACTTATAAATAAAAATAAGGTTTCTCAAGCGTCTGCATACTGATAAGTCATAATATACCGACCTTCAATACTTGTAAAACAAGCCTTTCCCAGAGATCTTCAATACTTGTAATTAAAACTAGCTTTTTCCAGATAACTTTAATACCTGTAATTAAAACAAGATTTTTCTATATATCTATAGAGTGAGAAAATCGGATCAGACCCATAACACTCATAATGAATGGAAGGTCGTGGGGGATTTGTATATTGATAAAATGGATCAAACCTACAATACTTGTTTTGAACACAAGACTTTTAGGGATTTGTACATTGATTTAATGGACTAAACCTGGGACACAGATGATGGACACAAGGTTCTTAGGGGTCTGTACATTTGAGTGAAATGGACCAAACCTGTAGCACTTGTAATAGATATAAGGTTTTTAAGGGTCTATGCATTAAGTGAAATAGACCAGACCTGTAGCATTTGTAATGGATACAAGGCTTTTAAGGATCTGTTCATTGAGTAAAATGGATCAGACCTGTAACACTTGTAATGGATACAAGGCCTTTTAAGGGTCTGTGCATTGAGTGAAATGGATCAAATCTGTAGCACTTGTAATGGATACAAGGCTTTTAAGGGTCTGTGCATTGAGTAAAATGGTCCTAACCTGTAGCACTTATAATAGATACAAGGCTTTTTAAGGGTCTATGCATTGAGTGAAATGGACCAAACCTGTAGCATTTGTAATGGATACAAGGATTTTTAAGGGTCTGTGCATTGAGTGAAATGGACCGGACCTGTAACACTTGTAATGGATACAAGGATTTTTAAAGGTTTGTGCATTGAGTGAAATGGACTAGACTTGTAGCGTTTGTAATGGATATAAGGCTTTTACGGGTTCGTATATTGATTAACAAAATCTGAGGTGAATCAAAAGTAGTTGTTTTATTAATAATATTTGCGTAAATGTTCGATGTTCCAAGTTTTGGGTACAGGCTTCCCAGTTAAATCTTCTAACCAATAAGTCGTAGGTTTGATGATCTTGGCTATTTTGTAAGGTCCTTCCCAATTGGGGGGAAAGCTTTTCTATGATGGAATCTTTAGTGTTTGGAAACACCTTTCTTAAGGCAAGGTCACTGAGCTAGAAGTTGATAGGTTTTGAACCTTGGTTGAAACATTTAGACATTCTCTATTGGTAGACTTAGGTCCTAATTCGAGCTTCTTCACGTCTTTCTTCAAGTAAGTCTAGATTCTCCACGAGCTATTTGTTATTGGTCCCTTAGTCAAAGCAGTCTATCTTAAGGGTCGACATGCTAATTTTGACAGGGATGACTGCCTCGGTGCCATAGGTGAGTGAGAATAGTGTTTCTGTAGTTAAGGTCCTTTTGGTTGTTCAGTAGGCCCAGAGTGCTTCGGGGAGTTCTTCGACCCATCTTCCTTTGGCCTCCTCAAACCTTCTCTTAATTGCCTCGAAAATAGTGCGGTTGGTAACCTTGGCTTGCCCATTAGCTTAAGGGTGCCCTAGAGAGGAGAAGTGGTGACTGATGTGCAGGTTTTTATAGAACTTCCCAAATATTTTTCTAGCAAACTGTATCCCATTGTCTAAAATAATGACGTAGGGTATTGATGAGTGCGCAAAAGTGCACTCTAAACACCCTATTATTAGATTAAAGTGCTAAAAAGTGAATAGAAATACTGGATATAATTGATATTATTTTATTTCATTTATATTTATGATAAGATGCATTTGAGCATTAATTTATAAGATTTTAAATTTTAAATATTCCATTATTTGTTGGGTTGCAGGACACTGAAGCAAAGAAGCCAAAATTCACAAGGCAAAGAAACATCAAGTTGTAAGAAAAATAATAAACAAGTTAGAGGAGGCGCTGCATCCTAGCTTAAGAATGGCTGAAGAATTAAAAAGAAAAAAAATAAAAACAAGGAAAGAAGCAAAGTGGGGCCGATGTGCGGTTCTGAGGCACCGTCACGCCCCAAATTTTCGTGAACCTGAGGCGCGAGTTAACGAAAATTAAAAGAAATAAATAAATGACAATTAATTGAATTTGATTGAAATCTCCCTCATTATTTCCTTAAGCTTTCTCCAAAATTTAAAGTTAAACACTTGTCATTTAACATGGTTGAAATGGTCCCTCAACATGGCTCAAGTATCCTTCCCAATTAATAGTTAGAGTGGTTTAAGTCGTATCCAAAATTGGCTCCTAAAACAGTCTTAAATCATCCCCAAAAATTTTGCTAAAATGATATCTCAGATGGCCCCAAAAATGGCCTAAGGCATGGTAAAAAAGATAGTCAAACATCCACCCAAGATTGACCCTAGTGAATGGCCAAACATGGCCTTGAACCGTGGCTAAGATGTGTCCCAAAAACTACCCAACTTGGCCTTATATAGTGGCCTAAAATGGCCTAAAATGAACTCAAAAATTTGGGTCCAACATGTGATTTAATGGCCTTAAAATGGCCTTGGAATTTAGGTCATGACATGGCCAAAATAGTGGCTGCACATGGGCTGGACAGCAGGTGGGCAGCAGTAGTGCATCAGGGGCAAGGTAGCACGCAGCAGGCAGGGCAACAGGCGTGCGGGGTGAGGCAGCAGGCGCAGCATGTGCGCGCGTGCACAAGTACAGGGCGTGTGGGCGGCGGGCTGAGGCATGTCAGTCAGGGCACTATAGCAACAGAGAGCAAAATCTGATTTTCTTTCAGGTTTATTGTTCATGGTTGCAACCTATTTTTCCTATGTTTGAATTTTTCTTCAAGTTTTTAAAGCCCCTTTTCCCCCTTTTTCAACCCACTTCTTCAAGGTTTTTAACCTCTCATTTTGGCCCATTTTCTCACCTAATTGCAAGGTGTTTTACACACTTAATCACTTCCTTTATTTTCCCAAAATTTTGCCATAGCTTCCTTTGTTTTTCTAAGTATTTTTTCACCTAATTTTCACAACATATATGAACATCAATTCATCAACAACCCATCCTCACCCGGTGGTCACAAATCCATCAAATTAAACATGCATCTTCTATCTCTAACACATCCATGTAATACACAATTAAATTATAAGCATCATGCATCTACTTGGGTCTCAACCCATACATTTCAAAGTGACCCAAGGCCTAATGTTTACAATTTCTTCAAGTGCAAAACATAATAAATTGGGTTTATGCCCATATATTCAAAATATGCTCCCAAGGGCTAAATCTTCAACATGTCCATTTCTTCTCACCCATCAAGACTTACACAAGTCTCAAGTGCCTGACCCTCATATGAAAAATAATATCCCACGAATGGGTCAGCTCAACAGCTGGTATAACATAATACTAAGACTAGCAACAAATTTAAGGGCATGGCATGTGCACATGTACAGTTTAAAAGCTATATCCCGTTATCCCCCCAATGCCATGCAATGTCTATATGTGTGATGCACACATGCAACTCTATGTCACCCATGTCCCACTTTACGGTCCGTCCCTGTCAGCCAGTGAGTACTATTATTGGCTAGATTTTGGGTTTTTCATCACAGGATCTACACCCTCATAATGCATAGCACTACGTGCTCAACTCACACCATGTTTTCAATGAATCACACTATGCCAAAATGCCATGATCTCATCATGCAATCTCAATGTGACAATTTATCAAACACATGGTATCCCTTTTTTAAGTCATGCAATTTATCCACAAAATACATAACTTTAATATTCCAAAATATCCTTCACAAAATATATGCTAAAACTATACATGTCAACACATGTTCAAATCATAATTTCATAATTTTATGAGTTCATAAAGAACATAAAAATTCCATAAAGCACTAAAGCACCAAATCATCACATGGTCCAAACCACAAGGTGTGCCAACATGCATATAGGTTAAAAATCATCACACATACTCCTATCAATATAATACACCTCAAACAAGGCAACAAACCATCCAACAACTCCAAGAACACATATATCCCTAAACTACCAACTCTATGCTTTTCAAAGGAACTACCTCCTAGGTGATTTCCTAACTTTAAATATACTCCCTAAACAGTCCAATAGCATGAAAAAATACAAGAAAACTTAAATCTATTACTAGCTTAGCACTACATCATACCTAAATCAATTTTTCACAAACTGTGGAGGCTGTGTTTGGTGGATGGCCAAATTGTTTAGTGAAATTATAGGTTTCGATGAGAGGAACAACTTCTCAGAAGGAAGCTCGACAAAAATCCCACTCGAAATACGTGTTTCGGAGGCTTGAAGCTTGAAGAAACTAAGACTTTTCTCCCCCTCTCTCTCAAGAACGTGAGCTCTCTGTATATGCAGAATGATTTCTGTATAATTTTGTGTCTAAGGGTGGTATTTATAGTGGAAGAGCAAAGGGGCAAGGGCAAAATGACCATTTTGCCCTTAATGAGGCCGGGAACCCCGTTACTCTACAACCCGTCACGAAACACTTCAATTTGAAATTTTGTTTCAACCTAGTGTTCATAAAATTATTTTGAATGAAATTTTTTAAAAAAAAAATTTTGCCTGAGACCGAGTTTGGCCGTTTCCACCCGGGCCACCCGGATGCCCTTTTGGTCCAATTCTGGAAACTATTTTTGTTTTAGCTCAAATTCATACAGAAGGTATATTTCAATATTCTAAGAATATTTCTCTTCTACGACACACTCCAAATATTCTTCTAAACATGTCAAACAGTCAAATAATGCATGAAAATGCTTTACCGACAACCGTGCATGAAAAATGTCCTATCGACAAAAATGAAAAATTTACCCTCATTTTCTGAATCTCTACAGGCACCAAAGTAGAAGCAAGCCAAAAGAATTAAATGTGGGCCTGGGTAAGGCGTGCGCTGTAAGGCCTGGATTGTGTGACTGGCGTGGAATCATGCTCTGACTGAAGTAAAAAATAGTGGGCTAGTGAGGGCTTGTCTAGGCAGTACTGTTTTACAACATGAGACTAGCCTTTGCAAGACTGAACAGGAAATTAAAAAGAGTAGGCTGTGTGGAGGAAAAAATGAGCGTGCGGTGCGACCTGTTCTAAAAGGTGCGGCGTAGTGGGGGCTGAAGCAAGCAGGCTGTGAAAAATTAAAAGAGGTGGGGTCCAGTTGTGCGGATTGGGCACTATGCAGTATAAGGCCAGATGCTGATTCAGCAAGGCTTGTGTGGGGCCCCAGGTAGGGAGTTAAAGAAAAGGAAACAAAGCAAGGCTGAAGCAGGTGCGGTTTGAAAAGAGTGAGGGTTGTGGCAACGTGTGGGGCCTCGGAAAAGCAGTAAAGAAATGGCTAAAGTTGGCTGGGCTAGGCGCTAATTGGACTGTAAGGCTGGATTAAGCATGCAGCTGGCCTTTCTGCTGCGTGGCTGAATGAGTGGGGCCCAGGGCTGTTTTAAAAGAGGCAGGCTGAGGTTTTTGACAAAAGGAAGAGCAAGCTTTGGGCTTGGGCGCTGGGCTGATTCAGCGGTAGTGCGGTTGAAGGCGCTGATTTAGTGGAGCGGAAGTCAAGCGCAAGGCAACAAGCTGTGGGGCCCTGGCTTGGGAGAAAGGAACCAAGTGGGCTACTTGGTGAGGCGCGCTGCTTCGAGAGTGAGGGCCTAATTCTGATTCCAATTAGTGTGGGGCTCAGGTGCTGTAGCGTGTAGGGTTGTGGAGAGGCGCAAAGCAATATATAAAAAAAAAACCAAAAAAGGAAGGGAAGCCATCCGCGTTGCGGTGCAGGAAGAATTAGAATAGTGAGGGAGGACTATGCGACTGAACGGAGGGACACAGAACAGGGACGCAGTGCTGGATGAGCAGCTGCGCAGGTACCGAACAAGGAGAGAAAAAATTCGCTGTCACTCCATGGCTCAGTTTTTCTCCGTAAAATTTATATTATCCATCCTGTACATGGGTAACTAAATTTTTAAGTAGAGTTAGAGATGAACTTGCACCATAAATGGTTATTTTAATTTATTTTTGATTCCTGTACGTGGTTTTAATTTATTAAATTCTTTGATTGTCATTCTCAATTTATTGTTGGTTTTTATTCTTCGAATAATTAAAGGATTCAGTCTGTTTATAGATTCAGTCATGCTTTTTCTATTGAATAGATTAATATTTTGATTATTTTTAGAACAATTAATTATTTATATTGATTTAATTCTTTGCTGCAATATTACTCGTTGGGTATATTGTCGTCGTTGGATTTTCTCAATATAAATAATAATTTGAGTGATTTAAAAGTGATGAATGATTTTTCAAAGGGTTATATTTAGTTTAATTTTGGTTCATAATTTTATATCTTCTGATTGAGATTTTTGGAATTAAATTCTTAATTGAGTTATCAATGAATTAAAAATAATTAAAATACTGGATATGTGCAAGGGATTCCCGACGCTTTACTGTTCGTTAAATTTGAGTACTTTTTCCGTTAATTAGTTTGTTTAATTTTTAATTTGCATTCAAAATTACTTTTTATATTTTTATTTTTTTGTGAATCATTTAATATTTTTCTTAGGTTTCAGAAATTCTGTTTATTATTCTTTTAATTTTGTCTCCCTGTGGAATCGACACCCCAAAGCTACACTACAACTACCGCGTTATTCTTTGGACGTAATCAAATTTTGGCGCCGTTGCCGGAGAGACGGTAGATGAATCAGTAGATAGTTTTTATTTTCAGCAGTTTGTAAAGGCGGTAACTTCGTTCCTTTTTTTTACTTGCTGTATTATTATTTTATTTTATTTTTTGAGTTGCATTTTTATTTTTTATTTTTTATTTTTATTGTCATCTTTCATGCATAATAGGTATAGGGACGCATTAGGTCGATTTGCTTGTAGGCCTGCGTCAGAGTCAGATTCAGAGTCTAATTTTTCTAACTTTTTGTTTGATAATTTTTCTAGTTCTGACAATATGAGTGAGCATGAGGATCAACCCACTAGGACCCTTCAGGATTACCTCCACCCTACATATACAGCCACACTATCATGCATCATGTTTCCACCTAATGCTCGTCAAATTGATGTTAAAACGGGGGTGATACAGTTACTCCCTACATTTCATGGTTTGGAAAATGAAAATCCGTATGTGCACATTAGGGAGTTTGAAGAGGTAGTTGCGACTTTTCATAGTCAAAATGCAACAGAAGACACTGTGAGACTTAAGTTCTTTCATTTCTCTTTAAAGGATAGAGCTAAGAGTTGGCTATACTCATTGAGACCACGGTCGATTGGATCGTGAAATGAGATGACCTAGATTTTCTTTACAAAATACTTTCCCCAACATAAGACCAATGCTTTAAAAAGACAGATTTCTACCTTTGCACAAAAGGATAGTGAGATTTTGTATCAGTTTTGGAAGAGATTTAAGGAATTGTTGAGTATGTGCCCTCACCATGGTTATGAGAGTTGGCGTCTAGTGAGTTATTTCTATGAGGGACTTACACCTAGAGAGCACCAATTCGTAGAGATGATGTGTAATGGTGAGTTTTTGCAGAAAGATCCTGATGAGGCAATGGAGTACCTAAATGAGCTTGCTGAAAAAGCTCACACTTGGACAGGACCTAGTGCTCTTGAGAGCACCAATAGGTCACGACCAACAGAGAACCAAGTAGTGGTGGAATTTACCATCTTAGGAAGGAGGACAACTTGAAAGCTAAGGTGGAGATACTCACTAGGGAGTTAGAGGTATTAAAGGCTAGAGACTTAAAGCCAACACACTTGGCTAATTAGGCAGAGTCTTTTAGACCATGTTTTGTGTATGGCGGGGTAGATCACCCGCCCAAGAGTGTCCCATATTTGTTAAGATAAGAGGGGTGTATGATGAATAATGCAATACCTTAGGTATGTACAAGAAGCCTTTTACACCCTTTTCTGAGACCTACAATCTAGGGTGGCGCAATCACCCCAATTTTAGCTGGAAGTCTGAAAACCAGCCACCTGCTCCACCACCTGCACAGCCTCCTTGTCACATCCCGAACCCCACCCTACACGGATGTCGAGGACGTGATGCCAGTCAGTCGCCACGCGACCAACCGAAGGCAATTTCTGAACTTTCCAGTGAATTGCACTCCGACTGTAGGGTCAGATGCAGCGGAATTTAAGACTTTTTTTTTTGTCCAAGGAATGCAACTCATGTATCCACCGTAGGATATGTATCACACAGAGCAAGTCTAAAATCCAACAGCTAACAATTCTAACCTCAGAGCATATCTATAATCCGACATATAACAATAGAGCAGAACTATAATCTCTAGAGTACCATCTAAATCCATGAGCCATACTATATTCAGTACATATCAGTCAAGTCAGTCATAGTACATCACTCACCTGATTAAACAGATTCAATCCTCAGTAATCCAGTTTCCACAAATCAGTGCCATTAGATCCAACATATATCATTCCTGAAAAATGTTAGGGAATGGGGTGAGCTTTGAAAAGCCCAATGAGTAACACAGGTTCCCTGTCAAGGGTTTCAAAACCATTTCTTGTTTTCAAAGCACAAGGGTAGTTCAGTTGTTTCTGAAATAGCAGTTTTATAAATCTACTTTAAATGCAGTTTTAGTAGAATAAAATAGGACTGAACTAAACGGAACAACAAATTAGAGCAAATGGAACAGTGCATGATGCCAATATCAATAAGAGTATAGGCAATTAATTCAAATATCAGAACAGAACAGTACTGGGCGGATCATAACAGGGCATAACAATAATATATCAGTTAGGCGCGTAATCAAGCCTACTTATGTCAGACCGCTCATAATCAGAATGGTACCCAGAGTCAGACACATCATAGCAGAACAAAATCAGATAGACCATAAAACGGAACAAGACAGACTGAACAAAATAATAGTAGGACGGGACAAAATCATGCCGCGTACAATACAGTATAAAAGTTTGCATTTAAAAACATGCATTCAGACAGTTTAACTTTTAAAATCGTACAGTGCATCAAAATACAGTATCTATGCAGTAACTTATATACCAAGTCAAGAATTCGGACAGATCATAACGGAACTGGACCATATATCAATCAAGACAGACAGATTATTGACGGATGGTACATAACGGGATCAGACGGAACAAAACACCAGTTCAAGTCACAGGCATAATCAAGGACAGAGACATAACAGGACGGATCATAACGGGACAAAACAGAGCAATACACCAATCAGAACAAGACATATCGGAACTGAACATGGCGGATCAAAACGGTACAATATCAATCAGGTCAAGTCATATCGGAACTGAACATGACGGAACAAAACGAAACAATATCAATCAGGACAAGTCATATCGGAACTGAACATGACGGAACAAAACGAAACAATATCAATCAGGACAAGTCATATCGGAACTGAACATGACGGAACAAAACGAAACAATATCAATCAGATCAAGACATATCGAAACTGAACATGTCGGAACAAAACGAAACAATATCAATCAGGACAAGTCATATCGGAACTAAACATGACGGAACAAAACGAAACAATATCAATCAGGACAAGTCATATCGGAACTGAACATGACGGAACAAAACGAAACAATATCAATCAGATCAAGACATATCGAAACTGAACATGTCGGAACAAAACGAAACAATATCAATCAGGACAAGTCATATCGGAACTGAACATGACGGAACAAAACGAAACAATATCAATCAGGACAAGTCATATCGGAACTGAATATGACGGTACAAAATGAAACAATATCAATCAGGACAAGTCATATCGGAACTGAACATGACGGAACAAAACGAAACAATACATCAATCAGAACAAGACATATCGGAATTGAACAGGACGGAACAAACTGGTACAATATCAATCAGGACAAGGCATATGCTACTTTAAATATATGTTTTTTTTTTTTTTTTTAACAGTATAACGTTCAAAACAGTACAGTGCTTCAAAATACAGTATCTAGACAGAACTTATACACCAATTCAGGAGTCAGGTTTACTCACAAGACGCAACAGTACAGAATAAAACCAGGACACACCATACAACAGAACAAGACAGACCCGAACTGAACAGGAGAGCAGGACAGTACAAAATCATGTTACGTGTAATGCAGTATAAAAAAGTATGCATTCAGACAGTACAGTATACAAAACAGTACAGTAAATCAAAATACAGTAACTAGACGGTGTACTTATACACCAAGTCAGAAGTTCCAGGTTACTCACAACTGTTACGGTTATCTCCTTGCGTAAACAATCCGATAACCTCCAGATACGTCAGGCATCTCCATGTATATCCTGAACAATAATCATCAACCATATACAGATCAGAACTCATCCATTCAGGTCTCATTTGTCATCTTAGGTATCTATCGGTTTATCTAAGATAGCCTAGTAGCCTATCGCCCTCTCATCGGGTTTCACCCGGGGCTATTTTATTCTTAAATTAGGCTCAGCAGTCATCAGGATTATAACCCAAGTCATTTAGACCTCAATCGTTATCAGTCAGTTACTTCTTCAGCCTTAGGGGCAAAACGGTCATTTTATCACTCTTGCCCCGGGCCCTGTCAAGGCCCTCCGAATAGTCTTTATATCTTAAATATAAAGTCCTACGTCTTTTAGACTCTAATCGGTATCAGTTAGGTTCTTATTTTAACCATAGGGGCAAAATGGTAATTTTGTCATTCTTGCCCCGGACCCAGTCGTGGTTCTTAGAATATCCCATATATCGTATACATGAAGTTCTAAGTCTTTTAGACTTGAATCGCTATCAGTTAAGGGCTTACTTAGCCTTAGGGGCAAAATGGTAATTTTGTCATTCTTGCCCCGGACCCTGTCGTGGTCCTCAGAATGTCCCATATATCTCATATGTAAATTCTTAAGTCCTTTGGACTTCGTTTGGTATCTGCTTTTGATCATCGGGACACATCGGTCATTTCTCGTTTTACGCGTTGACTGTCTCGGAGTCTTATTTATCCCTATGATAATTTATCAGATCAGTTTGACCTTTATTTGACCTCTACTTTGCACTTCATGTGCTCAGGGGTATTTTGGTCATTTTACGCTTCGTAAGATTCTGATCCCGGTTCGTCATTTATTCAGGTATACAGTCTCACCAGTATTCGGGTTTCTATAGGTATCAGTTTCGTCCCAAACGGACTTCATTTGGGCTTCGTACAGTATCAGGGGTAATTTGGTAATTTTACGTGTCATATTTTTCGGCACGTTAGTTCATAAAATGGACCTCACCATTGGGTCCAGAATGTTCGACATAATTAAGTTGGACTATCTGTTATGTTCATTTGACCCTGGGAAGTATCAAGGGCAGTATGGTCATTTACACTTTATGTGTCTGTATTTTTCGGGACTTCAGTTCGTTAAACGGACCTCACCGTTGAGTTCAGAACGCCCGACATAGTCAAAATAGACTGTCTTTTATTTTTATTTGGGTTCGGGTACTATCAGGGGCAGTACAGTAATTTACACCTACGTGTCTGTATTTTTCGGTACATAATTTTCCAATTTGGACTGTACCATTGAGTCCAGAATACTTGAAATAGTGAAAATACACTATTTATTTGCTTTATTTGGACTCCGTTTGACATGATTAATGTCCAGGGGTAAAATCGTAATTTTACCTAATTAATAAAATAATAAAATAATTATTTTATTATTTAATTAATTTGACAAGGGCTTAAATGTATAATTTTCCCAAAATCTGGGCCACTGTGTAATATTCAGAACTTTTGGGGCAGATCCGTAATTTTCAGAAAGTTTCAGGGTCAAAATATAATTTCATTAAATTAGGGTTCAAACCCTTTGGCTTTTGGGTTCAAAAATTGAACCAGTCCAAAACCTCCAAAACCAACCGGTTCAGTTAGGCCAGAGAACCGGAATTACATATCCCCTTTATCCCCAATTTGGCCCCTATCCACGGTTAGGTTATCTAGTTCCCAATTTTAATTTGTTATCACCGTACCCAAACCGGCCGAATTTGATTTAAAACAAATCAGGTAAGCCAAACGGTGCCGTTCCATTAAAACGGTGGCACGTTCGTGGACAGACACGTGTCCGAGTCGGTTCAGTGGGTTTAGGCGTGTTGGACGAGTCGACTCGGTCGACTCGTCGTCTTCTTCACCAACCAGTGTACCGTTGCCCTAATTCCCAGTTCCGGTTTCCTCCATTTTCGTGGAGTTTCAGGTAGGGTTTTCAACTGCTTTCGGTTCCAATCAGTCCCTGGGTGTCATGCCATCATTTTGGCATCGGTTTGGTGCCTCGAATCTACGGTTGAAGCTCTGTTTAATCGATTATCATGGGGGGTTTCAGTTCGGCCGTATGGCCTTATTCCTCAACCAAATCGCACACGGTTTGGTTCGTTGTGACCGTGTGTCCATGGGGATCAATATCCCATTTATAAATTTCAGTTTTAGGGCCTATTCCAGATTTTGGATTCCATGGCCGAGACCTATAGGTTCGGTTTTGAGGGTCTAAACTCAGGCAATGGGGTCGCGGGTTAGTGGTTTTTGAACCCCCTCAGTGTCTAGATCACTTATAAACCATCAAAACTTGGTTTTATGGAGGTCGAATCAGACCTGCAATTCTTGGTCCATCCATGGTGGTCTTAGGTATGGTCAGTGGGTTTTCAAGCCCTGTTGGCCTACTAAATTGACCCTGATGTTTCTAGTGTCAAGAGGGTTTCGTGCATGCATTTTAAAGGATTCAAAACTATCAAAAATAGCAACAAGTTTTAAACAGAAAATTTAGCAAATTTGAGGTGTTACCTCTTGGTTCGGGCCACTGCTCCTACACGGCTCAGTCCAGATTTTTGGCACCTCAGGTGTGCCTCAGTCAGTCTTGCCTCAGTTCCCCTCCTCTTGATGCATCTCCCATGGACATGCATATACACCATGTTTCACACACACGGCTTCTCACAAATGGCTTGGAATCTCTCTCTCTATAACCCAATCTCTCTCTATAAAATCAGCATTACAGTCTCTCTACAGTTCTGATTTTTTTCCCTCCATGCATATATGGAGATTGTGTAAATGCAAATCTGATTTTTCTTGTTCAATACATCTCCCAACCTCATGATTAATTTGCATGTATTTTGGTTGGAGGAGAGGTCATCATGTGGTGTATAGGCATGATGATCTAGGGTGCATAGGCATGATGGCCTAGGGGCATAGGGTGATGCATGGATGAGGTGTTGCATGCTTGTCCATTGGCCACTTTGGGGAGAGGCCAAATCAGATTTACACTTATATACATATCTTTGTACATATATACACAAAAGTGTTCCTAGCCTAGGTGGTAATTTTTTGGTAAACTAAATTTTGCCTAGTTTGGTCAAGGGATCAAATCCCCTTGGCCACATTTTTGGTCTTTTTCCCTATTTCGGGCTTAGGCCCTGTTTGGCTGCGCATTAATTCGATTTCAATGTTTCTTCCATAACTTTCATTCCGTAACTCCTTTTTCGATGCGGTTTCTTCCGAGGGTTCCGTATTTCAGTATTCTTCAGTGTCAGAGGTTCCGTGTCATTTATTAATCATTCGGAATTTCCCGGGTTAGCTAATTCGGGTTTCGTTAGTATTAAAACGGCGTTATTTCACCGAATTAATCAGTGATTTGAGTTCAGGTAAAGTACCCTTCCCTCCAGACATTTTCTTTATTTAATCGGTCTATGGCGACCGTCGGGATTATGATTAATTCCCTAAATCATTCTGTAAGTCGGTATTAATTAATAGTTATTAATTAATTATTAATTTCACGGAATCGGGGTGTTACACTCCTAGATCATGCCCTGCACCATATCATGCATCTTCATCATCTAGGAATTCTTTAGAAGACACTTTGCAGTGCATCTATTGAAGCATAAGGTAAGACTAACCAAAAATTTGAATATCTGATTACGCAGGTTATGGAAGAAAAGAAGGAGATAAAGAGCCAAGTGTCTAAATTGATGAGCTTTTTTAGTGTAACTGAGCGAGGTAAGTTTCCTTTCCAAGCGCAGTCCACACTCCATGGTCAAAACATGGCGCAAGAAGATTTGAAGGATGTGAACACCATTGTGACTCGAAGTGGTAAGTCCTTGCACATCCCAATAGTGGACAAAAAGGGGGATGCGAAAAAGGATCAAGACAATAGTCATGCTGAGCTGCCCAAGGAACCAGAGGTAACGAAGAGCCATGTTAAGGTACCATTTCCACAAGCTTTAAAATCAACCAAGCGCACTTTGGATCCTAACAATGAAATCCTAGAAAATCTCAGGCAGGTAAAAATCAATCTTCCTCTTTTGCATGTAATTAAACAAGTTCCTACTTATGCGAAAGTTCTTAAAAATTTGTGTACAGTTAAGAGGAAGCACCATGTAAAGAAAACAGTATTCCTGACAGAGCAAGTTAATGCTCTAATTGATCAAAGGATTCCTCCTAAGTACACGGATCTTGGTTGTCCAACCATTGCATGCAGCATTGGAAATCATGAGTTTGGACAAGTTTTGCTTGATTTAGGAGCTAGTGTTAATTTAATGGCTTATTCTATTTATTTGCAGATGGGGTTGGGAGAAATCAAACCAACTTCTATGGTATTGTAATTGGCTGACCGTTCAGTTAGAGCACCACGGGGTGTGGTAGAGGATGTTCTGATTCAAATTGATAAATTTTATTATCCTGTTGATTTCCTAATCCTTGACACTAGCTCTGTTGTTGATTCTAATTCAAAAATTCCTCTGATTTTAGGTAGGACTTTCTTTGCCACTACTAATGCTCTTATTAATTGCAGGAATGGGCTTATGAAGTTGTCTTTTGGGAACATGACTCTTGAGGTGAATATATTTCATATTGCAAAACAGCCAGAAGAGGAAGACGAGTGCCACCAGACGTACATGATTGATTCACTCGTAGATTCACTTATTGATAGGGGAGTTCCTAAAACTTATGATTTTGATCCCCTTGAGAATTTTCTTGTTAATTCTGAGTTTGATTATATTGCTGATCCATCTTATGTGGTTGATATTTGTGCTATTTTTGATAGGACTCAGGATTATGGAGTACGTGCATGGCAACCGAAGTTTGAGGAGTTGCCTACAAATAGGGAAGAACAGATTCCTTCAAGTGTGGAACCACCAAAAGTTGAATTGAAGCCTTGCCTAAGGGTTTAAAGTATGCTTTCCTTGGTCCAGGTGATACCTTCCCTGTTATTATCTCATCTGAATTGTCTGAATCCCAAGGTGAGAAATTAATTCAGACCCTGAATAAGCATAGGTCAGCCATAAGTTGGAGCATTGCTGACATAAAAGGTGTTAGTCCCTTGGTTTGCTCTCATAAAATCAATTTGGAGGAAGAAACTAACCCTCGTAGAGACCCCCAGCGTAGGCTTAATCCCACTATGAAAGAAGTGGTGAAAAATGAAGTGTTGAAACTATTAGATGCAGGAATCATATATCCTATTGTTGATAGTAAATGGGTTAGTGCTACACAGGTTGTCCTTAAAAAATCAGGTGTTACTGTGGTGAAGAATGACCTAGAAGAGTTAGTCCCTACAAAACTTGTGACTGGATGGTGGATGTGTATAGATTATAGAAAATTGAATGCTGCCACCCGAAAAGACCATTTTCCTCTACCTTTTATTGATCAAATTCTTGAGCATGTGGCTAGTCATCATTTTTATTGTTTCTTGGATGGTTATTCTGGTTATTATCAAACTGAAATTGCATTAGAAGACTAGGATAAAACCACTTTTACTTGTCCTTTTGGTGCTTATGCTTTTCGTAGAATGCCATTTGGATTGCGTAAAGCACCTGCTACTTTTCAACGTTGCATGATGAGTATTTTTAGTGATATGGTTGAAAATTGCATGGAAGTTTTTATGGATGACGTGACTATTTTTGGAACTTCTTTTGATGCATGCTTATTGAATTTAGAAAGAGTGTTGACTCGTTGTGAGGAGAAGGACTTGGTTTTGAATTGGGAAAAATGTCATTTTATGGTACCTTCAAGTATTGTCTTAGGGCATATTATTTCTTCTAGGGGGATAGAGGTTGATCAATCTAAGATTGAATTAATCTCTAAATTGCCTACACCTAGGATAGTAAAGGATGTAAGATCCTTTCTTGGTCATGCAGGTTTTTATAGGAGGTTCATCTAAGATTTCTCTACCATATCTAGACCACTATGTGACCTTCTAGCTAAAGATGCCCCATTTGAGTGGACACAAGCGTGTCAAGAGGCCTTTAAAATACTAATTGGCAAGCTTACCTCAGCACCCATAATGCAGCCACCTGATTGGACTTTGCCTTTTGAGATTATGTGTGATGCCAATGATTATGTTGTAGGTGCTATTCTTGGACAGTGAAGAGAGAAAAAGCCCTTTGTCATTTACTATGTTAGTAAAATTTTAAATAGTGCTCAGATGAATTACTCTACTACTGAAAAAGAGTTGCTAGCTATAGTATTTGCTTTGGACAAGTTTCGTGCTTATTTAATTGGTTCTTGTAAAGACTTGGAATTTTTATTGGAATGAAATTTTTTTTTTAAATTATTATTGTATATTATTATTACCTATTAAATTAATTATTTAATTATTTATTTATTTGGAGTGTATGTAGATGTATGTAATGTAGTGTATTATGTATAGATGTATATATAAAAATATGCATGTAATGATATATATGCATGTAATTATGTATGTGCATATGCATGCATGTGTGTGTGACATGTATCTATGTATATATATACCTATGTAGGTATGCATATGTGTGTATACATAATATATATGTATACATGGCAGTGTGGAGGTGCACGTGTATATGGGTGTGCGTGTGGTGTGTTACATGTATATATATATATAACTACATATATATATGTATATTGTCCACAAAGTCAGCTTGCATTAAATGCAAGGCTGACTTTGACATAAAGGAAGATGAGAGCTAGGGCAGTGAGAGAGAGTCAGAAGGAGTGGGCTCGACGTAGAGAGAGAGAGAGAGTGGAGAGAGAAGGGACCGTCCAAATGGTGTACATATGTATATATTTACACATTGCACGAAGTTGAAAGAAAATCAGAGAGAGAGAGAGAAAAGGGAAGAACTCGAGGCAGAAGGGAGAGAGAGAGGAGCTGCAACCTGAGAGGAAAACCCAGAAAGTTGGTAAGCTTTCTCTCTCTAAAATTTCGTAGATATGCATTCTGTTTTTAATTTCTTTAAAGCATGTTAAATTATTTGAATAGTAGGACCTTGTAGAGCATGGAAAATGTGGTTGAATGCAAAAAGAATCATAAAAAATGGTTGAGAAACGAGAGAGAAAATGGGAGTTACCATCGGACGGAATAATCGAGTTGATGGTTTTTTCTTGCTTCAAAACTTAACCTAATGGCCTGGATCTAAGTCCAATAGATGTAGGAAATTTTTAGAAAAGAAAATGGATCAAAACGGTGGGTAGAATTTTAGAAATGAGGCTCGCCGGAATCTAGGGTTGCATGGTCGGAGAAATTGACATGGCCATCGGAAAATGGTTCTGTTAGGGGCTGAAACAAATTTTAAAATGTCCCTGAGGGTCCTGGGGTTACTTTGATGTAAAAATATTGAAAAGCCCACGTCAAAAACGTGAGAAAATTGAGGGTGACAGTGCGGCCTCTGGCGACGTTGCCGGAGAGAGTGACCGGATTGTCGCGAGGGGGCGAAGGGGCGACTGGGCTGTTCCGTTTGGGGTTAGAAGCATTGGGCTTGGCTTTTGATTGGGTCTGATTCAATTTAAAAGAGATTGGGCCTCCCTTTAATTTTAAATCTTTGGGCCTGTTAGGTTTGGCCCAACAATCAAAAGAAATAAAAAAAAAGGGGGTTGGGACATGCGGCTACCGAGGTTCGAACAGTGGTGGAGTGCATGGGGAGAAGGGCGCGTGACCGGCTGGGACAAGCTTCACTCGTGTCAGCTTTTACATTTAATATATATATATATATATATATATATATATATTATACATTATCTAATTACTTAATTAAATTAAATGCACCTAAATGGCCCGGAGTCCAAATGGGACAACCCATATGTGTTTTCCTACTATCTTGGACCTCCTAAGACCAAAGGTGAGGTCCGTGACTCGAGACGAGGTCCCAAAAAATAAGAGACCCGTGAAACCCTTAAAAATTACCAAAATGCCCTTGAGTCAAAACGCAGTCAAACGAACCCCAGTTAGAGTAAGAAAATGGTGAAATCTTATTATCTCGGACATTTCGGACTCAACTGTAGAGTCTGATTTACGAGGAAAGGCCTCGGGAAATGAAAACCCGTGAAAGTGCAAAATGACTATTTTGCCCTTTTTAACTCGAACATCCAAATTAAATTTCGCGAAAGCCCAAACCTATTCTCTTCGACGTTCCGGACCCAATGGTAAAATTTAATTTATCAAATTAGGAATTAATAAAATAAAGACATAAAATTTGATTAATAGCATCATTCAAGCGGCAGACCGATTGAGTGGCATTTTGTGGTTTTAGGGACACCGAAAGGCAAGGAGAAGGCTGTCTGACTTCTACATTTCCATTGCTAGACACCACCTCACGAGCACGGTTTACTAGGGTTGAGACCAACCCAACAGGTATGGTGTTTTGCTAATGTTAGAAATGAAGTTAAGTTAGGAATATTTTGTGAATGACTAGAATGATTTATGTGTTTATTTGAAATGTGTTTACTTGATAATTTGAAGTTGGTTATTCACATGTTTATGTGTTACTTGCATTCCTTGAGAGTTTAGTAAAGTGAAGAACATGGACTATGATATATGAATACATGAGACATACATACATATGGAACTGGCTGATGATTTATATGTTATTGTTCGAGCATGCTATACTATTGAAACCATGTTCATTGAGATTACGTTAGCATATTGGCATATGGTGAATCCTTGAGAACATGGCGTGAGTTGAGCACGTGGTGCTTTGCATTATGAGGGTGTAGATCCTGTGGTGAAAAACCCAAAATTGGCCATTGCATTGGTACTTCGATGCCATCGGGGAGTACCCGTAAATGAGACATGGGTGCGGCATAGAGTTGTGCATGGGTGCGTCATGCATACCATTCATATATTACAGTGATGATTTGGATGACATTTAGATATAAATGTACACTTTGCACATGCCACGCCTTAGCTTTATTTCTTGCATTAGCATCACATTATACCAGCAGTTGAGCTGACCTATTCGTGGGACATACATTACAGATGAGGATGCTCCAGCTACATGAGTCTCAGTAGTGCTTGGTAGAGGAGAGTGCTTGGAGATGTTTTGGCATTTGGGGCATGTTTTGTGATGTAAGGGCTTAAGCCCGAATGACCATGCAAACGATGTATTCAGGGAATGTACTTTAAGTTATTTTTTGATGGGAATGGATGCATGTTTGGTGAATTTATTTACCTTGTCCTTTATTTTATTTTATTTTCTGTCTCGTCAGTCGCGCCTCAGGTTTGCAGAAATTTGGGGAGTGACAGTTTTCCTATTCTTGTTTTCACAGATCATGCAGCCCTTAAGTACCTTCTCACAAAGAATGATGCTAAGGCACGAGTAATACGGTGGATTTTACTTTTGTAGGAATTTGACATCACTATCAAAGATAAGAAAGGAGTGGAGAACGTAGTGGCTGACCATCTCTCGAGGCTCACATTTGAGGACACCTCTGACCACCTGCCAATTAGGGATGATTTTCCCGATGAGCATTTACTTTCTATTACTTCTTTACCATGGTTTGCTCATATTGTGAATTATTTGGTTGCAGGTGAGATACCAGTGGATTGGAGCGCTCAAGACAAGAGGAAGTTTATGACTGAGGTACGTAATTTCTATTGGGATGGCCCTTTTCTTTTCAAATACTACCCTGATCAAATTTTAAGGTGTTGCATCCCTGATGAAGATATTTCTAGTGTTTTAGAATTTTGTCACACCCAAGCTTGTGGGGGCCACTTTTCAATGAAGAAAACCACTGCAAAGATTTTGCATTGTAGATTTTATTGGCCTACCTTGTTTAAGGATGCTAACACCTATTGTCACTCTCGTGAACAGTGTCAAAAGTTAGGAGCTATGTCTCGTCATAATATGATGACTTTAAACCCAATTTTAGTGATTAAAATTTTTGATTGTTGGGGCATTGATTTCATGGGACCATTTCCCCCTTCCTTTGGCTATCTATATATTATTGTGGCAGTAGATTATGTCTTAAAATGGATAGAAGCAGCAGCTTGCAGGTGTAATGATAATAAGACGGTGATTAAATTTCTCAAAGAGAATGTGTTGTCTCAATTTGGTACACCACGGGCTATCATTAGTGACCGAGGCTCACATTTTTGCAACTTTTCTTTTGAGGCCTTGATGAAAAAATATGGGGTGGTACATAAAATCTCTACTGCCTATTACCCCCAGACCAGTGGATAGGTAGAACTTGCAAATAGGAAAATTAAGCAAATTTTAGAAAAATTGGTCAACCCAGATCGTAAAGATTGGTCTTTGAGACTAGTTGATGCACTTTGGCATGTCACCTTATAGGCTTGTTTTTGGAAAGCCTTGTCACTTGCCTGTGGAGCTCGAGCATCGAGCTTATTGGGCCATCAAGCATTTCAATTTTGACATAGGAGAAGCAAGTAAGCTAAGCAAATTACAATTGACCGAGTTAGAGGAATTGAGAAATGATGCTTATGAGAACTCTGGAATTTATAAGGCTAAAATGAAAGCATTTCATGATAAAAATATTTTGAGAAAAACTTTTAAGCCTGATGATCGAGTGTTCTTGTATGATTCTAGATTCCATAAGCACCCAGGAAAACTCAGGTCTAGGTGGACAGGCCCCTTTATAGTGAAGAATGTTTTTAAAAATGGGGCAGTAGAAATAAAGGATCCTAAGGATGGTCGGGTTTTTAAAGTAAATGGTCAGCGCCTTAAAGTTTTAATTGATAGGCAAGTTCCTGAAATGGAAGACATTCCACTTGAGGATCCGGTCTATCAACCTTGATCGCGCTATGCAGGTATGTTTTATTTTATTTTATTTTGTTTATTTTGTTTTATTTTATTTTCGTTCTTTTTCTTTTTGTTTGCTGCTGTTTTCTTTGTTTTTATTTGTAGGTTAATTTCATTTTGTTAGTAGGTTGCCATCTTTGGTACTTAGCGAGCTACCCACGTCCCACATCTGGTGTATTCTACCCTTTTCAGTACCCTCCATTCAATTTTGATTGTTAAACATTGAGGACAATGTTTCATTTAAGTTGGGGGTGGTGATGCAAATACAACATTTAAAATGCTGTGGCATATTTTCATGTGTCAAATTTTTTTTTAAAATTTGCATCACACGTGCATCTTTTTCACATGAGTACTCATTTTCATTCATAACTATTTTCCTGAATTCACCGAACCCACCATTATCATTCTACTGAGGCATTCACATAACTTTTAATACACTTATCCAAACTTTGTGGTAAGATGGTGGTTTGACACATGTAGCTGGAAAACTCTTTTGCTTAAGTATTCATATGAGTTTTGGAGAGAATTGAGAGCCTACAAATTCAGTTTGTGATAAGCGTTCATTGATCTGTTCAATTGGGCACTTCTTTTGAGAATATCATTACATGGTTGGTGGAATGACTGCGGATATACTTAGGATATGATTAAGGTCAACTTAGGATTAACGTTTGAGCCTTTCAAGCTAACCTTTCTTATCATAGACCCTTAGTAGCCAACTTTGAGCCAACAAACACCTATAGTTTTTTTTCATGCGCCCATATCATCCATACCTCTCCACACTAGAGTATAGCCTATACATTGATTTTCCTACCCTTTTTGCTTCCAAGTGTGTACTAGGTGTGGAATTTATATTTCTTGTCTTTTGTATTGAATTGAAAAAAGCAGAAAAAGAAAAAGGGAAGAAAGTGCAAAAATGTTTAGTTGGGTGAGCATCAACGTCAATTTCTAAAAAAAAAAAAAAAGAAAAAAAAATTGATAAGAAAAATGAGAGAAAGAAGAGAAAAAAGAAGGAGAAGTATTGTTATTCAGTGATTTGAAAAGTTAAAGAGTACATCAAGTGAGAAGTTTGGTTTGCTATGATTATTAATGAAATTCTCTTAGTATGTACTTAGAAGTTTTTGAATCCTTTTTATCCTTCTTTTCATATAGCCTCTAACTCGAGCCACGTTACAACCTTTTTATGTTGATCATTCTGATCCTAAGTAAGCTAGGGAAAAGAGTGGTGGAAGTCTCATTTGTTAGTGCGCCTATCATAAGATCAATGTTTGCTTGTTGCTTGTTCATAATTGCCTAATTCGTTATTGGGCGTATACACCCCTTGTCAATTCCATAGAGAGAACTCCTACATGAAACACTTTTATACTCGTGAGATATTGTAAAGACCCGAAATTTTTTTTTTTTGGAATAAATAAATTTCCTCTTCTTTTATAAATTAATTATTATTATTATTATTAGTGATGAGTATGTGTATATATATATGTATGTATATAACGTTAAAATATTGTGAGTGTAATATGTGTATATATATATATATTGTGGATATAATATATATGTATATATGTATATATGTCAAAACATTTAAATAATTACGTGGAATATATTTATATATATATATATATATATCAGATTGTGCACGGTTGAGTGTGTGAGTGTTGGTTGTATGAACAACACACAAGTGTGTGTACTGTGGTGTGAAGAAATGAGTGTGTGCAGAGTGTGATGGTGTGTGGGAGTGTATAAGATCAGAAATGATGAGGAGAACAGGTCTGATCGTGTAGAGAGAGAGAGAAAATGCTATGTGTATATGCATATAGATTCAGTGGGCTAGAAAGAGAGATAGAAAGAAAGAGAGTGAGGTGAGAAACAGAGAAGGAGGTTAGGAGATTCAGAAGCTGAAACAGGAAGGAGAAGAGGATAAAAAAGGTACAAAACCCTACAATCAATTATTTTCTCTCTCTAAAAAAATCCTTCATTTCAAATTGTTGAGCCATTTTTAAATGCATGCATGGCATTTGGAATGTGTAAGACTTGATTTAGGCATGAGATTTGGATCCTGAACCAGTCCTAGAACACCAAACCTGTAGAGGCCACCATTGATGGACCTTAACAACTGGGTCTGAATTGACTCAAGTTAAACTTTGGTTTAGGTATGGGGATTAAAACTAGAAGGAAAATGGTGCACAACGCAACAAACACCAAGTGAAATGGCCCAGAAACAAGCTAGTAGTGGTCACTTACAGGTCACGGGATAATTCAAGTTTTACTGCATCCCCCGAGTTTTAACTCGATTTTAGGGGCCAAAACCAGAACCTATGTGTTCCTAGATGAGTTGGGATGGGTTAGAAATGAAAAAGGGACCGAGAATAGTGTAAGAAAAAAGAGTTTAAAAACTAGAAGCTCAGTTTTCCAGCCACCGGCGCCGGAGGTGGTGACCGGAAGGCTGCCGGAAAGTCGGGCACAAGAAGGGAGCGAGCTGGGCCTGTTGGGTTGGGGTTTGTCTTGGGCCTGAAGGGGATTAGGCTGGTTTGATTTAAAAGGGGCAGTTGGGCTGAAGCATTGGGGCTGGTTGGGCTTAAAAGACCTTGTGCTTGTCTTAGTTAAAAGGCCTTTGGGCCTGTTTTGCTTAAAAGGGGTTTTGGGCCAACAGTTAAATGAAATGAAAAAGGAAAAAGAAAGAAAAAGAAAAAGGGTGGGGAAGGGAATCAAACCAGGGCCACGAGTGTGGGGGAAGGTGCGCGTGGCCAGCTTGGACGGTTACCAACCGTGCCATATAACGCGCCTAAAATGTATATATATAGTACACTAAATAAATTAAATTAATTAAATTATTTTAATTAAATTAAATGCTCTAAAATGGCCCGGTGCCCAATTAAGACAAGTCATATATGTTTTCTAATTGTTTTGGACCTCCTAAGGCCAACGGTGAGGTATGTGATGTGAGACGAGGTCCCAAAAATTTAAAGATGCGTAGGACCCTTAATAATTACCAAAACGCCCTGAGTCAAAACGCAGTCAAACGATCTCCGATTTGAGTAAACAAATAGTGAAATCTTATTATCTCAAACATTCTAGACTCAACCGTGGAGTCCGATCTACTAGGAGAGGCCTCGGGAAATAGGAACCCGTGAAGGTGCAAAATGACTATTTTGCCTTTTTTAGTCCGAACGTCCAAATTAAATTTCGCGAAAGCCCAAACCTATTTTCTTCGACGTTTCGGACCCAATGATAGAATTTAATTTATCAAAATAGAAATTGATAAAATAAAGACATATAATTTGATGAATAGCATCGTTAGTGTAGCAAACCAACTAAGCTGCATTTTATGATTTTAGGGACACAGAAGGGCAAGGAGAAGGTGGTCTAACCTTCTGCATGCTACTACTAGCCCCACTATGCTACGAGTACATTTTTTTGAGTTGAGACTGACACGTCAGGTATGATATACTGTGCTAAGTAAGAAATAGAATTAAGTTAGGAATAACTGCCATGTTAACCTGATGATTCACATATTTGTCTGATTGCTTATGTGCTTATGTGTTTCCTGTTATCTTTTTTTGAAAGTTGGTGATGAATGTGAATCATAACTATGTGTACGTCGCATGTGTTAGCATAATGTGTAAAATTATATTCCTTGAGAATTGTTGAGATTATTGATTTATGTGATTAAAGCATGCTTCATATGTAGATGTGATGCATTATTGAGATCACATTATGACATGATAAAATCAGAGCATATCGGCATAATGTGATTCCTTGGACATGGCGTGAGTTGAGCACTTGGTGCTATGCATTATGAGGGTGCAGATCCTGTGGTGAAAAACCCAAAATCGGCCATTAAGTACTTGCATGCCTGACGGGTTCTGGACCGTGAAGTGAGACATATATTAGTACTCAGGCTATCGGGGAAGGACCGTTAGATGAGGCATGGGTGTGGCATAGAGTTGCATGGGTGCGTCACGCATACTGTTCATATGCTGCATTGATGATATTGAATGCCATGTAAATATAAATGTACACTTGCACATGCCACGCCTTAATTTTGTTTCTTACATTAGCATTATATTGTACCAGCAGTTGAGTTGACCTATTCGTGGGACATATATTACAGATGACACACCGGCTACGTGAGACTTAGAGATGCTTTGATTAAGAACCATATTTGGCCCGTGGGGTGCACTTTGATGTTGTACAAGGGCATAAGCCCTAGACTGTTTTACGATTTTTGTACGTTGTAAGGTAATAGGTAGGACCTTATGCATTGTATCAGAATAGTGTATGGAATGTATGTAATTGTCCTTTATTTCCTTATTATTTCATTTCCTTTTTGTTTCGCCAGTCGCGCCTCGGGTTCGCTGGAATTCGGGGCGTGACAGATATGGAGTTGAACCTTTTGCTTGAGATGTTCTTGATGTTGCATGTGTCATGGTTTATGGTTAGATGGATATGGTTTGGAGCACACACACACACACACGCTGTGAATTGCTATAAGTGGATTGATTGTAATAGGGTTATTGAATTCCTAAGATTACTTTGATTTGTGAATCTGAAAAGTGTGATTAGATGTCTTCTGTGTGTGGTCTTCCTTGATCTCTTTTGCCAAATGCATGGGAATTGCTAGGGACTAGGAATGAGTAAGTTGGGGGGGTGTGATGAGTGCGCAAAAGTGCACTCTAAATACCTTATTATTAGATTAAAATGGTAGAAAGTGAATATAAATACTGGATATAATTGATATTATTTTATTTCATTTATATTTACGATAAGATGTATTTGAGCATTAATTTATAAGATTTTAAATTTTAAATTTTAAATATTCCATTATTTGTTGGGTTCCAGGACACTGAAGCCAAGACGCCAAAATGCGCAAGGCAAAGAAACATCAAGTTATAAGAAAAATAAAAAAAAGTTAGAGGAGGCGCTGCATCCTAGCTTGAGAACGGCTGAAGAATTAAAAAGAAAAAAAAATAAAAAAGAAGGAAAGAAGCAAAGTGGGGCCCATGTGTGGTTCTGAGGCGCTAAAGCAGAAGCAAGCCAAAAGAATTAAACGTGGGTCTGGGCAAGGCGTGCGCTGTGAGGCCTGGATTGTGCGGCTGGCGTGGAATCATGCACTGATTGAAGTCAAAAATAGTGGGCCAGTGAGGGCTTGTCCAGGCAGTATTGTTTTACAACGTGAGACTGGGCTTTGCAAGGCTAAACAGGAAAATAAAAAGAGCAGGCCATGTGGAGGAAAAAATAAGTGTGCGGTGCGGCCTATTTTAAAAGGTGCAGTGTAGTAGGGGCTGAAGCAAGCAGGCTGTGAATCAAAAGAGGTGGGGTCCAGTTGTGCGGATTGGGCGTTGTGTGGTGCAAGGCCAGGTGCTGATTTAGCAAGGCTTGTGTGGGGCCCTAGGCAGGGAGTTAAAGAAAAAGAAACAAAGCAAGGCTGAAGCAGGTGTAGTTTGAAGAGAGTGAGGGTTGTGGCAACGTGTGGGGCCCAGGCAAAGCAGTAAAGAAATGGCTAAAGTTTGCTGGGCCAGGCGCTAATTGGACGTGAGGCTGGATTAAGCGTGTGGCTGGCCTTTGTGCTGCGTGACTGAATGAGTGGGGCCCAGGGCTGTTTTAAAAGAGGCAGGCTGAGGTTTTTGACAAAAGGAAGAGCAAGCTTTGGGCTTGGGCGCTGGGCTGATTCAGCGGCAGTGCGATTGAAGGCGCTGATTTAGTGGGGTGGAAGTCAAGCGCAAGGCAACAAGCTGTGGGGCCCTGGCTTGGGAGAAAGGAACGAAGTGGGCGGCTTGGTGAGGCGTGCTGCTTCAAGAGTGTGGGCCCAATTCTGATTCCAATTAGTGTGGGGCTCAGGTGCTGTAGCATGTAGGGTTGTGGAGAGGCACAAAGCAATATATAAAAAAAAAAAACCAAAAAGGGAAGGGAAGCCATCCGTGTTGCGGCGCAGGAAGAATTAGAATAGTGAGGGAGGACTGTGCGGCTGAACGGAGGGACACAAAACAGGGACATAGTGCAGGACAAGCGGCTGCACAGGCACTGAAAAGGGAGAGAAAAAATTCACAGTCACTCCATGGCTCTATGTTATCCGTCCTGTACATGGATAACTAAATTTCCAAGTAGAGTTAGGGATGAACTTGCACCATAGATGGTTATTTTAATTTATTTTTGATTCCCGTACGTGGTTTTAATTTATTAAATTCTTTGATTGTCATTCTCAATTTATTGTTAGTTTTTATTTTTCGAATAATTAAAGGGTTCAGTCTGTTTATAGATTCAGTCATGCTTTTTCTATTGAATGGATTAATGTTTTGATTATTTTTGGAACAGTTAATTATTTATATTGATTTAATTCTTTGCTGTAATATTGTCGTCGTTGGATTTTCTCAATGTGAATAATAATTTGAGTGATTTAAAAGTGATGAATGATTTTTCAAAGGGTTATATTTAGTTTAATTTTGGTTCATAATTTTATATCTTGTGATTGAGATTTTTGGAATTAAATTCTCAATTGAGTTATCAATGAATTAAAAATAATTAAAATACCGGATATGTGCAAGGGATTCCCGATGCTCTACTGTTCGTTAAATTTGAGTACTTTGTCCATTAATCAGTTTGTTTAATTTTTAATTTTCATTTAAAATTAGTTTTTATATTTTTATTTTTTCGTGAATCATTTAATATTTTTCTTAGGTTTCAGAAATTCTGTTTATTATTCTTTTAATTTTGTCTCCCTGTGGAATCGACACCCCAAAGCTACACTACAACTGCCGCGTTATTCTTTGGGCGTAATTAGGTATACCGAACCTGCATACTATATTTTTCCATATGAACTTCCTTACTTCTACCTCTGTTATGTGGGCTGTGGTTTAGCCTCCGCCCACTTAGAAAAATAGTCAATAGCGACTAGCAGGAATCTCCTGTTCTGAGGGCTTTTGGCAATGGCCTTACAATGTCTATTCCCCATTGGGCGAAAGGCCAAGGACTGGCAATAGGGATGAGTTCATGATAAGGTTGATGTTGATATGAGGTGAATCGTTGACATTTGTCACACGTTTGGACATATTCCTTAGCCTGTTTTAGCATACCAGGCCAGTAATATCCTTGAGTTAGTGCTTGGTAGGCTATGGTCCTACCGCCCTTATGGTTGCCACAGATCCCCTTATGTATGTCGGCTAGGACTTAGTAGGCCTTTTCTTGAGTTAAGCAACGTAGGAGGGGCTGTATGTAGGACCTTCAGTAAAGCTTTTCTTTAAGAATTAAATATCGAGCTACCCTAATTCGAATTCTCCGGGCATGATTCATGTCCTCTGGAAGCAAACCCCTCCTTTAGATACTGGATGATAGGAGTCATCCAATTCTGAGGTTGTTTTGAAATTTGAAGGGATTGTATTACCTCAATACTAGGTTTTGACTGGTAAGAGATTTTTACCATTGAGTCTCTTTCTTGCTTGAGATGGGAGGCTATGTTTACCAAAGCATCGACCCTGGAGTTTTGGTTTCTTTTGATCTTCTGAATGGTGAATTTGTAGAAAGATAGCTTTAGTGATTCCACTAGCTCTGAATATCTAGTCATCCTGCTATCCTTGGTGGAAAATTCTTCCAAAACTTAACTCACCACAAGCTGAGAGTCAGAGAATGCTTCAAGATCCAGAGCTTCACATTCTAGAGCCAGTTTCATCCCAAGGATAAATGCTTCATACTCGGCTTCATTTTTAGAGGCACTAAATCTCAAGCTAATCACTTTTTCGATTATGATCCCATTAGGGGATTGAAGTATTATACCTACTCCAGAACCTTTGTCGGTAAACGAACCGTCGGTGCAAAGTAGCCATACTGAAGTGTCTGTAGTGGCTTGAGCTTTCGAATGTAGTGTTTGAGTGAATTCTGCTACAAAGTTTGCTAATACCTGGCCTTTGATAGCAGTCTACGATACATAGGATATGTCAAATTCTTCCAATTCTATTAACCATTTGACCAGTCGTCCTGAAACTTCAGGTTTGTGTAGGACTGATTTTAACGGATAGGATGTAGGGACTATGATAGGATAAGCTTGAAAGTATGGTCCGAGCTTTTGAGTGGATATCATCAAGGCTAAGGCTAGTTTTTCAATTTTGGAGTATCTTGTCTTAGTATTTAGAAGTGCCTTGCTAATGTAAAAGATAGGCCTTTGAATTCCCTTGTCCTTTTTGACTAAAGCGAAACTAATGCCATTTTTCAATACAGTTAAGTATAAGAGTAGTTTTTCCTTCGGTACTGGTTTTGAAAGGAGTTCAGGGGAAGCGAAGTATCATTTGAGTTTTTGGAAAGCCTCTTCGCATTCAGGGGTCCATTCTAGGGCCTTACACCTCATTAAGGCTCTAAAGAACGGGAGGCATCGATCCATAGATTTAGAGATAAACCTATTCAGTGTTGCTATCCTGCCATTCAGGTCTCTGATATCTTTATTAGTTTTAGGTGATTCTAGTTCAATCAGAGATTTGATCTCTAAGGGTTTTGCCTCAATTCCTCTTTGGAAGACTATAAAACCTAAGAATTTCCGTTTTGTGACCCCGAAGGTACATTTTAAAGGGTTTAGCTTCATTCTATGTTCCCTCAGGATGTCGAATGTCTGGCTCAAGTGCTGGATGTGGTAACTTTTTTGAACACTTTTGACAAGCATGTCATCGATGTAGACTTCCATTGTGTCCATAATTTGGGGGCCAAACGTTTTGTTTACAAGCTGCTGGTATGTAGCTCCAATGTTCTTTAAACTGAACGACATCACTTTGTAACAATAGAGACCTCGTTCTGATATGAAGGTCATTTTCTCCTACTTTAGAGGATACATTTGAATTGGATTGTATCTAGAATAAGAATCCATGAAACTCATAAGTTCATGACTTGCCATGGCATCAACAAGTTGATCAATTATGGGAAGAGGAAAGCTATGCTTGGGGGAAGCTTTATTTAGGTCGGTGTAGTCAACGCAGACCCTCCACTTGTCATTCTTTTTTTTTGCAAGAACTATATTGACAATCCATTCTAGGTAGAACACTTTTCTTATCATTCCAACATTTAACAACCTCTGGACTTCTTCATTGATGATTTTGTGGCATTCAGGGGCAAATGTTCTCATTTTTTTATCTTACCAGAGGATAGTCTGAATCTGTCATTAGTTTGTGAGAGATGAAATCAGAATCTATTCCCTTCATATCTCTAGTTTCCTAAGCAAATACTAGTAGGTTATTCTTTAGAAATTCAACAATATCCTCTTGCTTGGAAGGAGACAGGGCTGAGCCAATTTGTAGATACTTTCCCTCTCTTTCAGCACTGATGAGTATTTTGATGGGCCCCTCCATTGGTTTGACTGTGTTGTCCCTTCCTTTGGGACTTAATGACTTATCAATTTTAGAGGGACATTCCTTTACCTCATGAAGGTTGGAAGATGAGGAACTTTCCCTTTTATGAGGGTACTATAATTGCTATTTGGGGGGATTTTCTTTTAACGCGAGGGCATGACATTCTCGGGCAGTGGGCTGACAGCCCTTGATGGAGAGGACTTTGTCGTTGTGGACATATTTCAGGCATTGATGTGGGGTTGAAGTAACCGCTCCCATCTAGTGGATCTAAGGTCTTCCAATAATGACATTATAGGGGGATTTAGTGTTTAGGACCATGTATTTAGAGATTAGTGTCTTCTGTCTGTCCCCTTCTCTCATCGTGGTCGGTAAGTCAATTTTACCTAATGGGATGCTGAGATTTCCGTCAAATCCTACCATAACAATAGTGGTAGCTCTGATGTCATTAGGGTTAAGCTTCATGTGTTTGAAGGGTTCGTAGAATAATACATTGATGGAACTTTCAGTATCCATAAGAACCCTTATGATATCAAAGTTAGCGATTTTAATTGAGATGACAAGAGCATCGCTATGGGGATAGTGTATCCCAACGAGGTCCAATTTAGAGAACTGAATTTGAGGTTCTGACTTTATCTTTTTCTTGATGGTAGAGATCTGAAGGATATGGGCCCTGCCTTTGCCTCTCGAACATATCTTTTCCTGGCTCAATTAGACATTCCCGTTGCCGCATTGTCACACCCCGAATTCCCCACGAACCCGAGGCGCGACTATCGAGATAGAAAATAAAATAAAATAAAGGACATTCTAAACGAATTTAACTAAACATGCATTCATCCTCATCAATACATAAAAATAACATAAGGTACATCCCCAAATACAATGTGCACAGGTCATTCGGGCTTAAGCCCTTACATTACAAAACATAGCCCCATGGGCCAAAAATACACCAAGTGTTTCATCCCATCAAAGTGTCCTTCAGTCTCAAGTAGCTGGGGTGTCCTCATCTGTAATATATGTCCCACGAATGGGTCAGCTCAACTGCTGGTATAATGTAGTGCTAATGCAAGAAATAAAGCTAAGGCGTGGCATTTGCAAGTGTACATTCATTTCTATATACCTTCCTAATCATTCATATGATGTGATGACAATATTCATAACGCATCTAATACAACTCAATACCACATTCATGAATTCATTAATATAATGTAATGAAAATATGCGTGCCACACCCATGCAACTCTATGCCACACTCATGTCCCTTCACGGATCGTTCCCGCTGGTTCGGGTACCAAATGCAATGGCCAATTTTGGGTTTTTCACCACAGGATCTGCACCTTCATAATGCAAAGCACCATGTGCTCAACTCACTCCATGATCAAAGACGCATCATATGCCAATATGCTAATGTAATCTCAATGGAACAAGGTTTAAATAATATAGCATGCTCGAGACAATAATACATATGTCATTAGCTAGTTCCATATGCATACATATTTCATGTAATCAATTTAAACACATAGCACGGTTCATATTCTTCACTTTACTAAATTCTTAAAGAATGCAAATAAGACATAAGTATGTGAACAACCAAGTCCAAGTTATCAAGTAAACACATTACAATTATACATATAAGTCATTTCAATCATTCACAAAATATTCCTAACTTAACTTCATTTCTAACATTAGCAAGACACCATACCTGTCGGGTTGGTCTCAACCCAAATAAACCGTGCTTGTAATGTAATGGCTAGTAAGGAGAATGTAGGAGTCAGACGGCCTTCTCTTTGCCCTTTGGTGTCCCTAAAATCACAAAACGTAACTCAGTCGGTTGCTACTTTAATGATGCTATTCATCAAATTATATGACTTTATTTTATTAATTTCTAATTTGATAAATTAAATTCTATCATTGAGTCCGAAACGTCGAACAAATAGGTTTGAGCTTTCACAGAATTTAATTTGGACGTTCGGGCCAAAAAGGGCAAAATAGTCATTTTGTACTTTCACAGGTTCCCATTTCCTGAGGCCCCTCCTTATAAATTAGACTCCACGGTTGAGTCTGGAATGTTCGAGATAATAAGATTTCACTATTCGTTTATTTAGATCGGGGTTCGTTTGACTACGTTTTGACTCAGGGGCGTTTTGGTAATTTTTAAGGGTTTCACGGGTCTCTTATTTTTTGGGACTTCATCTCGCGTCACAGACCTCGCCGTTGGTCTTAGGAGGTCCAAGATAATTAGAAAAGATATATGGCTTGTCTTATTTGGGTTCCGGGCCATTTCGGGTTATTTAATTTAATATTTTATTCAAGGGGCCAATTCATAATTATTAAAAGTCCTGGGGTCAGATTAATTTTTCCAAAAGCTGAGGGGTCAAATCAGAATTTTTGATTTGACTATCCTAAATCAGGTCAGCCAAACGGCAGCCAAGTTCCAAACAGGATTAGGATATCCCTAATTTAGAATTCCAATTCTAATTTCAATTTGTTGTACCTACAGCCAAACAGCCCCCCTCCAATTTCCATTTCATTTAACGGTTGGGCCCAAATCAATTTAGTAGCCCAGGCCCAACCAATTCATAATTAAAACCAAACCCAAACAAATCAAACAGGCCCAATGACTAAATAGGAACGGCCCAAAACAGAAATCCAAAATAGGCCCAAGGCAGCCCCTTTACCGCACGACTTTCCAGTAGCCCCTGTGTCTCCTCCGGTCACCCCCTTCGGTGACGGTGACCGGAGATTTGCGAAAACCTAGTTTTTAAACCCCATTTCCTTGGCGTTTTCGAAGCTGCTTTCGATTCTGATTTATCCTAAAATATATCTAAGGTGTTTTGACATGGTTTTGAGTCTCTCCAGCCCAATGAAATGGCCTCCATCTTTTTCTCTCTCAGTTTTCCGGCCAAGGTATTTTCTTAGTTTTTGGACAATTTTGTTAACCGTTTTGAGTCCCATTTAATTCCAAAAGGTTTCTGCAACTCACCTCACCAACTCCCATCCCTCATTTTTGAGTTTAACACATAAAATGACCACTCTCTAACCCTTGGCCGTGACCTACAACTAGACTTTCCTACTTTGTTTTTCAACCGTTTTTCCTAATTTCTCTTTCGTTCATTTTCTTTTTGAATAAGCTACATGGCCCTAAGATCAAATCTAAATGTAACGTCTAAAAACTTTAAAACAAAATCTGAACATGGCTTACCACTTTCTGGGTTTTTCTCCGGTTGCAGGTTCCTTTACTCTCTTTTATTCCGACCCTTGATCCAAGCTCCAAGATCTCTTTTTGTCTCTCAGTTTTCAACTCAGCCTCTCTCTTTCTCTTCCTGATTTTTTTTCTTTCACTCTCTATCTCTCTATCAACTTGCACAGTAGTCCATATACGCATAGGTATGCATATATTCTCACGCAAACCGCCTGTAACCAGCCACCTCTCCTCTCCTGTTCTGACCTTCCCTACTACTCCAGCTTTCTTTCTTTTCCATCAACTTTGCATTAAATGCAAGGTTGACCTTGTGGGTTATATATATATACATATATTATATCATACACTCATGCACACTATTGCCTACACCCGTCCGCACACACACACAGCTGTATACACTACAGCCATATACATGTATATATATATATATGCATATTTAAATGTATTAAACATATACATATGCATTCATGCATACATAACATACATATAGCATACACAAATCTAATATATTCATATATACATATACCCATCATATATGCCCACATACATGTATTAAATACTAATGCATAAATATATACTCACACCATCATGCATCATAATAATGATAATGATAATGATAATGATAATAATAATAATTAAAATTTTTTTTCATGTCATTACATGCATTGTCAGCGTAAAGCACAAAGATGACTTGATTATTTTGCCACTGTTGATCGTTTTGAATTTATCTCTGTTCAGGCCTTTGTTCTTGCCTTCTTTACAGCGGTCTCTCGTCATGGGGGTTCTGCCTCCCGTCCTAGTAGACAAACTCTCTTAGTCGTCATCTTTTGATGAGATGCTTTATTTCTTGTTTGAGAGCTCTGCATTCCTCAGTTGTGTGCCCGTGCTCTTTGTGGAAATCACAATATATGTTCTGATTTCTTGTGTCGGGGTGGTTTTTTAGTTGCTTTGGCCATATCAAGTTTTCACGAGTCTAGATTTGTTGGAGTATGTGGGTAAGAGAAGCATTTAGAGGGGTGAAAGTTCCATACCTCCAAGAGTTTGAATTGTTCTGGGCTCTGGGTCCTGTTATCTTGTTGAGGCTTCTGATCCTCTTCTTGCTAGCACTGTTATCCCTTTTCTAAACTTACTCATCGTTCTGAGCCTGTTCTTTTACTTTTTGGAAAGATATTTTGGTATCTTCAAGATTAATATACTTTCGTGCTCATTCCATGAGTGCTATCATATCGATGGGGGGATTCTTGGTCAAGGAATCCTGGAAGCATCCAAGTCTAAGGCCCGAAGTGAGGGCGACCATTAGGAAGCTTGGATTATAATCGGTTATTTCCGTGAGCTTGGCATTAAAACGAGCTATGTACTCTTGAAGTGATTCTCCCTTTTTTTGTTTTATAGTTAGTAGGAATTTTGGTCATTTTCTTAACTTTCTGTTGGTTTGGAATCGGTCAAGAAATAACATACTGAGCTTATAAAATTATTGAACGACTTTTGAGGGAGGTTGTGGAACCATTTAAGGGCGGTGCCATTGAGGCTCGTCATAAACGTTCAACACATGAAGGCATCAATAGCTCCAGGGAGAGCCATAGTGTGTTGGTAGTGAGATAGGTGGTCCCCAAGTTCCTCAGATGTGTCATAGAGGGTGAATTTTGGGACAACAAATTTTTTTGGCCGTTCTTCTGTCATTATGACAGAGGTAAATGGCGTGGAGAAGCTCTTGAGTAATTTACTTAGTTTGTTTTACTCTGGGGGGCATGGGATCCTCTAGTTGAGATTGCTTGATCCTGAGAGTCTTCTATCTCCTCTTCCCTCTAAGGTGCTCGGGGTAAAAATTATTATAGGATTAGGAACCCGTTGTTGATCTTGTCCTATACCTCCAAATCCCTGACTCGAGGGAGGAATATGTCGGATGTTAGCTGGAGGGCGTTGCCCTTCTAAGACTAGGGGGACCGAAGACTTGGGAGGCTGGGATTCCTTGTGGCACTGGATTGGCTCCAGAGGCTATTGGAGTAGGAATCCCAGTTCTACTCTAATAGTGGACAATTGGATGAAGTATGGGCATTCCTTTCCCTATAGCTGTTGACGTTTAGGGATCAAGTCCCTATATGAGTGGTATCATGGGAGTGTACCGGTTACGTGTTAGGTAACTCCTCGTTGGGGGATCCTTCGCCCATGGTGAGTTGGGAGGGTGAGTTCCTCTATGAATAACGTTAGGAGGAGGAGGAGGAGAAAGGTTATTCCGCTAGATCTGGGCCAGTGAAGCCAGAGCTTGTGACATGACAGTGAGTTGTTCCTACATCTGATCAGATTGTCATTAGATCCGATCAAGTTGTTGTTGTAAACGATTAGGTGTTTGTCCCCTTCCTCTTTTAGCAGGAGGTTGATTTTGAGGGTTCTGAGAATTTTTTCTAGGATGAAGGATGGGAGCCATTGCCTTTTGGAAGAAAAAGACAAAAAATTTGTTGTTTCGAAGAAACGATAGCAAGAATGATAGTCTTTCCCACAGACGGTGCCAAACTGATGTTGTTCTTTTTTATCAGAGGGGCATCCCGTCCTTCACTACGTGTCAAGAACTCAGGGTCAGAGGGTCACCAGGTAGGCTCCGGTGGTAGCCGCTCCGATGATAAAGTTAGTAAAGAAAATAAAACTATAATTGAAAAGGAGAATTGAGCATAAATTGAAAGCGTACCTTATGGTCTTATTTATAGATTGTAGATCTCCAAAGTTGAAGAAGAATAGGAGCTTTAAAAGTAGGGATTCGAAGATATCTGAAGATGTAGTTGCCATATTGAACTCTATTTCCTTATTCTGAGGTCAGTAGGATATGGAAAGTGGTGCTACGTTCTGAATCACATACCTTTGAACCCCCCATGCCCATGTGATCTGAATAGAACAATCTTTCTTGATCTGTACCCTAAAGAGCTCTGTACATACATGTGTCATTCTTCAAATATATTTGTCACTTTATGGTATATCAAATACTAATTAAACAATTATAACAATTAAACAATAATACGAGTTAAACAATTAGAAGAATTAAATAATAATACTAATTAAATAATAAAACTAATTAAACAATTATTATTTTAATTTTTTAATAATAACAACTAACTAATAACAATTATTATTATTATTTAATGATAACAACTAATAAATAAATATACCGGCCCGTTGAATTCTTGAATTGAATGTGATTGATCTTCCTCTAATTCACAAACTTGCAATTATCGTAGATTAGATCATATTTCAATCTCCAATACAATTACAAAATGTTTATAAAGAATGCTTGTAAAAATATAAATTGACCTACTGTTGATGAGATAGCTTGTAGAAATGATTGTAGAGCAAAGAGAAGATGACTGAATTGGTGAGAAAAAATGAAATGGGGTGGTAGGGTATTTATAGAAAAATTTAGTTAGTAAATTTTCAATTTTACCCTTAAAACTAGCCATTAATATAGTTGTTAAAGGAGCAAAAATGGTCATTTTAACTAACTTTCTAAAAATGCCCGTTAAACTAGCCGTTAATATGGCTATTGGAGGGGCAAAATGGTAAATAAATGCTTTTAAAAGAAAAAGGGGAAGGAATTACGGCTGGGCCGAGGTGGGCTGTGTTGGGCCAAGTGGGTCGTACTGTGTCGGGCGGGCGGGGCGTGCCTGACGGACCAATGAGCCTAACGGGCTAGACCGTAAGCCTAAGAATGTCGGCCTAACCCACCATGTCATGTCGTGCCTGGCCTAGCCCACCAACTATCATGCCACGTCGCTTCTTAACGTGCCATACCCGTGCCACCCCTACCCGATTGACTCCTCTAGTTGTTTGTCATGCATGAGTAAAATAGTAGAGTTCATATTAGGTTTCCAATTGTTGACTTTCTCTTCAGTTTTATCTTTAGAGTATAATAAGTTATCGTTCAACTTAAGGATTACTCCAATGATCCCTGAAATAATCTTACAAGATTCCATTTTTGGAAGAGTAGTTTCAATCTTTCTTACAAAATTTATATATTCAGTTCTTATCAAAGCTCCTAGACATGGCAAGTGGAAAAGATAGAAAACTCTTCATTTTGGTATCCAAACCAACTATAATTATACTTTACTCAAGTTTAAATCTTAATCTAAAAGTACATCAATCATGTAATTTTTTTGTGTAGATTGTCAGACTCTTGTTTCTCTCTACATACTGTCATCAAGTGGAAACTATATCAGCCCCTTGAATCTTTTGTTTTTCGACAAGAACTCACCTCCAAATTCCATTTCCTATACTCAATGAACTTTTGGCTAACTTGCTCTTCCTTGTTGAATGTGCATTGAGGACTTTTGTGCTTGAAAACTTTACCATTTCTGTGTGGACAGTACGAGGAAAAAGTTGATTATCTTGCTGGTAGTGTGAACAAATGGATAAGGAAGATGAATAAGAAGTTGATTTTAGTGTTCTTGAGAATATTTCAAACGGGACAGTGAAAGAAAAGGAAGTCATAAGATTGAAGTGCACATATTTTGATAAACTTTGTTCTTTTTATTTTTATTTTTATTAGAGATTCACATTACTATGAATTTAAAACTATAAATACCATTGAACAGAAAGCTGTAAAGCTGTTGTAAAATATGAATAAGTTCAATACATTGAAATTGGAAGAATAGGAAGTTCTTACGGTGAAACTAAGAAAATTCTATTGAAAATATAATTTCGAATGTTTCTATAATGCATAATTTTCTAGTTGCATATAATATGATACATGAATATGTTTAGGAACTTTAAGGGTTGTCTAGGAATTTTAAAGGTTGCCTAGAAATTCTAAAGATTGTTTAAAAATTCTAAAGGTTGTATTGAAATATCTATGTTATCCTAGCCCTATATAAAGGACTATACAATCTCTATATATAAAGGAATTAAGAGAGAAATAAAACATATATATTTGTGAAGAAGACAAGCTCTCAGGCAATTGGTAGAAGAGCTCTGTATAGCCTATGGTTGTACATCTCTAAATACAAATTTAAGTAATTTCATTTGGTATCAGAGCACTCTTCAAAATTTCAACATGGTTTTAGAGCTCCTAAAAAATTTCAACATGGTATCCCAGTCGATTTTGAGTTAAACTGGGCACGTCACAAAAACTCATAGCTGGGGCTGATTGATGAAGAATATTAGTCGCCAAAAAGAAAAAAGAAGAACAATAACAAATACAAGAAGTCTTATTTCTTATCTTGGTTATCAATTCTGTCACAAGGCTAAAACTACAGTCCACTTAAGCCTAAACAAAAGGCTTGGTTTCCAACATTAAGATTAAGGAAGAAGAAAAAAAAATCAATGAATTAAAAAGGTTAGAAAACAAGTTTAACCAAATGAAAAAAGAAGACTGAAAAACTTACAAGTGCTTTTTCCAGTTAAAAAAAAGGGGCAAGACCATGAGTCGGCCAAGAGAAAAAAAAGGTGAGAAAAACAGAAGAGAATATCCCAAATAATGAAAGGGAGAAACAACCATTGGAGAAAGAAAAATATTTTGGTTATTAATATTTTGTTTTGCAGATTATATTGAGAATCAAGAAATCAAAAGATGGAACCAAGCAAAAACAATTGCAACGAAGTTCTCAAGATAAAAATAGAGAGTTGATGCCAACAATGGAGAAGAATCAATTGATGCCAACAATGATTGAAGAATGAACAATGAAGAAAAAAGATTGGAGTTTGAAGATGCAAAGAAAAAAAAAATTCAAAATTAAGGGGGAGTGTTGGAAATATAATTTTGAATGTTTCTATAATGCATAATTGTCTAGTTGCATGTAATTTGATACATGAATATGTTTAGGAACTTTAAGGGTTGTCTAGAAATTTTAAAGGTTGACTAAATATTCTAAAGGTTGTTTAAAAATTCTAAAGGTTGTATTCAAATATCTATATTATCTCAGCCCTATATAAAGGACTATTTATGTAAATGAATTAAGAAAGAAATAAAACAGATATATTTGTGAAGAAGACCTCTCAGGAAATTGGTAGAAGAGCTCTGGACAATCTATGGTTGTACATCTCCAAATACAAATTTAAGTAATTTCATTTGATATCAGAGCACTTTTCAAAATTTCAACAGTTCTTATGGTGAAACTAAGAAAATTCTCACTGTAGCGAATAAAACTAAGAAAAATATTGTGCTAAATCTTTTCACTTGATGCTTGTCAAAACCCATGTGTGGAAGAATTTGGATTGATCTTGGGTTGGGGAGTTTTAACTGTCACGACCCACAACTCATCCTCTACGGATTAACGGATCACAACCATCTGACCCGGCCCTTTCGCTGAACCGGACCTACTCATCTTGTTACACTACCATTAGTGCAACTAACATGTAACCACATATATCATTATATATACCTAGCGGAAGACTTCAAGTGAAAGGTTACATGTACCTGTCAGTCGACTATACAAAAGTATGGCCTATAAAATTTTTACGTCATCATCTCGTCCCCAGGATGTGAATACACAGGAGTGCTACAATACTGTACTACTATTACCTTTACTTGTCAAAATGTTCAATCTAGTCGTAGCCTCCTATGGTCTGTTGCCCGAGTCAATCCCTGAAATTAACATATAAATAGGAGTGAGCTAAACTAAGCTCAGTAAACAAGTCCCCTACTCTGCCATGTGTACAAGATCTGGAAAGAATTGAGTAACAAAGATATGATAGCCAGTCAATAAAATAGCAAGAATCATAGCTCATCAATGAATATCAACTGATAACAACAACAATCATAGCTCAACAACATATATCAACGAGCAAGGATATAGATGATAATCAAAGGAACAATCATGGCTCATCAAGGAATATCAATGATCAAGAATAATAACAATCAAAGCTCGTCAATGAATCTCAAATAATCATAGTAAGTACTCAATAAACGCTGAGCAACTGCCTGATCATTCATACAAGAACATGATCAGACAATGAATCTTAATAAAAAAATAGTGATGTAAAAAACTGGTGGATGTGATAAACTACGGAGCCCGACTACCCTGTGTACAGAAGCACTGAGCTCAATTTGTAAAATTGGTCCCCATACTCGGGATAGGACCCCATACTCAAGTAAATACTACGCATCTAGATGGAGTTGTTGTCACGCCCTTGAATTTCCTGCGAACCCGAGGCGCTACTATCGAGACAAAAATGAAAATAAAATAAAGGACAATTTAGAAAAATCTACTAACCATGCATCCATTCTCATCAATGCATAGAAATAACATAAAGTACATCCCATTCATTAATAGTGTTTACTAGTCATTCGGGCTTAAGCCCTTATATCTCAAAATATGCCCCAAGGGCCAAAATCACTCCAGGCACTCCCCTCTATCACAGCATCATTGTGTCTCATGTAGCTGGGGCATTCTCATCTGTAATATATGTCCCATGAATGGGTCAGCTCAACTGCTGGTATAATGTAGTGCTAATGCAAGAAATAAAGCTAAGGCGTGACGTATGCAAAGTGTACATTTATCTCTAAATGCATTCCAGTCCCATTAATATGATGCAATGAAAGTATGTGTGACTCACCCATGCACTCAATGCCACACCCATGTCTCATTTACGGGTCTCGCCTGATGGCTCGAAGTACCAATGCAATGGCCAATTTTAGGTTTTTCACCACAGGATCTACACCCTCATAATGCAAAGCACCACGTGCTCAACTCACTCCATGATCAAAGACGCATCATATGCCAGTATGTTAATACAATCTCAATAAAACAAGGTTTAAATAATATAGTATGCTCGAGACAATAATGTATATATCACCAACTAGTTCCATATGCATACATATTTTATGTAATCAATTTAAACACATAGCATGATTCATATTCCCCACTTCACTAAATTCTTAAAGAATGCAAGCAACACATAAGCATGTGAACAACCAACTCTAAGTTATCAAGTAAATACATTCCAAATAAACACATAAGTCATTTCAATCATTCACAGAATATTCCTAACTTAACTTCATTTCTAACATTAGCAAAACACCATACCTGTCAGGTTGGTCTCAACACTAATAAACCGTTCCCGTAGTGTAATGGCTAGCAAGGAGAATGTAGGAGTCAGACGGCCTTCTCTTTGCCCTTTGGTGTCCCTAAAATCATAAAACGTAACTCAGTCGGTTGCTACTTTAATGATGCTATTCATCAAATTATGTCTTTATTTTATTAATTTCTATTTGGCTAAAATAAATTCTATAATTGGGTCCGAAACGTCGAAGAAAATAGGTTTGGGCTTTCGCAAATTTTAATTTGGACGTTCGGGCTAAAAAAGGCAAAATAGTCATTTTGCACTTTCACGGGTTCCTATTTCCTGGGGCATCTTTTCATAAATCGGACTCCACGGTTGAGTCCATAAGGCTCAAAATAATAAAAACCCATTATCCTTTTATCTTAATTGGGGTTCGCTCGACTAGTCTTTGAATTAGGGGCATTTTGGTAATTTTTAAGATTCCTACGGGTCTTTTAATTTTTGGGGTCCCATCTCGCAACACGGACTTCACCATTGATCTCAATAGGCCCAAAATAGTTAAAATACACTAATGGATTGTCCCATTTGGACTTCGAGTTATTTTCTCATTATTAAATTTAATTACTCTAATTAATTAAATTATTTGATTTAAATATTATTTTATTGCTTGGGTCAATTCACAATTAACCATGATTTCTGGGCATAATTATAAATTCACAAAATTCTATATTAAATTTAAATTAGCTAAACAATAAACAAATCTAACCGTGTTTGGTTGCAGTCGACATTCTACAAGCACTATAATCCCATTGAGACTGTACACTCTCACTCCCACCGCCAATCCTTGGAAAATTTCAGTCAACTGTCACAAGAAAGGAAATGTCGAGCATAATCGAAGGTGTGGGAACCAATAAGGTCCGAGTTAAGTAAAGCCTTGAGGAATTCATCTCTAACAGGAAGGGTCCTGTAAATCTCAGATGAAGGAAATGGTTGTGAAGGAAAGACCCATTCTCAAACAAATAAATCGCCTCCTCAAGAAGGTGGGCAACATCATCCTGATCAATTGGATCGACATCAACCGTCAATGACCCGACCTATAATTCTTCCATATCTTCAGGCAAATCATTTTTAAATTGCAAAAGCAACAAGTCTTCATCCCAACTAAAATTCCATCCTTTAATTCCCATCCATCCTCACCGCTATCAAATCCGAATGAAATGGAATCCCATTCGAACAACCCACATCTCATGCAAATCAATCCAACGCCCCTGACAAAGGCCATCAAAATGGGGCAGTCGACCTCAATGTCTATAACAGCCGCACCCAATCATGATTCAGCCCCTGCAACGCATCACATGAACACAAATATATATATCTCTCCAATTTGCACACCCATCAACCCAACATCCAAGATTCCAAAACACCATCTCCATAACACGACTGGATTAACCAACTCGACCTGCACGCCATATATCAACAAGGCACTGAACTCTCTCTTCGTACTTAAATCCACATCCACCAAAAATAGGACACACACTGATCGCAACATGGTCCACCATTTTTTGTTGAATCAACCCAATCAAGCTTCCATTTATGTCGGAATAGCCCAGATGTATCAAGGCTTCCATTTCTTCAATCAGCAACATCATCCAACATAAATAATTTCCAATATATATATACATACATCTCTTCCAACATGGACACAACCAGATCGTCACACCCAACCCACTGCTGGATTCGAGCACCCCCAGTCAGCGCATCACTCCTCCAGCTCAACGCCATAGCCTTGCGGACCAAGATCGACGGTCCTCTACTGCTGTACGCTATTGTTGCGTGCCACTGCTCCAACTAGATGAGATCCTTAAGGTTGAACATGGGTGAGGTTACCCCCTCTCTCGACAGCGTGGTCGAGTCCTCGGTCTTGAACCCAGTCGATAGAGGCAAGGTCGACTAGGTTGTGGCAGCTCTGCCATTCATGGTGGTGACGGGGTCGCTGATCTAATCGGAACGGACAACAGTTGGTTGCCACCAACAACTATTTGCACCCCCATCTCGTTGCTCTCTACCCCTCCTCCGCACCCTCTATCTCTCTCTCCCTGTCTTTTCCTCTTTTCGGTTTCTCATCCAACACACAACTAAGCACCTTTCTCTTCTTTTTCTTTTTGCTTTTCATTCTAGCTTCTCCAAGAAGCTTCATTTACTTTTTAGCTATACATATATATATATATATATATTATTTTGGCCAGCTTCAAGTAATTTCCATGAAGCTTCCTCTCTCCCTCAATTTAAACCACAAACAAATCAAGTTATACCACACACCCATATATAATATATATATTTAATTTGCCTTCTTGCACCGCCCCACACGTAATACATATATACATTAATCTCTCCTGCTGTAATGCTCCCCTTTTTGACTTTTCATTTCTCCTTTTTTATTTAATACATATAATATATAATATATGCTTTACTTTAATCCACTTGATATACACATATATAATATATAATATATATGACACATACAATCTCAATGTTACCGGTACCCATTTCCTTTCTATTCTTTTTTTTTTGTTTGTTTTCCTTTTGTTTTCTTGTTTTATTTCATTCTATTTCATTTTATTTGTTTCATTTTATTTTATTTTATTTATTTATTTTTTTTGGGCACACATGTATATACAATACTAATAACACACATTCACATAACGTGATTTAATTAAATTAAAAGTAATTAAGATTTAAAGGGATTCAAATATTGCCTTACCACAAAAAAAAATTTATTCCAAAATTTTGGATCTTTACAGTTGTGACTGAGTACAAATCCGGCACTGATAAAAATATCAAGATCATGCTACCTCCACGGAGAAGAATGTGGAGCATAACTGGTTCAAGGGAACATAATATAACTTTAGCTTTCTACGACTATATTATCGAGCTGCAGAGAACAACATCATCTGGCCCCTCTTGGCCCTATGTACAAGTGTATAGAATAGTCCTTTGCACAAATGTATAGAATCTCATGATCAAGATGTAACATCATCAATAGATATGGAAATCAAGAGCGAGATACAATATTATAGCTAAACTATTCCACTGAGAAGCAATATCACATAGTGGAATTATAAAGAATATGATATGATAATAAAGAGTACAAATGCGTATAGAAGAACTGTAACATGACTAGGAATGTACTACATACAGAGATCGGGTATTACTTACCTTGAGTTCTTAACATTGTATTTCCATCCGATTATCACAATAGCTTTTCCCATAGCTCTCTTTCTCATTTCCCGTCATTTGAATGATCCTATAATCATGGATTAAAAATATATAGCACATTGAATCAGTATTTATTTTGTCAGGCCCCGAATTTTTGCGAACCCGAGGCGCGACTGACGAAACCGAAAGAAAATAAAATAAAGGACAATCTAAACGGATTTAACTAAACATGCATTTATTTCCATCAATATATAAAAGCATGAAGTACGTCCCATAAATACATCGTTTACATGTCATTTGGGCTTAAGCCCTTACATCTCAAAAACATGCCCCAAGGGCCAAGAACATTCCAAGTACTTTCTCCTATCAAGACATCACCGAGTCTCAGGTAGCCGGGCCATCATCTGTAATATGGTATCCCACGAATGGGTCAGCTCAACTGCTTGGTATAATACAATGCTAATGCAAGAAACAAAATTAAGGCATGGCATGTCCAAGTGTACATTTATCTCTACATGTCATCCAATGTCATTAATGCAGTACATGAATAATATGCATGACATACCCATGCAAACTCTATGCCACACCCATGTCTCATCTTACGGTCCTTCCCCGATGGCCTGAGTACCATTTGTATGTCTCACTTTACGGTCCGTTCCCGCTGGCATGAGTACCAATGGTCGATTTTGGGTTTTTCACCACAGCATCTACACCCTCATAATGCATAGCACCACGTGCCCAACTCACACCATGCTTTCAAGGAATCACCCTATGCCAATATGCCCTGATTCCACCATGCAATGATGTAATCTCAACGAAACAATTTATCAACATATGAAGCATGCTTTAAGTTATGCATATTCTACTTAAGGCAATAATGACATTAAATCACACAGCTCAGTCCACAAGTCTACATATCATGAATAATCAATTTAATCACATGCTTGATTTACACATTCACCATCTTGACAGTTCTCTAAAACATAAATCATACATTATGCCAACACATAGAATACACATATAATCATGATCCACATCTATCACTCAACCAACTTCCAAAAAGATAACAAGAACCACATAAGCATATAAACAGTCAAACAAATATGTGAATCACTAAGTCAACATGGCAATTACTCTTAAACTTAATCCTATTTCTTACTTAGCAAAATATCATACTTGATGGGTTTGTCTCAACCCTAGGAAATCATGCTTGCTGCGTAGCAGAACTAAATAGTGAGAATGTAGAAGGTCAGACCGCCTTCTTCCTTCCTATCAGTGTTCCTAAAAATCAAAAAATATAACTCAGTCTATTGCTACTTGAATCATGCTATTCATCAAATTTTATGTCTTTATTTCATGAGTTTCTATTTTACTAGAATAGACTCTACCATTGAGTCCGGAACGTCGAGCAAAGTCAGTTTAGGCTTTTGCGGAATTCAATTTGGACATTTGTATTAAAAAGGGCAAAGCGGTCATTTTGTACTTTTACGGGTTCTCACTTCTCGAGTCCTCTTTTCATAAATCGGACTCTACCGTTGAGTCCAAAATATTTGAAATAAAAAATTTTTACTATTCTTTTATTTTAATCGGAGTTCGTTCGACTACTCTTTGACTCAGGGCATTTTGGTCATTTTAATGTTCTTACGGGTTTTTTATTTTTTTTTGGGACCTCGCCTCACAAAACGGATCCCTCCATTGGGTTCAGAATGTCTGACACATAGAGAAAATACTATTCATTTACTATTTTTGGACTATGTCTTAATTCCCTTTAATTTCTTTAATTAAGTTAATTTATTTAACAATTTAAATAAATTAAATAAATATATACAACCGGCAATACATGGCCACTTGGGCCATTTTTGGTAATTTCCCTTCTTTAAAGTATTTAAATTAAATATTATTTTATTGCTTGGGTCAATTCACAATTCACTAAAATTTTTGGTCATAATCATAATTCCACAAAGTTCCATTTTAAATTTAAATTTGCTAAACAATAATTTAAATCTAACCTTTGTCCGGCTGCAGTCGATATTCCACCGGCACTGCAATTATCTTTTAACAATTGCTCCTGGTTTGATAATATGTTGGAGGTCTAACTCTCCCAATTTATCACAGCAATTTCCCCCCAACCTGAATCTGCCTAAGTTCCTCCATTTTATGACTCAAAGCTCTCATTGAAACCAAATCCAGAAGTTTACCTTCTGGGTTCCCCAAATAAACTTCAGGCAATGGGTCGGCATACACAACACCTTTGTTGATAAAATAGTGCATGAAAATTGGATCAACAACACGGATCAAGGCATTGTCAACTCCATAGCAATCCAACATCTACACCTCTAACGGATAGATTTTCCAAATCAGATTTCAAAGCTATATAACTCTCCCATTTCTCCCAAATCTACTGCCTGCTACTACTGCACATATGTATATATAATATATAAATCTCTTGCACTGTCCCACACACGTAATGTATATGTATATAATATTTTGTCCCTGTATCATTTGGTCCACTATTACGGCACTGCCCTTCACTTTCTCAATCTCTCTTTTTCTTTCCTGCTACACGTTACACACACACACACACACATAAATATATATATATATATAGACAACCTGCGATTTCATTTCTTTCATTGATTTCCCCACCTTTTAATCTCATTCTTTTTGCATTTATTTTCTTTTGGATTAAGCTACAAGACCCTATGGTTTTTAGCATGGAAACTATTCAAAAACTAAAATTAACAAAATGATAAAATTAAATTCAACTTACTTGTTTCTTGTCGCCGTTTCTCTCCCTGCTTCCTTTTTCTTCTAAATTTCACTTCTGAATCTTTTGTAACTTTCTAAACTGCTTCCAGCTTCTACCCAAAAGATCCTTTCTCTCTAACCCAACACACCCACGTATACATATGTGTAACACACACCCACGACCAACCTTTCTCTCTCACTTCTTTCTCTCTCTACCTATCCCCTCACAGCCCAATTATTACAGCCCCCTTTTGTTGACTAAACCCTCTGACCCCTCTGCTTTCATTTCAACTTTACTTTTCTTTTTCTCCCTTTTCACGCAACTTGCACACACATGATATATATATATATATATATATATATACCTACCTGCCACACCGCCCCTATCAGTCCTTTTTATTTGACTTCAACTTTCTATGTTTTATTTTTTTTTTTATTTTTTTTCGTTTTCTTGTCTCTTTGCTTTCCTTGTTATTTGTAGGAATGTATAATATATTATATATATAAGACACACACTACACCATTCATACAACACACTAATTCACATCAGCCCACTTATTTGACTTTTCACTTCTTTCTTTTTCTTTTGTTCTTTCCTTGCTTTTCCTATTTCACTTGTCTACTTTAAATATTATATATATTATATTACAATATATATTACAACCACACACCACACATACTCCACACGCTGCACCCTTTTTTTTTTCTTCTATTCTTCATTTAATTTTTCACTTTGCATGCATTATTATATATATGTACTTAATACACTAAATTATACACTGTACGTGTATATATATATTCACATATATATTTATATATATACTTACATTTAATATTTTTATTTTTATTATTATTTTTTTTTCAAAATATTGAATTATCATAGGCCGATAAAATTACCATAAAACCGGGGCTCGGTATCATAATTATTTATTTTGCCAATTGTATCTCATTTTATACTCACATTATATTTTCTAATAATTAATCCCACCATGGCTTACTGTATTTTGAGCTATTTTAAATCATTAATATCACATAACCTATTTTTCTTAGGTCGAGGTATAGTCTGAGTTCTATCGAATTTCTGGGGTATTTTAAATAGTGTTCCATCAAAATTTTTTTTTTAATTATTTCCATTTTTTCAAGTCTTTACATATTTCATCATTATACGTCTGGTAAGCTCATTAAATCATGAGGATGCATTCATCATTTTTTAGTTTATTATATGGGCTTCTATATAAATTTTTGAGTCTTTTGGATCTCATTTGATATCTGCTTTTGATCATCGGGACACATCGGTCATTTCTCATTTTGTACTTTACTGTTCCGGAGTCTTATTTAGTCCCTCAATTTTCATACTTATATTTATGACAGTTACTTATATCAGATTGGCCTTTATTCGGCCTTTACTTGTATTTTCTATGCCTAGGGGTATTTTGGTCATTTCACATTTTATGATATTTTGACCCCCAAATCATTATCTAGTTACGTATATAAGTTTATATTTATTTGGGCTTCCATTGGTATCAATTTTTATCTAATTTGGATTTTATTTAGGCTTCGTACTATATTAGGGATATTTTTGTAATTTTATGCTTTCACGTGTCACATTTTTTGGTACCTCATTTGCTAAAATGAACTCCACTTCTGAGTCCAGAACGCCCAAAAACCTTGAGTTACACTATCTCTTTACTTGGACACTAGAACTAGTTTATGAAATTACCTTAATTTAATTAACTTAATTATATTATTCTTTTTGTATATATTATATTTATATTTAAATAAAACTTTACACAACCTGGTCTGGTGGCTCGGTGGCTGTTCACTAGGCCATTGGATTCTCACACTACGCAAGTCAGTGGGTCAAACCCCATTGACTATAGTTCCGTTTTCATTTTTTTTTCTTCTTTCTTTCTTTGATTAAATGACAACGTATTGGCATATGGCATATAGGACCAAACCGGGTTCACCCAAACCAAAGCCCGAGTTGACCCTGACCCGAATTCGACATTGTTCATTTTCTTCCCCAGGACGATGAACAGTAACCTAGAAATGAAATTTTTTCCAATTTAATTTTGTGCCTTTCTAGCCTTGATTTCTTACTGTTTTTCTTTCTAAATCATTACTGGAAAGTTTAGAAGTGTTTTGACATTCCTTTCATGGCCCGAAACAAGCTCAAAAGCTTGATTCAAGCTTTGATGGCCGAATAGATACTTGAGTCGTACATCCTCATTTCTTAACCAAAGGTGATAATTTTTGGTTTGTTGTAATTGTACAATTATAGGTATTATTTTCCCGTTCATAAAACCAAGTTTGAGGTTCGATTTGAGATGCCAAAAATTAGACCCGTGACCTGCAACTCTAATTTTCTTACTCTCCTTTAATGTTTTGGGTTTAATTCTTGTGGGTTTAAGTTCTCTATAGTTTCTAATTTCAGCCCTTATACATCAAAACTTGTTTGATTTGACTTGGTTCAGACCTGAATTTTAAGGTCCTTCAGTGGCGGGTTGGTCAACTTTCTTACAAGTTTGGAAACTTGAACGTTCAGAAATCATCCTAACATTGTAAAACTTATTCAATAATTGAAAGAAACTAAGAAAGTTGAGATTGGTTACCTGTATTGTTGGATTTCCCTTTTTCCCAAATTTCTCTCTTCTTCCAATTTCTCCTCAGTTTTTCTCATTCTTCTTCTGCGTTCAACTTCTTTCTCTCTTTCTCAAACTCTCTTTCACTTTCCTTATTTTGCTGTTTAAAATTTCTGGTTGCTTGTTAGGTGTTTACATGTTGGCTAAGTTGGTTGCAACTATATAGATATATATATATATAGCTATACTGTCTCTAGAATTTTCTTTTCTTTGTCACTGATTTGGCTGAAGCTAGAAGCTTCACAAATTGTCCCGTTTTATTAATTCTCCCAACTTCTTTAAGAAGCTTCTTTAAGAATCTTTCTGCTTTGATAATATATATATGTATATATTATATATATACTGCTATATGTGTACATTAGCGGGTAGGCAACTTTTGTTGGTTAAAGTTTTCAGCTACTTACCAATGGTTCCATTAACTTCTTCATGCATCTCTATTCATATATATATATATATATATATTTGCATTTATTGCTTAGTAGGTAGGTATATCGTATACACAAGTATACGTAGGACATTTTTCAGTATATATATTTCTATCTTTATTTTGTTTCATAACATGCCACTTTATAGAATGCAAGCAAATTTTGTATAAATTCAGGGTTCGGTATACTATTATTTATTTTATTGGCTTTGGATCCCCGTTCGTGTCTTATACTCTTTTCATATTATTTTCATAATTCATTTTTCGTATTGGTCCCATTTATCCATTTTGGCACTCGGTTGACCGGTTTGTCAAATTTTTCGAGCATGCACCATTTTTGGTGTTCTGGATTAATATCATATTTGAAGGTGATAAATTCTGCTCTGGCTTACCGTATTTTGAGTTGTTTTGATATATTTTAAACATAATTTTCAGATAACCTATCATTCTTAGGTTAGAGTGCAGTCTACGTCATACCCGATTTTCGGGATATTACATGAACAACTTCTAGATTTTAGCATAAAATCCTAACAGACCAATTATAATGTGTTATATCATATCTTCAAGCACCCAAAACATATCTCATTAATTTGAATCTCCAAATCTCCAAATCTCATCATCAATCATTATATTTAAATGTGATTATCAAATTATTGAAGATCTTGTGAAGTATATAAGAATATTTATTTTGTTGCTTGCTCAGACAATAATAACTATTCAGTTCAATTTTGAAGGTAAGTTATAATCAATTTAACCAAGTGCATTGAACTATCAGTTATTTATAAAGTCCTTGGATGTAGGATCTAATTATAAGTCTAAGAACAAAAATGCTTCAATAACGTGAACTAGTGTGTACATGATAATACGTTAAAATAATAAACTGGTTCTCATGTCCAAAGTTCTATTGTTAATGTACATTAGTGACATGGGAAGTATTTTACTTGTCACTATCTAAGAAAGTGTAGGGATATATAACTAATCCACGATACATATGAATCTAATTACCATAAATATTCAAGTGTTTATCCTTAAAGCACATTTATAGACTCATTTTTTTTTTTATTAAAAAAGCTTTGAAAAAAATATTTAACTAACTAAAATATCCATAGCTGTGACGCATATGGTATAACATTAAAAACAATATAATTATATGATCTAAATAATAGTTTAGTTATCAAAGGTACAAATACTAATAGATTTCATAAGGTATTCAAACCTACAACTATCTATAGGTTTTGTAAAAAGCAGCTAGCTGCTTTTTAGTTGGCATATATTGCATACCAATTATCTCATTTTCAACTAACTCTCTAATAAAGCGACGTCTTATGTTAATATGCTTCATTCAAGAGTGTTTTATGAGACTTTTGAAAATGTTTATTACACTATTATTATCACAATAAACAGTAATTTGTTCTTGTTTATTCCCACAACCATGCAACATTTTTGCATCCATAGAAGTTGTGTACAACAACTACTTGTAGTTATATATTTTGCTTTAGTAATAGATACGACAACATAATTATGTTTCTTGCTAAACCAGGATACTAGACAACATCCAACATAAAAATATCCTCCACATGTACTTTTTCTATTGTCTACATTTCTTGCCTAATTTGCATATGAATAACCTACTAATACACTATTGGTCTCATTAGAATACCACATTCCACAAGTTATAATTCTACTTATATATCAAATTATTCTTGTAGTAGCTAATAAACGTGTCTCTTTGGATTCTAATTAAAATCTAGCACATATTCTAATGCTAAAAGCTATATCATGTCTACAAGTTGTAAGTTATAGTAAACTACCTATAATACTTCTATAAAGTGTAGCATCTACACTTTGCCTTGAACTTTGTTTGCTTAGTTTACTATAGGGACTCGTTGGAGTAAGTAGTAGTTTTGATGTATCTTGTAACAACCCGTAATTTTTTGTGAAGTGAAATAAATATTAAATGATAAGAAAAATGTATCCTAATGGATTATATTTGATTCATGATATAAAATAATGAGTTGAGAAAATGTTTGAAACATTTTGAATCCGTTTAGACGCTTAAAAGACTAGTAGGGGCAAAATCATCATTTAACCACAATACCAGGATTTCGTGAACATTGTAATTGAAGAATATTGTACTGGGACTTAAAATATATTTATATACCTTAATTTGTTCATGGGATATTTTATATGCATGAGAAACTGACCAAAATGGACATGGAAACAAGAAATGAGGTATTTAAAATGAGGGGCAAAAAGGTCATTTGATCTAAAATAAGATTTTTTTTATCTAAAAAGGCCAAAAACCTCACCCACTCTCTCATTCTCTCCCCCTTTTTCGGCAGCCACAAGGAGAGACATAAAGTCTCTCTATTTTTCTCTCTTCCTTCACTTTTCTTCTTGGATTTTCTTGGGGATTTAAAGAGGGATCAAGATACCTAGTGAAAGAATGTCATCTACGAGGTCTCTATAAGAAATTTGAAGCTAGAATCTTGAAGGAAACATCAAGAATAAAGATGAAAAAGTTAGGGTATAGAAAAATCTTCAACGATTGAGGTTGGGTCTTCTAACCCTAGGTGAAAATCATGTGTTTAGGTAGATTATACATTTCATATTCTCATTCGATTAGCACACAATTGCTTGTTTTTGGTGGAATTGGTCATGTGTTGTGTAAAGACCTGATTTGTTTTTCTAATTTACAAATTATAAAATAATAATGTAAAATTTTACTAAGAAATTAAAAATTTAAATGAAAGGATTAAAAAAGATTGGAAATAAAAAGGAAGAAAAGAAACAAGGAGGGCAAAAAGGAAAATTCACCTTTTGTCTTACTTTTGACCTTATAAGGCCAAATCCCTGCACACTTAAAACACACATTAGAAACACACACATTCACATAAAAGAGGGAGAGAAAGAGAGAAAGAGAAGAAGAGGGAAAGTTAGGGTATGGGGATCCTTAGAGGAATGGAGTTTCTTTTGGGAGATTGAAGAAGCACAAAGCCTCTCTACTTACAAATCTCCAGCCTAGAAGCACGAAATTTGGGAAACCCATCAAGATTCAACAAGAACAAATTTAGGATTTCTACCATAAAGTGAGGAATTGAGGTAGGGGACTTCTAAACCTAGGTATATGATTTGTGTAGATAGGTTCATCGTGCCATTATCTTATCTTTGATTACAAGATTGTTCATTTTTGCATTTTTGGACATATGTTGCATGTGTTTTGAAAATTTATGTATTTGTTGAATTCTTGCTATGAAATGAATTATTTTTATCCTATCTTGATGTTGACATAACTTTCGATTGAATTCGAAAAGGTTTGATTGGTGAAATCATGAAATGGGTTTACTTGTACTATACTTGATAATTCAAATTGCACACTAAGTGTTTGTGAAAATGCCTTAATGTATACTTGATGTAGATTTATGATAATTGTGTGAAATTACTTGAATGCTTAACTTTCTTGATGAAAATATGATGAATTGTGAATATAAATGTGAATGATAAGCCATTGGAAATGAAAGAATGAAAACTTAAAAAGTAATGAATATTGGGCTAGAATTAGGGCACATCAATTGTGTGATTTTGAGCATGGTGAGATTGTACTTACCCAGGGTTTTGATTGGTGTTCGGGATGGTGTCTCCCATCGGTTTGCGAGCTGTAAACCCACATGGGTGGTCGTCTGTCTCCATTAGGTTAGTAGCTCGTAAAACACATAAGGCTTACCGGGGGTTGACTAGGAATATAGTATTGGGATTGAGACTTGAAAGATGAAAATGGAAACTTTGAATAATTGAAAGAATTCAAATGAATGAATCCTAAATTTTGGAATGACATATATTTCTCTTCTTGATAATGCTTCCTTATAATGTTTACATACTTTAACACAAGAGAACTTAGTTATTCTTTAGATCATTGTTGTTAATGATTCATGTTTGATGAACATTTGATTGTCATTACACGTGCACAAGCATACATGTGCCACTAAACGTTCTTACCTATGTTTAGATTTCTTCTACTGAAGTTATTGTACTGACCCCTACTAGATGCATGAACAGACAAAGAGACGACTACTAGTTGAAGAGTACTTTTGAAGTTATTTTAGAAGATTTTCTTTTTGCATGCATTCGGACGACCCTCCTCATGTGAGGGGGAGGGGGATAGGGAGGGGGAGGGGGAAGGGGGTGATGGCTTATGTTTACTATTATTTTGGAACAACTTTGTATGTGTATATACTTGTAATAGGATATTTTTTTGGGTAACATTGAAGGACCATTGAAAGTTACTTTTGGGAAGACCTCCATTTTTGTTTACTTGAACATCATGGACTCTTTAGGAAACTTGTTTGAATGTATATTCCTATTTGATAGGGCCATGTATTTTGTAGTTTAAATGTGCATAAACTAGAATGTTAAATGGTGATGTAAACATGGTAAAAAACTTGGTAATCTTTTGATTTTTTTAGAAGTTATAGAACATGGGACTTGAAATTTGAATTTGAGGTATTATTTCTTGATGAATGGAAGTATTTGTTGGATTTTAAATGTTAAATTATGCTATGGATGTTGAGTGAAATGAAAAAGAATGATTTTGGCTCTTGAGAAATAGGTGAAATTAAGAAAAAGAGGTAACACAAGGCAATTTTTAAAATAGAGTTGAGTAGGGAAAAAACTAGGTGTGATTGGCACAAGTGTGTGCCTATCGGCACTGAGAGGTAGAAAACCCCCTCCCAGTGTACCGATCAGCACTGGGAGAGGGGCCTGACCACCTCTCCTCTCATTTTGTTGGTTTGGCTTCCGGATCAATTTTTCGCCACCTGATTTGTTTCCAATGGACTATTTAACTTAAATAAGGGTAAAAGAACATGTTTTACATTTAATTATATCACCTTAGAGTGGCTTAGAAAGGAGGTCACTCACCTCACCCCTGTCCTCCTTGATTTTGAGGAGTGAAATATTGCATGCGACTTATCGATCTCATTATTTGATGTTTTCTTTCAATGAATTGATTCATTTTCATCTTGTCATGCTATTGATACCACTCTCAGTTAAATACGAATTGATATGCATGGTATTTTTATGATATGGATTCCATGTATATTATGTGTGAAACTCTATCTTGCTCACCATGTGCTTATGAGATTTCCTCTATGACTCTTTACATTAAAGTATTGATATTGAATATTGTTGTGTTGATAATTGAGTACATTGATGAATTAAACATGAACTATAAACATGAATGCTGATGAAAAATGTCTTGAAACTATGAGAATGGGAATTTGGAGGAAACGAATATTTGGGCTAGGGATTAGTCACGTCGTTTGTGTGCTCTTGAGCATGGTGAGATTGCATTTTACTCGGGGTTCAATTGTTATAGGGATGGTGTCTCCTATCAGCTTATGAGCTATAAATTCATACAAGTGGTCATTTGTTTCTATTGGTTTGCAGCCCATAAAACACATATTCTTAGTGAGGGTCGCTAGGTGAATGGTCTTGGGAATTCAGAACTTTGAGAATTAGAATAAGTAGAATGAAGTATAAAACCTCAACTGTTTTGTTCGTGTATTGATACAATTGGATGATGCTTATCCTTTTAGATGATCACATGTATTGATGTATGAAACATTGATGATTACTGAATTATTACCCATGTTGTTAATGCGTACTTGGTGACCACTTGTGTGACACTACACGGGCACATGCATACATGTATCACCATGTGCTTTTCTCTATGTTTAGAGGTTCCTACTGGAGTAGTTGTATTGACCCCTACTAGATTTCAGGTAATGGCACGGAGCTGGACACGTGGAGATATCTTAGTATGAAGATCCTTTTTGGGCATTCTTGGAAAGCCATTTAGCACATGGCATATTCACCTCCCATAACTCCTTATTTTGAACATTTTCTTTAAAGAATTGTATAAATAACACATGGTGGAAATGTACCTTGCAATTTTTCTTGTATATTTACATTTGGATACCATATAAGGGCATATAAACTATTGATGCATTAGTGATATCCCACATTAGTATGTCAATGCCTTGTGTAGATGAAGTCTCATGGGGAATGCCTATGAGCCTGTTGGAAGGGGGTTTAAACTCCTTTTGATGCATAAAATCATTGTTTAGGATAAGGTATATGTGTGTATATTGGATGGGAATTGGAAACTTAGCTAATGGCCCAAGAAAAGTTCCCAAAATAAAAGGAAGATCATTGCCCAGGTCCTATCTGGTCGATCGATAGGTATTTTTGGTCAACTGGAAGGCTTTGCCTTAGCTATTGGATGCTACCAGTCAACCGGGTAGCTTTTCCCTGTCATTTGGGTAGTTCTCCCCCCTGTACTGCTTGAAATTGGTTAGTCGGGTAGCCATTTTTGGTGAGTCGAATTCATTTTTTGAGAGATAATGCCCCTTAAAAGATTTGTAATAAATTCATTTTAAGTCCGATTTAGGTAAAATTTAAGTCCAAACTGATCCTTTTCGTGTCTAGTTTCATTTAAAATTAGTTTCAGACAAGAACCCTTATAGAAAATTAACTATGAGATTTTAAGTGAAGGACAGTCAAATCTGATTTTTTTGAAAAGTGATTTAAACGAGGTCCAACTTTGAGAAGTCATATCTAATTCATTTCAAAGGAAAATTTGGTGTTTCTTGTGGCTAAAATGAACCCTTTAAAGTGTAGTGTTATGTCAATATAGTTATAAATACACTTTACAAGTGACCTTCGAGTTATGAGCTCTTAAAGTTAGGTTGATTAATGGAATTACTTGACCCTAATAATATAAAATTCTTAAATTAACTTAATAAACTCATGAAATGGAAGTCACCCTTGAGTTTACGGCCCAAGGCGTGACATAATAGTATCAGAGCTCTAGGTTTAGAATACTTAGGGATGATGTGATAGAGCAGCCTTAAAAGACACTCGAATTGGACATAATTGAGCTTGATTGTGTAAAATTAAGATGTAGATTGTATGTCACTTGACGCATGAGGTTGAAGTGCACGCTTGGTGTAATTGAATGAGATTGATTGTGACGTTATTGTGTTAGGGTTATGTGGAATTATTTTTAAACTTCTTGTTTGTTTTGCATATGAATCATGTTGCATTCATTTAATTTCATTTTACGTATGTCGGGATGAAAGGGAGAGACTTGTGCGATGTTGAAGGTAGAACCTTGTAGAAGGAAAGTGAAACATCCTGTAATTTTGTAATATAAAACAAGTATACTAAAATATTAGAAATATATTATTATGGTGTTTAATTGATTTAGAATATCAAATAATGGGTTATAAATTTTTTGGAGACTATTGGAGCTTATTTAAACCCATTAAATGATTATAAGGGTAAGATAGTCATTTTACTATCTTCGTAGGTCTACGTGAGTGTAGTACCCAGGAAATATTTTTAAATGGATATAAGAGTCCATAGAATATTAACCGAGTTAAAGGAATGAAGAGATTATATGTTGAATGGACAAAAATAGACATTGTAGGAAAAGAGGAAAAGTAGTTTAATAAAGGGTATAATGGTAATTAGTCACATAAAACCCTAAAGTCTGATTTTCACACTATAAAAGGCCCTATAGTTGATTGAGATGGCTCATTTCTCTCATTCTCTCATGCCGTCTCTCTAGGGCTTCCATGCTCTCTCCATTTTTCCTTCAATTTCTCTTAAATCCATGGTACCTTAAAGCCATTTAAGGCTAAGATCATCAACTTGGAGTGCTTAAACACACGATTCTATCTAAGGTTTTCAAGATTCAAGCTACAAGGTTCAAAAAATCATGCTAGTGTTTCGAGATCTACAAGATTTAAGGTAGGGTTTCTAACCTACAAATGAGATGACAGTGTGAATGTGCCTGATGTGTGATATATATGTTTCTCATGGAGTGATATTCATGTTTATTGGGTTTGGTGGTAGAAATCATGGATGTATGTCAATCTTATGTCCTTAGGTATGATTGGTTTTATTTTCTACCTTCTTGTGTTCTTCTTTGTGTTTAAAGTCTTTTGGATCAGTTATTGAAGGTTACATGATGAGTAGATCTTGATTTCTTTGTAAATATAAACCCTAGCATATGTTATGCCTATCATATGTTTGCTAAAATATGTCTATGTGCTTTATTTCATGCTCGTGATGTGTAATATTAATAAATGGACTATATTGTGAGTGCTACGTGACAAATACATATGTGTATGCTTGTTTGGGTGGAGATTATTGAAGAATAAATTATAAAGTTAAGATTTAGAATTATGGATATGTGAATTGTATTGTCATATATAACTTGTCATTACACGAATACGAGCATCCACGTGGCACCACTTAAATTTCACCTTTTGTTAGATTCTTCTATGGGGGCGTTGTTTTAACCCCCTATTGGATGCAAGAAATGGCGCGGAGCCAATGACTTGAAGGCGTTCTTGGATGCACCTTCTTTTGGACATAACCCTTTTGAAGATTTATGCAATATGAATTTGAATTTTGGCATGAACTGTTGTTTAGACCCTATGCCTTATAAAATGTGATAATTGATTTGTAAAGTTGAACTTATTCTAATTAATGGCTTAATCTATCTATGAACCGTGACGGGAATTTGTATGTAGTAATATTTTAAAGCAAGGAACTTGGGTATGTATCTATGAGATGAACTATAAACCCATTTTGGGCAAAGATTGGGTACATTTGATCTCTTAGTTTTTTAATGAAAATAAAACTAGCTTTATATACAATTGAACATGCAAAGATGTGTATAAAAGATGTGTCCATGTGATTGTAATTATCCCATACGGGTTGTATTAGTGTTTGTTGAGGAATGAGATTAAAAAGGATTGAAAGGATCCCAAAATAACAGGTTCAACATGTCTAACGACCAATTCAGTCGACTGGAGACATATTAAGTCGACTGAACATTGGAACAAGTCGACTGAAACTGACAGATGCTAAAGAACCCATATACCCCAAACTATCAGTCGATTGAATGGGAGAATCAATTGACTAGTATCTAGACTCAGTCGATTGGAAGGTTGACTGAAACTCACAGAAGCTGAAAAATTCATAAATCCCAAACTATCAATTGACTGAATGAGAGAATCAGTTGACTGAAAGGTCGATTGAAACTCGCAGACTCTCAATTTTTCTCTACACACTGCTGCCCAAATAACACTGTTATTGAATACCTCATTTATATTAAATGTCATTTAAGTAAATGGTTTTATTTAATTTAATTTTTATTTACTTAAGACATTATAATATACATTAGGAAGTATCCCCCATTTGAAACCAATAGTCCTAAGGCCTAATTCCTTAAGAACAAAAAGTCAATTATCTTTTTTAAGAACAAAATTTTGAAAATTTTGAAAATGTCGCCTTGGACCATTGCTAATTGGGTGGGTTACCCTGTAGCTAAGATTTATTAAAAATCATTTTTTGACAATTGGATACCTAAGGAACAATTACTGGGACTTTTGCAAGGCCAATTATAAGGATTTTTAATAGCTAATTTTCTAGGCCTTAGCAAGACAGCACATTGGTCAAACCTAAGTGTTAGGAAGTTCGGTTGACTTCTATTGACCCGACAAGGTTAGGCTATCATATATTGATATTCCTTCGTAATTTTCCATTGCTTCTCAAGTCTTTGGAACTTGGGTCGTGATAGAAAGTTAGAAGATTCATGGTGAAGAATAGATCTAATTAGCGATTTTTTTTCTTTTCCCTCTTCTTCTTGATAACTCTATAGGATACCGCCCGAGGGAAGAGGTCGGGGTCAGGGCCAAGAAGGAATACCCATTCTTATGCCCCACCACCACCTCCAGCAGGCTAAGTGAACCAAGGCGAGGACTACTTGACCTATTTTGTTTGCATTTATGATTATTGGGACTACTTAATGCATTTTAGGGGTTAGAGGGTAGGCTAAAAACAAGATGGGGTTTAAAGGACTTATAAGGATTAAATCTCTCAATGATTATGGTTTTCTTGCATGGTAGTGTGAGTTATAAATACACATACTTTCAACATATATGGGGCTAAGAATCTTCTTCTTTGTTGCACACTAGGAAAGGGTGTGAAGGATATGAATCAAACTCAAAACCTTTTTGCACAAGTTATATATGACTGCTACCTTGAAATTGTTAAAAAGTCTTAAGAACTTGTGCGCATAATACCTTAGTCTTTTTATTTACAGGTGTGTTTAGTATACAATATATGTGTACAGCATTAAGTCATGGATTGGTCCTAGATGAGCTCGCTCAATTGCATACCTATCGTGAGTAGGTTTATATAGTTGGGTAACCAGTATGCTATGTGTAATGGATGGATGTGTATGCATATTTTTATGCAATTATATATATATACTAGAGTTGAAAAGAATGTTTGAGTCCTATAGTGTCATGCCAAAGTTAATGGTATATATGTGTGGGGCTGGCTAGATATCGTTGACCAAAAAAAATATATGTAATGTAAAATTATTGTATACTTGACAAATGGCCTTTAAGTCATGTGAACCAAGGGTAGGATGGTAAATGACTGAGCTAATATCATAATTGTTTGAAAGGTGTTGTGTATACTTTAAGATACTGTTTACTTGACATAGAATGAATGAAGTTACAAGCATCATTGCTATGAATTAAATTACCTAAAGTTTATCGAGTACAATTGTAAGAAAACGAGGAAGAATTTCAGTGTTCGCTAGCTTGAGAAACATGTAAACTAAAATCTTACTAGTGGGACTTATCAAATAGTGTGACATCATACAGACCTTTTTGAATTTCATTGAATGCTAAATATGTCTTAGAGATTTAAAGGAATGTAACGAGAAAGAATGTTGGAATATGTTATGATAGGCGCATATTTGACGATTTGGGTTCATGAATTGATATATAGAATGTGCATATGGATTGGAATATTCTTACTCGACCTAACATGAATTCTCATAAGTAAAATTACTCTATAGTCAAGTCTAACTCATACTTATGGTCATTTTAATTATGACACAATTTAAATCTAGACTTTAAAACAATTCTATGGTGTTGTACCTAAATTAATTGATGATATGCATGAACACATACATTCAATTGCACACTTTTTCAAATATTGATGTAGTTACGAGGTTTCTTGAGTCTTTACTTCGTGACTAACAATAAACTACTTGACTCAACCATGAAAATAAATATTATCTAAAAAATGACAACACTTTGGAAACAATTGCCAATATAAGTTGTCTAATTTTCCTAACATAATTAATTAAATTTAATCAACCTAATAGTGATCTTAAGTGGTAAAACCTAGTTATATAAAAATTTAGTCAGATTCCTTACTCGATTAATATGGCTAAGTTCTCAAGTGAACAATTATGCAGTAATTAAACAAGTGAAAAAAAAAATCAAGACACATATTTAAGTGGGAAAACCCTCTTGAGGTAGAAAGACCCACTACTGCATAAAATAAATCCACTAATAGGCCATTTTATTTGTAAGACATGAAAGCAAAAAACTCTAGCCACTAACCTAACACTACTGCTTTTCTTCCTTGCTTCTCTCTAGTTTGTCAATTTCACTCTATTAGTTTTATCTTACTCACCGCAACAACACATTGTACACTATCATGATTTGTATCCACAAACCCATTGCACTAAGTGTGCAAACTTATTGTAGTGATCTAAGGTTTATCCTAATAAGCTTCTCATAAATTAGCATTCCTCATAGTACCTTTGTAAAAAGGGAATATAGATGGAATATTTACTCATAAAATAACTCCTCACAAGAGAACAAGAAATCTTTCAAGTGCTCATAGATTCTAGCTTTTTGTGCCATATTGAAACCTTTCAATTTTGTATGCAATGAATAAGAAAGACACTATTTATAGAATAATGCAGAATCTAATAGAAATTGGATTTGAATAGCCAATCACACCCACATGTAAAGGCATTCGCGTTAGAACGAGTAGTCTTCATTTGAACGACCCATAGTCGTGTTTGAACAAGACAAGTTTTGTTTTATAATTTTGTAACTTTAGAAGGTCCATTATTTGAATGAGGGAAGGTTACATTCGATCGAGTTAGTTATTATTTTGGCTTTTCATTTGTAACAACAGGTGTTATGTACCAATAAACATTACGGCGAATTAAATAGAACTATATGATTTTCTTAACCAATAGTTAACATAAAAAAAGTGCCAAGGGTATGTGTAGAATCAAAAGAAAAACCTTACAAGGAGAATGTCACGACCCAGATTTTTAAAAACCCGAGGAGTGAGTGAAATGAAATAAGAAACGTAAATGGAAGATCATTAAGGTGGATCAATTGGTTATTCATTCATTTCTCCATATTTTTCCAAAATTTAAAATGAAGGCTTACTAATTGAATCGACCAAAATAGTCTCCTAATGCTACTCAAACATCCCTCCCAATTTATGTTCAAAATAGTTTAAGTAATGTTCAAAAATGGATCCCAAAATGACCCCAAAGTCTCTCACTAAACATGCCTTGGAATAATGGCCCAAATGGGCCCTAAGATGCCCTAAGGCATGGGCCAAAAATAGGTCAAAAGGTCTACCAAAGTTGGTATAAAAAAGTGGCCAAACATGGCCCCAAATGGGTGGCCAAACATGGCCTAGAAATTGGTCAAACATGGCCCAATAGGGTGCCCAAACATGGCCCAAAAAGGTGCCCCAATGTGTCACGCCCCGAATTCCAACGAACCCGAGGCACGACTGGCGAAGCTAAAAGAAAATAAAATAATAAGGAAATAAAGGATAATCAAAGGCAATCACATATATTCCTACACTTAATTCTATTTCTTACTTAGCATAATATATCGTACCTAGATGGGTTGATCTTAACCCTAAGATGTAATGCTCATTGTGTCGTGGAACTAACAATGATGATGTGGAAGGTCAGACCACCTTCTCCTTGCCCTTCCGTGTCCCTAAAATCATAAAATGCAACTCAGTCCGTTTGCCACTTGAATGATGCCATTCATCAAATTTTATGTCTTTATTTTATGAGTTTCTATTTTTCCAAAATTAAACTCTACTATTAAGTTCAGAACGTCAAAGAAAATAGGTTTAGGCTTTCATGGAATTTAATTCGGACATCCGAGCTAAAAAGGGCAAAACGTCATTTTGCACTTTTTAAGGGTCTTTACATCCCGAGACCTCTTCTCACAAATTAGACTCCACAGTTGAGTCCGGAGTGGTCGAGATAATAAAATTTCACTATTTTTTTACTTAATTTGGAGTTCGTTTGACTACGTTTTAACTCAGGGGCATTTTGATAATTTTTAAATGTTATTACGGGTCTCTTATTTTTTGTGACCCTGTCTCATAAAACGGACCTCACCATTGGTTTCAAAATGGCCGAGATAGTCAGAATACACTAATGACTTGTCCCATTTGGACTCCGGACTATTTTGTGATATTTAATTAATTAAATTAATTTAATATTTTATTCAAGGGGGTCAGATTGTAATTACTTAAAAGTTCTGGGTCAAAGTTGGATTTCTGAAAGTTCTGGGGGTCAAATTTAATTTCCAAAAAGTACAGGGGTCAAATTATAATTTCTAATTTTTCTTATTCCTAATTCGGATAGCCAAACAGTAGATAAGCCCAAAATAGGGATCGGATATCCCTGTTCCTTATTTAATTTCAATTTTTAATTTTATAAACCCGTAGCCAAACACTCCCAATTCAATTTTTTTAATTTAAAACAAGCGGCTAACACGTGGTAGGAGTGGGTCGGTCTTGACCTGACCTGAACCCAGGCCCAACCCGAGACCCGGACCAGACCCGACTACACAGTGTCTTCTTCTCTGATTTTTTAGCGAGTCTCCGGTAGGGTTTCGGCGCCTTCTTCGATGCCTGCGACCATTCTCCGATGAATTTTTCATGTTTTTAAAATGCTATTTTCTTCTACTTTTCCCATAGATCCCATATCCGACCTCTATTTTCAGTTTGGGTCACTCAAACGTCACGAATAAGAGGTCAAAGAGCCATGGCCGAATCTTCGGCCAAGTCTAAGACCCCATTTTTCTTGGCTGTTTTGTTGTAATTATCTTTCCTAAACATTTTTGCACCTCATTCCATGAATTTCCCATCTTTTAAACTAAGTTTTTCATATAAAATATTGAGAATCTAATCCCACACCCATGACCTGCAACTGCTCCTAACTCCCTCAATCCTTAACCATTTTAACTCATTCTTGTTTTGTTAGACTCCATTTTTCATTCTCAATATGACCCTACCATTTAAATAAATCAACGTCCTAAAAGAAAAAGAAAAACAGATTATGCATATAGAGATATTTAGAGCGAGAAAATAAATGGGTTAGGGTGTTTACCTCAACAATGGTGTCTTCTCTCCTTCTCCTTAGTTTGCTTCTGATTTCTCAATCTCACAGTCCCTCACTTTGCTTCCTCCCCTTTTGATTTTCTTTCAAAAATCAGAACCCATAGGTATACACATGTATTACACACTCTTTCTCTCCCTCTACTCTCTCTCTCTCTACATGATTGGTCTGCACCCCTCAACTCCCTCAACACATACATACATACAGATCACACTCACACACTCTACCTAAGCCACCAACTCTCTTACACACACCATTCCCCCACCATGCTACCTTGAGTGCCTTACACTTAAGCCACACACACACACAATCAGATTTATATATATATATATATATACATATATAATTATACACATATATATACAATATTTTTTAAAATATATATATATATATATATATATACACACACACTCAACAGTTTATACACACATCACCCACAATCAATTAATAATAATAATAATAATAACAATAATAATAATAAAAAATTCATTTTAGAAAAATTCAAGTCATTACATCCTTCTTTCTTTAAAGAAATTTCGTCTCGAAATTTAAAAATAAAATACATCAATGGTCAAACAACTGGGGATATCTAGCATGGACCTCAGCCTCACGCTCCCAAGTAGCCTCTTCGACCCCATGATGGTTCCAACGAACCTTGACCAAAGGGATGGTCCTGCCTCGCAAAACCTGGTCCCTCGAGTCCAATATCTCTACGGATCTCTGCTCATAAGAAGCGTCGCCCTCCAACTGAAGATCTACCCAATCTAGCACATGTGAGGGGTCAGGCTCGTACTTCCTCAACGTCAACATGTGGAAGACATCGTGAACCCCAGATAGCTATGGCGACAATGCTAGCTTATAGGCCACCTCACCAACCTTCCTAAGAATCTCAAACGGGCCTATAAACCGTGGCGACAGCTTCCCACTGTGCCCAAACCTCCTCAATCCTCACCGTGGAGCTACCTTGAGGAATATATGTCCCCCAACCTCAAATGACAAGGGTCGTTGCCTCCTATCTGCATAACTTTTCTAGTGACTCTGGGCTGTCAACAAGCGCTGTCTAATCACCTGTATCTTGTCCGTGGTCTCACGGACTATGTCGGGCCGCAAAACAGCTGTCTCCCCCACCTCAGTCTAACACACCGGTGAACGGCACGGCCTACCATACAATGCCTCAAATGGTGCCATCTCGATACTGGACTGATAACTGTTGTTGTAGGCAAACTCGACTAAGGCAAGGTGATCCTCCTAGTTACCCCTGAAGTCCATAACACAGGCTCTAAGCATGTCCTCTAGAATCTGAATGGTACGCTCTGACTGGCCATCAGTCTGAGGGTGAAAGGCAGTACTAAACTGTAGCTGGGTCCCTAAGGCTGTTTAGAGGCTCTGCCAAAATCATGCAGTGAAACGGGGATCTCTATCTGAAACAATGGAAACTGAAACCCCATGTAGTCGTACTATCTCTCGGATATACAACCTACTGAGGGCATCTGATGAGTCGGTCGCTTTAATAGGTAAGAAATGGGCGGACTTCGTCAGCCTGTCCACAACAACCCAAACCGCATCGTGACCCTTAGGTGACCTCGGAAAACCTATCACAAAATCCATGGTAACATGCTCCTACTTCCACTCGGCCACTGGCAATGGCTGCAACAAACCTCCAGGTCTCTGGTCCTCAGCCTTCACCTGCTGGCACGTGAGGCATCTCGACACAAACTGCGCCACATCTCTCTTCATCCCTGTCCACCAATACTGACGACAGAGATCATGGTACATCTTAGTGCCCCTTGGGTGCATTGCTAGACATGAGTGATGGAAATCCCTAAGGACGTTAGTCCTAAGAGACTCGAGCACAAAGACTCTACCTCTGTATCTCAAGCTAAGGTCGGGATGAATTGTCCACCCCTCAAATCCCTCAGGACTAGCAATCCGTGCTCTAATCTGCTCGGCCTCAGTATCCCGTAGCTGTGCCTCAATGACTCTGGTCAAAAGTGTGGGCTGTACACATAAGCTGAATAGGGTCGCATGTCCCTCAAATTTGGCAAGCTCTAAGTCAAAGTCTCCAATGTCCCCCATCATCTCCCACTCTCTAATGGCAATGCTAGCTACTGTGCTCCTCGGCCTCCTACTAAGTGCATCTGCTATGACATTGGCCCTCCCAAGGTGGTACTGAAGGTCAAAGTCGTAGTTCTCTAGATACTCCATCCATCTTCTCTGTCGAAGATTTAGGTCCTTCTGTGTGAAAATATATCTGAGACTCTTGTGATCTGAGAACACCTCGAACCTCACCCCATATAAGTAGTGTCGCCAACTCTTAAGTGTAAAGATGACGGCAGCTAGCTCTAAATCATGTGTGGGGTAGTTCTTCTCATGGCTTTTCAACTGACGAGAACCGTAGGCTACTACCCTGCCCTCCTGCATTATCACACAGCCCAAACCCTCTCGGGAAGCATCACAATACATGGTATAATCAAGACGGGTGTTGAAGTCAGTCTCCTCTTCAACTCCTGAAAGGACTGCTCACAGTCGTCTATCCATTCAAACCTAATGCCCTTGCACGTCAGACGAGTCATCGGTGCGGCAAGGCGAGAAAATCCCTCTACAAACTGACGGTAGTATCCTGCTAACCCTAAGAAACTCCGTATCTCAAACACGTTCTTCGGCCTCTCCCAGCTCATAACAGAGTCAATCTTAGAAGGATCAACAGATACTCCACTCCCTGACACAACATGGCCCAAAAATTGCACCTCCTGAAGCCAAAACTCGCACTTCGAGAGCTTGGCAAACAAACAGTGCTCCCTCAAAATCTGTAATGCAGTCCGTAGGTGAAAGGCATGCTCATCCTCAGAAAGTGAGTAAATCAAAATATCATCCACAAACACCACTACGAACTAATCTATGTACTGGCCAAAGACACGGTGCATCAAGTCCATGAATGTCGTTGGGGCATTCGTCACACCAAATGGCATCACCACAAACTTATAATGGCCATAGCAAGTGCAGAAAGCTGTCTTCGCTATGTCCTTCTCTCGTACCCTCAACTGGTGATACCCCGATCGAAGATCAATCTTCGAGAAGCATCTCGAACCTCTCAACTAATCAAATAAGTCGTCGATCCTCGGCAACGGGTACTTATTCTTAATAGTAACCCGGTTCAGCCTCTTGTAATCCACACACAACTGCAATGTCCCATCCTTCTTCTTCATAAATAGTGCTGAAGCACCCCACGAAGAAGTACTAGGACAGATAAATCGCTTACTCTGTAGGTCGATCAACTGCTCCTTCAGCTCTCTTAACTCAGTTGGAGCCATGCGGTATGGTGGGATAGAAATGGGTACAGTGCCGGGGATAAGCTCTATCGTGAACTCTATCTCTGGTATAGGGGGTAGACTAGTCAAGTCATCCGGGAAGACATTAGGGAACTCATCCACTACTGGTGGTAACATAACCTCTATAGTTACACTCTTACCCGCAACCAAACTAGCTAACATATAACTGAGACCTCCCCAACTCCTAGAGTCCTACAATGGTGGGACCAAGAAATCCCCACGATCTTCTGTGAAATAAAAGTAGTTTCCCGTGGGAGTGCATACTGTCGCTCTCTCCCTATAGCAATCTATGCTCGCCTGGTAAGTGAACAACCAATCTATCCCTAAAATCACATCAAACCCAGTCATGTCAAGTAGAATGAAATCAAAGTAAAGGGTACGGTCATCAATCTCTAGTGAGCAACCTCTACAGATTCTCGTTAATACCACGCTACCCCCAATTGGTGTACCTACATGCAAGGGGGGATCCAACCGATCCATATCCAAACCCAATGACATGACAAGCATAGTAGATATGAATGAATGGGATGCTCTTGAGTCTATCAATACACTGGCCCATGAACTAAACATAAGGAATGTACCTCTAACTACCGATGGTTCAGATGTGGAGGCCTCTGGGGTGGCTACTGTATAAACATGGCCTTTGGTAGTCTAACCCTGTCTGCCTCCCCCTCTCTGTGTCGGCTGACCTCCTCCCCTAGGTGCGGGAGCTCTGACACTCAGTGTGGAGGGTGTTGCCTGATAATATGGTGCCTGGGGTCCATAGCCTGGCTGTGGCTGTGGTAGAGGTGCCTAGGTGTGCTGGTAGGGCTGTGGTCTCTGGAAGCTCTGTGAGGTCTATCCCTGAGGACAGTTGGCCCTAATATGGCCCGGTTGGTGGCAAGTGTAGCAAACCTGTGGAGCTCTCTAGGCCTGACTCGGTGCTGGTGGTGGAAGCGACCCCTGGTTAGATCCGGTACCCTGTACTAGACTGGGGTCCCTCAAAAGGCAATCGGCCCTCCTATGGCCGGGCTGCCCACACATGTAACATGAAGAGAATTTGTGTGATCCCCCTCCTCTAGAAGTGGATGACAGGGCAGGTCGGGGAGCTACTGACTATAGGGGTCCTGATGGTGGCTGCTTAGAAGAAGTACTAGCTCGGTACCTCTTCTGTGGTCTATTAGTCGGGGTAGGTGTAGGGGTCTGTACTGTGGGTGTCCTACCCTGGGCTCGGGACTTCCTGATCCCTCTAAGGTCGGTCAGCTCTCTCCCAACCCTGGTGGCCCTGATTACTACCTCCTGATAAGTCTTTATAATATGACCTGCCAGTCTATCTCTAATAGAGGTCTTTAGCCCCTTGAGAAAATGATAGACCCTCAACTCCTCCTATCTGATGATGTGCGGGGAAAACCTCCCCAATGCAGTGAATCGAGACTCATACTGGGTCACAGTCATATCCCTCTAGAGAAGCGTCTCAAACTCCTCCCTGAATCCAACCCTGGCAGTTGCTGAAAAATAGTGGTCATTGAACATGGCCACAAATGCATCCCATCCCTCACCAAATCTGTGTTATTGTTCAGCGGCTACCTCTCACCACTGACTGGCCAGGTCCGTGAACTGAAAAGTGGCACATCTAATCCTCAAGTGTGGCTCGGTGATCCCCTGTGAGTCCAAAATCTATGTAATCTGCCTCAACCACTCCTTTGTAACTAATGGGTCAAGCTGTCCAGCAAAGGTAGGGGGTCTCATCCTCTGGAACACCTTCATCACGAAGGTATCCCTGGTCTCACCACCTGTGGTCCGGGCCTCCATCATAGTACGGAGACACTCCTGTAGAAGGGCCGCCATATCCCTGGCACCGACTGCCTGCTCTACCTCCTCTACTGGAGCAGGCACTAGAGTAGGTGTAGGAGCTGGAGCAGAAGCAACTGCCTCCTCAGCTGCACTACGAACTGGGGACTCAACCGGAGCTATAACCTCCTTTATTACGTCAAGAGCAAGGGCAGTAGGTCTGGGTCTGTCGCGGCGGGGCTGGGTAGCAGCCCTAGGTCTACCCCGTCTGGGTGGCCCGGCTCTCACAGGAGCTCGTCTCGGTGCCATATCTACAAGTCCAAGGGAAAAATTTCAATATTACTTTTTCACATTCGGATATAAGCATTTAAATGGAATCTCAATCATGTTCTTATCAACGACTTGCACCTAACAGTAGTATGTATAGCAGGTCATAATATACACTTAACAAAGTCTCACACTTTATACTTATCATGCATCTCAACATAGCATCAATTTACACGTAATCACAACAAGTCATGCTTCGGTATTTATATAATCACATAGCACATAAGATCGTATGGTATACTAACGACAGTTCGCACTAAGTTTCACTCTTTCCTCTAGGGTCTCATGGTATTCAAAAACACCCCATAGTCTCTAGGTAATCGAACCTATGCTCTAATACCACGTTATCACGCCCCGAATTCCAACGAACCCGAGGCGTGACTGGCGAAGCTAAAAGATAATAAAATAATAAGGAAATAAAAAGGTAATCACATTTATTCCATACACTAATCCAATTTCAGTCTTGAGACAATTTATAAGGTCTTACCCATTAACTCATGACATACAAATAACATAAAATAGTCTAGGGCTTATGCCCTTATACAACATCAAATACGCCCTACGGGCCAAATGTAATTCTCAATTTTCTCATTCATTTAAAGCATCTCTAAATCTCACGTAGCCGGTGTGTCATCTGAAATGGTGTCCCACGAATGGGTCAGCTCAAGTCCTGGTACTATATAATGCTAATACAAGAAACAAAATTAAGGCGTGGCATGTGCAAGTGTACATTTATATTTACATGGCATTCAATATCATTAATGCAGTACATGAACAGTATGTATGATGCACCCACGCAACTTTATGCCACACCCATGTCTCATCTTACGGACCTTCCCCGATAGCCTGAGTACTATTATATGTCTCGCTTCACGGTCTAGAACCCGTCAGGCATGCGAGTACCTAATGGCCGATTTTGGGTTTTTCACCACAGGATCTACACCTTCATAATGCACAGCACCACGTGCTCAACTCATTCCATGTCCAAGGAATCACACTATGCCAATATGCTCTGATTTTATCATGCCATAATGTAATCTCAACAAGGCGTCACATCCATACATGAAGTATGCTTTAAATCACATATTTCGTAATCTCAACAATTCTCAAAGAATATAATCCACACGTTATACTAACACATACGATATACACATAGTCATGATCCACATTCATCACCAAACTTTGAAAAGATAACAAGGAACGCATTAGCATATGAGAAATCCAACAAACACGTAAATCATCAAGTCAACATGACAGTTATTCCTACACTTAATTCTATTTCTTACTTAGCACAATATATCATACCTGGATGGGTTGATCTCAACCCTAAAATGTAATGCTCACTGTGTCGTGGAACTAACAATGATGATGTGGAAGGTCAGACCACCTTCTCCTTGCCCTTCCGTGTCCCTAAAATCATAAAATGCAACTCAGTCCGTTTGCCACTTGAATGATGCTATTCATCAAATTTTATGTCTTTATTTTATGAGTTTCTATTTTGCCAAATTAAACTCTATTATTAAGTCCGGAACGTCAAAGAAAATAGGTTTAGGCTTTCACAGAATTTAATTCGGACATTTGAGCTAAAAAGGGCAAAACGGTCATTTTGTACTTTTTACTGGTCTTTACATCCCGAGACCTCTTCTCAAAAATTGGACTCCACGGTTGAGTCCGGAGTGGTCGAGATAATAAAATTCTACTATTTGTTTACTTAATTTGGAGTTCGTTTGACTACGTTTTAACTCAGGGGCATTTTGGTAATTTTTAAATGTTATTACGGGCCTCTTATTTTTTGGGACCCCGTCTCGTAAAATGGATCCCACCATTGGTCTCAGAATGGTCGAGATAGTCAGAATACACTAATGACTTGTCCCATTTGGACTCTGGACTATTTTGTGATATTTAATTAATTAAATTAATTAAATATTTTATTCAAGGGGGTCAGATTGTAATTACTTAAAAGTTCTGGGTCAAAGTTGAATTTCTGAAAGTTCTGAGGGTCAAATTTATTTTCCAAAAAGTACAGGGGTCAAATTGTAATTTCTAACTTTTCTTATTCCTAATTCGGATAGCCAAACAGTGGCTAAGCCCAAAACAGGGATAAGATGTCCCTGTTCTTGATTTAATTTCAACTTTTAATTTTATAAACCCGTAGCCAAACACTTCCAATTCACTTTTTTTAATTTAAAACAAGCGACTGACATGTGGCAAGGGTGGGTTTGACTTGACCCGACCCGAACCCGGACCCGACCCGAACCCGGACCTGACCCGAGACTCGGACCAGACCCGACTGCACAGTGTCTTCTTCCCTGATTTTTTGGCGAGTCTGCGGTAGGGTTCCGGCTCCTTCTCCGGCGCCAGCGACCGTTCTCTGATGAATTTTTCATGTTTTTAAAATGCTATTTTCTTCCATTTTTCCCATAGATCCCATATCCGACCTCCATTTTCAGTTTGGGTCGCTCAAACTGAACAAATAGGAGGTCAAAGAGCCATGGCCGAATCTCCGGCCAAGTCCAAGACCCCATTTTTCTTGGCTGTTTTGTTGTAATTATCTTTCCTAAACATTTCTGCACCTCACTCCATGAATTTCCCATCTTTTAAACTAAGTTTTTCACATAAAATATTGAGAATCCGATCCCACACCCATGACCTTCAACTGATCCTAACTCCCTTAATCCTTAACCATTTTAACTCATTCTTTTTGTGTTAGACTCCATTTTTCATTCTCAATATGACCCTACCATTTAAATAAATCAACGTGCTAAAAGAAAAAGAAAAATAGATTGTGCATATAGAGATATTTAGAGAGAGAAAATAAATGGGTTAGGGCGTTTACCTCAACAATGGTGTCTTCTCTCCCTCTCCTTAGTTTGCTTCTGATTTCTCAACCTCACAGTCCCTCACTTTGCTTCCTCCCCTTCTGATTTTCTTTCAAAAATCAGAACCCATAGGTATACACATGTATTACACACACACACACACACACTCTCTCTCTCTCTCTCTCTCTCTACACGATTGGTTTACACCCCTCAACTCCCTTAACACATACATACATACAGATCACACTCACACACTCTACCTAACCCACCAACTCTCTTACACACACCATTCCCCCACCATGCCACCTTGAGTGGCTTACACTCAAGCCACACACACACACGGCAATACACAGTGTACATCACACACACACAATTAGATTTATTTATATATATATATACATATATAATTATACACATATATATATATATATACAATATTTTTTAAAATATATATATATACACACACACTCAACAGTTTATACACACATCACCCACAACCAATTAATAATAATAATAATAACAATAATAAAAAAAAATTCATTTAGAAAAATTCAAGTCATTACAACATGGCTCCAAAAAGGTGCCCAAACATGGCTCAAAAAGGGTGGTCAAAGGTTAATGTCAGGGGTTGTCAGGGCAGCACACAGGGGGCATGGCAGCAGGCAGCCTACGCATGGCCGTGGGCTCGCAGGGCGCGCATGGGCGTGTGCGCAGGTGAGGGCGTGGCATGGGCACCCGCGCGTGGGGGTAGGTTTGCGTGTAGCTGGGCACGGCAGGGGATTGTCAGGGGCTGTCCTAGGGCTGGTTTACTGTAGCTTCTATTCATAGTTATAGTAAACTAGTAGCTAAAATGCTACAATACCCAAATTTTCCAACTTTGGCCAAAAATCTTAATTTTGATATTTTGCTACCCATTTCAATTTATTTCACCACCAAACTTGGTGTAGGACCCTATAACATGTAAAATAACCATTTTACCCTTTTCTTTTATTTTTTGACTTCAAGTAAATTTTGACTAATTTGCCCCAAATTTCCTCCTATGCCCCTATTTTCATTTCTTGATATTTTTTCCTTTTTCTTAAGTCTTTTAATCCCCTACTTAGAAAGTATAGGCAAGCTCTTCCACTTCACTCAATCTAGTTGTCATCTTTTGAAAAATTCTACCATAGTTTCCTTTGTTTTCTAAGCATTTTCCACCTAATATTTTGCAAACGTTCATATATATAAACAAGTCACAGTCCATCCTCACTCGCTGGCCACAATTCATAAAAATTAAACATATATTCATTTCTTCAACATATATATACATGTAAGGCACATTAAATAAATCTATCTTACATGTCATTTGGGCTTAAGCCCTTATATTACAAATTGGCCCTAAGCCTATAGTTCACTATTCTTCTAAATTAAAACACAAGTATTTTGGGCTTATTCCCATACATACAAAATATGCCCCAACGGCCAAATCTCCTTCCAAGTTCTTTTTCCCTCATTCCTTCAAGACTTCATCAAGTCTCAAGTACCGGGAGCCTTATTTGTAATATGATATCCCACGAGGGGTCAGCTCAACTGCTGGTATGACATAATGTTAATGCAAGGAACAAAATTAAGGCGTGTCATGTGCAAGTGTACAATTATAATCCACATGCCTTCCAATTCATCAATACAATGCATTAACAATATGCATGACACGCCCATGCAAACTCTATGCCACACCCATGTCTCATTCACGGATCGCTCCCGTTGGCTCAGAGTACCAATGTCCCATTCATAGATCGCTCTCGTTAGATACTGAGCACCAATGTAATGGCCAATTTTAGGTTTTTTCACTAAAAGATCTACACCCTCATAATACATAGCACCAAGTGCTCAACCCACACTATGTTTTCAAAGGATTCACTATATGTCAATATGCTTTGATTTCACCATGCAATAATGCAACCTCAATGACGCATTTTACCAAACACATGGAGCATGCTTTAAATAATGCATTATACTTAAAGCAACAATAACATTTGAATCACAACACTGTCTACATGAACCTAACATGTAATTCAATCAATTTCACATATAAACACATTATACATTCACAACCTTAACAATTTCTCAAAGATCATAAAATACATAAAGTACCAACACATGGAATAAATCATAACTCTCAAACCACAAGAGTTTCTCTATATGAACAATAACTAGGATGCAATAAATCAAGCATAAAAATAAGTTACATGTTCATCACTTTGACAAATTCTCAAAGATTACAAAATATATAATGCACCAACGCCTTAAATAAATCATAACTTTCTAACTACAAGATTTTGTCTACATGAACCTAAGCTAGAATACAATGAATTTCACTTATAGTCATGGTTCATGTTTATCACTTTTCCAAATTCCCAAAGAATGCATAAGTACATAAACAACCAACTCTAGATTTTCAAAGCAACTACATCCTAAGTGACTTTCTAATAATAAATAAACATATAAATCTTTCAATCAACTTATAAAATACTCCTAAACTTAATCCTATTCCTTACTTAGCAAAATATCATACCTAAAAGGGTTTTTCTCAACCCTTGGGAGTTTTGTTTGTTGTGCAACTGAACTGATTAGTGAGAATATAGCCCTTGATGAGAGGAACAACTTCCTAGAAGGAAGTCTCGCAAGAATCTTGGCCTAAGAGTGTGTTTTGGTGGCTTGAAGCTTGGAGAACCTAGGGTTTTTCTTCACTTTTCTCCCATGAACGTGAAGCTGTGCCTTCTTTAGACCATTTCTATGTTTTTTTCACACTAAGGGGTCTATTTATAGTAAAGGGGCAAAGGAGCAAAAAGTCCCTTTTGCCCTTAATGAGTTAGGGACCCCGTTACACTACAACCCTTCCTGAAATGCCTCAATTTGTCATTTTGATTTAGCCAAAGTTCTTAAAATTATTTTAAATGTTATTTTTTAAAAAAATTTATTTTCGCATGTGGCCGGGTTTGGCCAGTTGCACCCGGGCCACCCAAGATGCCCTTTTAGTCCCCTTTTTAAAACTATCTCCGAATAGGCTCAAATTTTTACAGGATGTGTATTTTAATATTATAAGCATATTTTTCTTCTATGGAATACTTAAAATATGCTTCTAAACTTATATTATGTCTAAGTGTGCATGTGTAGTGCCCTACTGGCAAATAGTGCATGAATAATGTCCTACAGGCAAAACGAAATTTTTTTTCTCATTTTTCAAGTCTCTACAGAGAATGTATGAAAGTTTGAATGCACCCTCATCTTATGTGTGTTTGTTTATAAAGAAAATCTGAAGTCTTCATGTACATGTTGATGTTAAAACACTCTATCTTTAGAAATGTCAATCTATAATTTAGTTTGGTCATTGTCGAAGTCTTCACGGGAATCATATGTTTAGCACAAAGACTTAACTATCCTAACAAATATAGACTAAATAATACTTTTGGGATAAATTTCCAACATAAATACTTAGAGGAAAATGTTACATAAACATTTAGGGAACAATTTTCTTTCAATAATAAAGTTATTATCCTCCTTCATCTGTTTTCATTGGCCAGAAGCCGAACCACATAAATTCTTTTGCATGTGTATGTTTTTTTGTATTTATTTATTATCCTATTTCTTGACACATTGTCAGCACAAGATTCTAACCAATTGCAAAGTTTCAAAGGGTAAAAAAAATATTACTTAACTGCTTTATAACTCAAGATTTTTATTGTGATAGACATCTAAGGAGAAGTGCTATGAATGAAGGTTATAAATACACTATCAAATAAAGAAAAGAAAGAACAATAACACAGCTGCAATTGCATTATAGTTGTGGTTGTTCAAGAAATGTGATACATGTGTCGTAATGCATGATTTAGTCCACATTGTGTCCACTTATACATTTTTAAAACTCTATAAATAGGAAAATATTTAGAGTATGATGAAATACATAAAAAATAGCAATAATAGAAAAGAACAGAGAATAGAGAATCTCTTTTGTATTCTCTTTTAATAGTGAAATTCTTTTTCTCCTCTCGTGGACATAAGCCCCGAATCATGCAAATTCTTAATGTGTATGATTACTTTGTGTTTATTTATTATCTTGTTTGATAACATATTTTCCTTGATAAGTTAAACGATATGATATGAAACAAGAACAATATATATGAGAACATCAATATTCCCATTATGAAATTAACCTATAAACAAGAAAATAATTCTCTAAAAAATGAATCTAAATTTTGTAAATGATGAATAATAATACTATCTTATAGATCAAATCATATATTATAAAATAAAGTTCTATTGTGAAGAAACAAAAATAATAGAGAAAGTTTAAATAAGAGGAAATAGAAAGATATTTGAAAATTTGGAGTTAAGCTCTAATTTGGAGTTACATCAACGTACGTAATTGGATTTCGATAGTCATATTATTCCAAAAATACCTTAATACACATTAGATAATAAATTGAAAAGATCCGTTATATATAGCATTTCTCATTTGGTATACACAAACACACACACACATATATATATATATATATATATTTATTATAATAGACTCACTTTGTGTCTAAAAGTGAAAAATAATTTTAAAAAATTTGTTTTGTACATGTGGGCGATTTGTGGATCCCATTTGGTCTTATATTATGTAGGACAAATTTGGTATCCTAAAAATAAGAAAATTTGTTTTAGAGTTATTAGGATTGTTTAGTTTTCAATTTTAATTTATTTTTATTTCTTTAGTTTCCTAGTTTTATTAGGAATAATATAGGAATTAGTAGTTTCATATTCAAATTAATAGTCTTTATTGTATTAGGATTAGTATAAGAATAGCAGTTATGATTTTCAAGTCAAAATAGTAGTATTCTAGCTCTATAAATAGGATGTAATAGATCTTTATTATTAACATTTTTATCAATAAATATTAATTTTGAATTTTGGAGAATTATTTATCTTATTTGGGTTGATTGTTCCCTATAGGGTTGAGGATTCCCTGTTTTTGGATATTGATGTTCATCATATCCATTGTCCACATTTTCGTTTTGCATTATTTGGTATCAGAGTGATAATTTTCCAAACTGGATGGAAATGAGTGTAGATAGATTTTTTTTATCCTATGGATGACGTCCATAGGAGACCATCCATTACTTGTTTGGAGTCTCAGATATAAAAGAATCGTGAAGACAATAGGTATTTGTCATGACCCTAACCCGAAGGGCTGGAAAGGAAGGTAATAGGACTAACTATTCTAGTCAAGTGTATAAAATATAAGCAATTTTTTAAAATGATTTCTTTAATTATTTTCCTTTAGTTGGTTTCGGTTCGGTCTCATGATTAGACTTGTTCAAGTCCCGTAATGGGATTAAATGAAAATGACTACTATCAAAGGTACTGTACCAACCATCCATCAATAGTGTATAACATGGTAATGTCCAAAACTGAATCTAATAGTCTTTATATAGATAACATATACAACAAGGTCTAAGAAGGGTATAGGCATCTTTAATAAATACAACTGAATAAATATATCAAGGTAAACTAAACACTACAATGGTTTTAGTCCATCTTGCAATACTTCAAAAGTTGTCGTCCTTTGGTCCAATACTTGCTATTCCCATGAACAGCAGGTGTGAGCTATAACTGTCACGAACCGGGCCCTAAAGGCCCAAGTAGTGATGTGAAATCATCATGTAACATTTATGATTAAGATTATATGGGCAATCAAGTCGATAGAAGTAAACTAGACTCTTGAATGCTAGGTTTCATCAAGGTGTTGTCACACTAAGGCATGGAAATTTAGGTATATGAAATATTTAGGATTTTGGCCTTGCAAAAGTCCCGGTAATTCTTCCTTAGGTATTCAATAGTCTAAAATGATTTATAATAAATTTTAGTTAGAGGGTAACTTACCGAACTAGCTATGCTCCAAGGCGCTATTTTCGGAAAAATAGAAATTTTGGTCTAAGGCGCTATTTTAAAAAAAATAGAAATTTTGTTCTTAAGAGGTGGAGTTGACTTTTTATTCTTAAGGAATTAAGTCTTGGGACTATTTTTTTGGTTTCAAATGGGGGGTACTTCCTTCTTTACATTATAATGTCTTACGTAAATGAACCATTTACTTAAATGACATTTAATAAAACTATTTGCTTAAATGACATTTGATGTAAATAAGGTGTCCACCAACAGTGCTGTTTGTACAGCAGAGTACAGATCAAAATTTGCATTCTATCCATTTCAATCGACAGATTCCTCTATTCAATCGACTGAATCAGTCATCCAACACCTGAACCTGTTATTTTTTTGTGACTTTTTCATTCGAAATGTTTTTCTCATACCTTAAACTTTCTTTTTCTTTTATTTTTCTTTCATTTTACAATCCTATATCAGAGCATGCATTCCACAATTCATATACCAATATGCTCTTTCAAAAATCAAGTTTCAAACATAGAATTCCATAAGAGTCAAAATATAAGTCATGTCCTTTGTAGTGTCTACATCACCATTAAGCTTCTAATTAATATACATTTGAGCAACAAAATACGTAGTCTATTCCAAGGGAACATGTAACACCCTGACCCAAACTAGGGACTCATTAGCCGACGGTCGGTTTTAAATCCCGATCGAGCGGACCTTGAGTGAAAAGTTTTACAACTTTACTTCACTTTCATTGGAATCACCAACTTATTAATTTTGTGATAAACATAATTATCGTCAACCGCCAGTTGTCGATACGAATATGGAAATTGGGCACGTTTTACGAGGTAACGAGAAATTGGTGTAAAGATTGTACACTAAGAGGATAATTAATTTTAAAAGTAATTAATTATCATAATAGAAGAGATTAATGGAAGTATATAGTAATAATAATATGTAAAGTAAATATGCTATGTAAATAATTATAACTTATATATATATATATAAATACGTAAATATGAGCATATTAAATGAAAGAAATAAATTATTAGCTATAATTAAATGTTAAGTCACACAAATACACACATTAAGGTGTATTGTGTAGAGACATGAAAAAAAAAAAAAAATAATAGTAATAAATAAATAAAATAGTGTCTGCTCAGAAAATGGATATTCTAGTCAACCGAGCCAAAATAAATTGAGTTAATATTGAAATTTTCGATATGAAATTGCTTCGAATAATAAAATGTGAAGAGCGAATAAAAATATTAACGGAGACTTAATATTAATAAAATAAATAAATATTATGAGATATATATATATATATATATATGTGTGAATATGATATCATATGAAAGCTACAAAGAAGTGCGAAGCTTCTAGATATTTGTTAAAAAAAAAAAAAAAACCCGTGAGGTTTCTAGATATTTAGAGAAGAAGATAGAAAAATCAAGAGAAAGGGGGAGAAGCGGTGCGGCAAGGAGGGAAAGAGAGAAAAAGAGAGGGGCGCAAGTCGTGGGATAGAGAGGCCGGCAGAAAGGGAGAAGAAAAGAGAGAAAGAAAAAGGAAGAAAAAGAAAAGAAAGAAAAGAGAGAAGGTCGGTGCGGCAGTGGGCGGAATACCCTGTTTCTGATCGAAGGTAGAGGGGTTTTGCGAGGGTCGATAGGGCACGGTTGTATTGACATGGATGGAGCTGATTGGGTTTGTGGAGTAAGACGACAATAGCGGTGCGGAGAGGGGTCTGATTCGCGTAAGGGGACTGATGTGAGCATGATTGGTCACTTTGGTGTTGGGTTCTACTTTGTTTACCTTGTTGCTGGGAAATCGGTGCAGAGGGTGCGTATCGGTGGATGGAAAGGGTGATGTAGGTGATACAGGGGTGCGATTTAGTAGGGGTTCCTCGGTTCCTGCTGTTTCTAGTTGCGAACAGGGGTTGTCTTGGATGCGAGGGGCATTGTGAGTGGAATTTTGGAGATCTTGCTATGTGGCAGGCTTACGGAATTGGTTGATGATAGATTGGCTCCTTTACTGATGGTTAATTGAAGGAAGGAACTGGCAGGAAATGGTCATGGTTGTTACAAATTTGGGGAGCAGTATGTAGAATCAGGACTTATTGTGATAGAAGTAGGAGACGAAAAAGAATCCCATGGATTGAGAGTTGCAGCAGCACTCTAGCGGTAGGGGAAATCTATTTCACCGAGACCAATAGCAAAAGTAAGTCCCTCCAATCAATTTACCTTGTGAATTATTGATATAAAATGATGAATAGAAAAGTGGTGTGATGTAGCAACTCTGATCAAGTCACAGTCCAAATGGTAAACTAATATGGGTATTAATTTTAAAATAATATGTTATTCTATATTAGGATATTAGAGATGATTAATGATCAGAGCTTGGGGTTTTTTGCCAAATTTACTTGGCATTTTATAGTGTGCTGGCCATTGCTCATCACGGCTGAACCAAATTGAAATAAAAAGAGGAATGGATTTATATAAAATATTTGATCAATTGATGTTTGATTTCAAGATTGAATTGATTTGATTCCAAGCAGGTGTACGTTTATAGAATTTGAGCTCCTTATGTAGCGAGAGACTGTTGTTATCAATAAAGTGGTACCTGATATATGCTTGTTAATGATGAAACTCAAGAGAAATTTAATAAGGGTCTTTGATTGTTGAATTTAAAAGCTTGTTTGGCAATATATTATGGTATTGTTGGCCTTCCCAGTAATTATTACATATAATGGATCTGTTTAGGAATATCAAGAGTCAGGACTGGCTGGGGCAATGATATGAAATATTACATCATTTAATCTGTCGAATTTGAATTAGAATATTTTAGATAAATGAAATAAGGAATTTCAAACAATTGTGTAGCTCTTTTACATAAAAGGCTACAAGATCACATCTAATAAATTTGGGGGAAAGTCCTTGGTGATAAGTGTAAATCTTGTTATATTGAATTATTATGTAAGTGTCTTTAATTGGTTTTAAGGAAATGGTAGCCATTGATTGGATGCTGAGATTGGTGATATGAAGTGTGCTCAATAGCAGTTTTATGCTTTGGGTAACGATTATACAGAAGATGCTAACTATTGTGATAAGAAAATATCTGGCTAATTAACAAGAAGATTATACGATTAACCTTAGTATTTATTTGTAATTTATAAATTTGATAGTATAAATGAAACCTAAATGATTTAGATTATAAGCAGGGGAGCTACTGAGCTTAATTAGAGAACATGATAGTTTTAATTGAAACCCAATAAGTGAGTAATAGACCAATGGACTTAATTAGGTAATCGGATAGACACCTAAGATGATGAGTAAGTCTTATATGGATGAATTCTGATTTATTTATGATTAATGATGATCATTTAGGATGATGACTATTCAGGACATGCATGGAGGTGCTTAACGTATCTGGAGGATACCTATGAAGGGAGATAAGCCTAAGTTTGTGAGTAACGCGGACTTTTGACTTGACTGTATAGTGGACACAGCATCCTAGGGTTGAGACCAACCTTAGTCAGGTATGGTACTTTACTAAGTAAGGAATAGAATTAAATTAGGATTGATGTGCATATTAATTGAATGATTCTCATGCTTATCTGATGATAGAAGATCACATAGGAGTTATTGCTTTGTGAAACTTTGAGTTGATTGTTTATGTGCTTCTGTGTTCTTTATGATTATTTTGGGAGTTGTGATTTATTTCTTGAGTTGTCATCATATGTGATTTATGTTTCGGAAGGATTGTGGATATTGTGACATGTGGATTGTATAAGTGTTGAGATTGATCGTGCATGACATGGAAAAATTGTGAATGAAGTCTTGTGATTTAAATACTATTGTTGCTTTGAATGTGATGCATTGTTTAAAGCATGTTGCATATGCTTATGGAAATGACGTTTCATTTAGACTGCACTATTGCATGATGGAATCATGGCATATTGGCATAGTGTGGTTCCTTGAAATCATAGTGTGGGTTGAGCACTTTGGTGCAATTGCATTATGAGGGTGTAGATCCTGCGGTGAAAAACCCAAAATTGGCCATTGCATTGGTACCCGGACCAACGGGGGCGATCCGTGAAGGGACATGGGTGTGGCATTGAGTGCATGGGTGTGTCACGCATATTGACATCGCATCGTAGAGATTCATGAATGTAATATAGATTTTGCTTGGATGCATTATATAAATTGCCATCACGCCATATAAATGATTAGGGAGGCATGTAGATATACATGTACACTCGTACATGCCACGTCTTAATTTTGTTCCTTGCATTAGTATTGTACCATACCAGCAGTTGAGCTGACCCACGTTGTGGGCAACATATTACAGATAACGATCCAGGGACACGAGACTGGAGGAAAATCTTACAGGGCAACAGAGATGTAAGCTTAGGAAGATATTTAACCCGTGGGGGTATATTTTGTGATGTAGGGCTTAAGCCCAAATGATATGTTATATGTGTATTGACAGAAATGAATGTAAACTTCAGTTGAGTTCGTTAGATGGACTTTATTTCCTTTATGTTTGAAAGATTTTAAAGTTGATGTTAAAGTTGGGATTGTTAAATTTAAATGTAGATGCATGTCAGATGAATATATGTATAGATAATGTAGATTGAAATTGTATGAGATTGTGGCCATCGAGTGAGGATGGATTGTGACTTGATTATATATATGATATCTTGTGTTTATCAGGGGGAAAAGGTCCGAAAAACAAAGGAGACTCTGCCGAAATTTTCTGAAAACTTTAAGAACTCAATTATCACAAATATGAGACTTATTAAGTCTTCTACCGGGTAATTAATCATCGATTTCAAGTTAAAAAAAAAAAAAAATATCCGTAAATTCATATATCCGTAAATCCCTTAAGTTCCATTTAATTATCTTTTAAGTATCTTTTATTTAATTTCTCTTATTTCATTTTCCGTCTCGTCAGTCGCGCCTCGGGTTTCGGTCGGGAATTCGGGGCGTGACATATTGTGTATACATGTGGTCATGTGTGTATACATGTGTACATGCATGTATGTGTTAAAATATATGTATGTATGAAAATGCATATACATTATATATATATAATAAGGAAGCATGCTATTGCCCAAGGTGCAATAGTGTGTATGTGTCTTTAAGTGTATTGGCATGTGCAAACTATATATTATATCAATATATATATATATATATATATATATATATATATATACAAAACAAAACAAGACAACACAACACCACAACCTCACGGCCAATTGAAAAAAAAGCTGCCCCAAACAGTAAATGAAGAGCACTCAAGTGAGCTGCTGCAACAAGAAATGGGTAAACCAACAGTAGGGGCAACCAGAGTGATGATGGTTATGTAGGTATCTATATACAAATATAGATATGGTATACACACCCCCCTTAATTCAGAAATTGAGAGAGAGAGTGAGATTGAGAAAGGTTTCAGAGAAGAAGAAGGAGAGAGGATTAAGAGAAATTGAGGAAGCTGAAGCAGAAAGAGAAAAATTAAGAAACAGTCAACTTGAACAGGTAACATTCCAACTAGAATTTGCCTTAATTCCGTTCAGATTTTATGCATGCAAATGTAGGGTCAAAATCTACATGTTGTGAGCTTTATCTTGCAAAAAGAATGGATGTGAATCATGTAAAATCAAGGAAGAAATTTAAAGTTGCAGGTTTTGAAAATAGGAAGTGGGTTTGTGGTTTAGAGATATTGAGTGAAACTAACTTGGTTTTAAGCTTGAATATGAGTAAGGAAATCTGAACAGAAATCCAACGCAAGAAAGGTCAAGGAAAACGGTGCAAAAATAACCAGTTTTGGATAAAAAAATATAGTCGCCGGTGCATCGCCGGAAACCGTAAATGGGTGATGGAAAGCCTGTTAGTTTAAGATCAAAACTCAGTTTAAAAGTTTTCTTTAAACCTCAGAATTAATTTGGTAAAGAAATGAGAATTTCTGGGCGTTAAAATACGTAAAATTGAGAAGAATTTAATTATTCCGGCGACCGGCAGAGATGAGACTGCCGGAATATGTCGATCGGAAAATCGCGAAGAAGAAAGGATCCATTTGGCCGGGTTTGGGTCGGGTCGAGTTAAGATCCGACAGACCGCCCAATGCATAACCGAGACTGTGTCGTTTTAGAGTTTAAAGGTTAGGGCTGACATCATCATGATGTCAGTGTTACGTGTGAACCACCGAACCGGTCGGTCTAATGAAAATGGAGGCCGGTCTAGGGTTCTGTTCTGTGAACCCCCTGGTTCAGTCACCAAATTACTTTAAAGAAAATCGAGACTTTATGTAATTATATTTTGACCCCAATTGTTTTACTAATCTATACTGTGGCCCAAGTTTTGTAAAGTTTGTGCAACTTAACCCCTGGGGAAAATAATTAAATAATTAATTTAATTATTTAATAAATAAAGTATAATTACTATTATGCCCCTAATTCGAAACTTGACCAAACGAAGTCCAAATCTAACATACGAATAGTGAATTTTTACTATTTTGGATATTCTGAGACTAATGGCCGGGTCTGTTTTATGAGATGGGACCCCGAAAAATAAAGACACGTAGAGGGGGTAAAATGACCAAAATACCCCGGTAACCAATCAAGACAAGTCATATATGAATTCCTACTATGTCGACCCTACTGAGTCCAATAGTGAGGTCCGCGTCGTGAGACGAGGTCCCAAAAAATTTAAGACCCGTAAATGACCAAAATGCCCCTGTATCCAAATAAGACAAGTTATATATGTGCTCCTATTATCTCAGGTCTACTGAGTCCAATGGTGAGGTCTACGACATGAGATAAGGTCTCAAAAATTTTACAAATGTCAAAATAACCAAAATGCCCCTACACCTAAGTGAGTCAAACGTAGTCCAAATTAAATGAATGAATAGTGGATTTTGACTAATTGGAATATTTTGAATCTAAGGGTGGGGTCCGTTTCACGAGACGAGGCCCCGAGAAATTTGACACGTTAAAGTGTAAATTACCAAATTGCCCCTAACATGTCCTAGGCCGAAATAAATTCTAAGAAAGCCTAAATTGACCTTCTTCGACACTCCGAACACAATGGTAAAGTCTATTCAACCAAATGAAGTGTCAAAAATAAAGAGACATAAAATTTGATGAATAGCATCTGTCAAATGACTATAAATTGAAATGATGTCGAACGAAGAGTCTACGCGGAAATGAAATACGAAAAGACACGACGAGTGGACATGAGAAGTGATTAAATGAAATTTAAAGTTAATGGAGCTACCAGAAGAGTATATTTTGAAAACGAAGTAAATTCCTAACACATTTAATTGTGTCCTAGGATAGGAGCACGAGTAAATTAAGAGACATCAAGTAGGTGATATTGCAGTGATATGAAGTTAATAAGACTATATATGACTTGTTCTTAGGAACTACGAAAGAAGTGGGAAAGTGCATTTTAGCACTAACCCTAAAGGACCGAGGTGAGTAACCCTGTATTTGAACTGGAGATTTAACTCCATATATTTGACGAAGTTTCAAGAAGTATTTGAATGTCAAATTCAATTTTTGCAGAATACCTGTTTTAAATCATCTTCATCCGACATGCTTGTTAATTGTTTTTATATCTTGTCCTTTCTTGAAAATGTTTAGCATGTCTAAATTAAATGCAAATCTCTTTGAACGTTCTGGATTCTGGATTTGATTATTTCAAGTGATTGAAGTTATATTGTAGAATATATATATATTTCATGTTTTATATACATCATGAAAAGCATTTATGGAAAAAGATATGTGATAAATGTTTTATAAGATAACGGTGGCCCAAGCACCACCTACTTAGGTTGAAGTCCTTCGGGATTCAACAGTAAATGCCCGGTAGAAGGATCTAATCCCCCAGGCAACGAGATATCTCCACTTAGTATACAGTAAGACGGGAGTCTGGTTCGAAACAGATTCCACCTAATTAAAGAGAGAATATGACAAATGTATTTCTGAAAATGGAAGCAGGTTTTACCCCCATTTTCACTATACGGTACATATATGTGTTTTGATTAAAGTGCATATATCTTATTTATGGAAATGTTTGAAGTTATATCTTCCTGTTTTAACAAAATGATGTGTTGAAAATGATAGCAGGTTTTACCCTCATTTTCATATCTATATGTCTTGAGTTCATATACTCTATTTGAAGAACTGTAATTTAGCTTGAATACTTTAAATGTTTCAAAGCTATCTGATTTAAGAATGCATATACTCTGTGTTCTAAATTGTACAAGCAATTGGTAGTGAGATTTTATAAACTCTCATGTGCTAAACCACTACCAGTTGAAAACCCCATGACGAATGCAGGAATTACTCACAAGCTTAGATTAGCTTACCCAGATTTTTATCCGCCCCCCTTTCAGGTGATTAATAGCAGTCCTGATTTGATGACAATGAGGATAAGCCTACCTATTTTGGAAGAACAGTTAGGCGACAAGTTGCAGGACCAGCAAAATCTCTTGGAGTTGTACTATGAAGTAAATAGCATCTTGTATCAGGAAGGTGATGAACCGAAGTGTATTAAGCCCCAAGGGGCAGCAAAACATGTATTAATTATGAAGTTATAAGTTTTTAGTTACGCTCTGAATATGTATGATGATGTGTACCATTGTAACGAGCCGCAGTACCGGACGGATGTGCTTAAATTTTTAAAAGGATAAAAGAAAAAGTTTTTCACGCTTCCGCAACCACTTGTCGCATATCTATCCGATACCGCTGTTTACGAGAGCCTTAGCCCTCGGGTCTCCGGACTCGAGGGTGGTGGTCGACGACTCGGGGATCCGCATAGGGTGGATTTCAGGTCGTGACAGAACATACATTCAAACAAGTTTCCAAAAGGAGTAATGATGTCAAGTATACAAAAAGAATGGATGGCTTCCAAACATATCATGGTAGTGGTTTTTCAACTCACAGATGTTTCCTTGCCCACTATTGCATCTAATAGGGGTTAGTACAACAACCCCAGTAGGAGAAATCTAAACAAAGGTAAAAAAATGTGGTGTCATGTGTATACTTGTGCATGTGTAGTGACACACAAGTGATCATAGAGCAATGTTCATAACGAGGAAATAGTCCAACAATGAGCAAAATTTCACATTTAATACTTATAATTCACCAAGAAGGAAATACCAAGAAATTTCACCAAGTATAAGTTAATTAATAGGGCTTTTACAATTCATTCAAGTCATTCCAATTATCAAGTTTTTCCTTATCAACTCTCAATTCTCCATCCCAAGACTAATCTCCTAGTAGGCCTCGTGTGCTTTTCAAGCTATTAACCCAATGGAGACACATGCCACTCGTGCAGGTTTATGGCTTGCAAGCCGATGGGAGACACCATCCCAAACACAATTGAAACTTTGGGTAAGCAAAATCTCACCACACTTAAGAGCACACAAAAGACGTAATCCCATTTCAAGCCCCAAATGTTTATTTCTTCCCCTTTTTAAAAAATAACTAATTCAAGGGCATTCCATTTATATTCATATCCATAATTTACTTGTGACGACCCGAAACCCACCCTATGCGGATCCTCGAGTCGTTGACCGCCACCCTCGAGTCCGGAGACCCGAGGGCTAAGGCTCTCGTAAATAGCGGTATCGGATAGATGTGCGACATATGGTTGCGAAAGCGTGAAAAAATTTTCTTTTCTCATTTTGAAAATTTAAGCACATCCGTCCGGTACTGCCGCACTTCACAATGGTACACATGATCATACATATTCAGAGCATACTAAAAACTTAGAAACTTGATAATTAATACAAATTCAGCTGCCCCGAGGAACTTAATACACATCAAGTTACCACCTTACTAATACAAAACTTCATACTTAAAGTTCATAGTGCTTAACGAAAGAACTACTTAAACATTCCTCCCAAAAGAATGGCTAGACTTATCATCATCTTCCTCAAATCAAGGCTGCCGCTATCAATCACCTAAAAGGGGGCGAATAAAAATTCGGGTAAGCTAATCTAAGCTTGTGAGTAATTCCTGCATTCGTCATGGGGTTTTCAACTAGTGGTGGTTTAGCACATGAGAGTTTATAAAATCTCACTACCAATTGCTCGTACAATTTAGAACACAGAGTATATGCATTCTTAAAACAGATTGCTTTGAAACATTTAAAGTATTCAAGCTAAATATACCGTTCTTCAAATAAGGCATATGCAATTTAAAAGCATATAAACATGTATAATAAAATAGGGGCAAAAGCCGGCTTCCATTTTTGAAATACATTTGTCATCTTTTCTATTTGATTAGGTGGAATCTGTTTCAAACCAGACCCCCGTTTTACTACCATTGCTACGTAGAGATATCTTGCTGCCTGGGGGATTAGATCCTTCTACCGGGCATTTACCATTGAATCCCAAAGGATTTCAACCTTCGTAGGTGGTGCTTTAACCACCGTTATCTTATAAAACATTTATCACATGACTTCTTCCATAGATGCTTTTCATGATGTATATAAAACATAAAATATTTAATTTCTGTGATATAACTTCAATCACTTGGAATAATCAAATTCAGAATTCAGAATGCTTAAAGAGATTTGCGTTTAATTTAGACATGCTAAACATTTTCAAAAAAAGAACAAGATATAAAAACATTTAACAAGCATGTCGGAAGAGAATGATAAAAGGAAGAAACAGGAACCCTGCAAAAACTGAATTTGATATTCAAATGCTTCATATAACTTGATCTTAAAACTTCGTAAAATATATGGAGTTAAATCTCCAATTCGAATACAGGGTTACTCACCTTATGTGTCCGGACGGCTCTACTGGGATGCCTTCCGTTTGCCCTTCTTTTTCAACCTAAAAAAAGTTTAGGAAGATCTCATAAACTTCGTATCCTTTTAAAACAACTTATGGTCTAAACCTATCCTTTGACTGTGTAAGCCTACTAATTATATCTCGTGCTTTAATAGTAGTTAATATTACCTCTGAATCCATTCCTTTAAGGTTTTAGTGTCTTCTTGCTTCTTGATTTTTGCCTCAGCCAGTTGGGCCTTCGTTGGCGTTCGGTAAATGAACGGCTTGACCGAAATAACTTCATTTGTTTTGGCAATCCTGATATACTTTTGGACTACCTTGAGTTACCATAGCAACTCCTCCATGATTTCGGGCTTATTTTTCACCATTTATGTCCTAACGCACAATTTAGTGTGTTAGAATATTGATTTCATGTAAATATACTCTTCTGGTAGTTCCATTAACTTTAAATTTAATTTAATTATTTCTCATGTCTACGTGTCATGTCTTTTCGTATTTCATTTTTCTCGTACTCGCCTCGGTTTAGTACCTCGGTAATATTTCAATTCCTGGTTATCTGACAGATGCTATTCATCAAATTTTATGTCTTTTTATTTTAGACATCTCTTTTGGTCGAATAGACTCTACCATTGAGTCCGGAACGTCCGAGAAAGTCAATTTAGACTTTCTTAAGATTTAATTTGGCTTAAGACATGTTAGGGGCAATTTGGTAATTTACACTTTAACATGTCTAATTTCACGGGACCTCGTCTCATGAAACGGACCCCACCATTAGATTTAGAGTATTCCAAATAGTCAAAATCCACTATTCATTTGTTTGATTTGGACTTTGTTTGACTCATTTATGGGGCAAGGGTATTTTGGTCATTTTGACATTCTACGTGCCTTGAATTTTTTGAGGCCTCGTCTCATGACACGGATCTCACCATTGTGTTTAGTGGGCCTGAGATAACAGGAGTACATATATAACTTGCCTCCTTTGGATATAGGGGCATTTTGGTCATTTACGGGTCTTAAATTTTTTGGGACCCCGTCTCACGACACGGACCTCACCATTGGACTCAGTGGGTCAAAGATAGTACGAAAACATATAAGGCTTGCTTAATTTGGACAACGGGGCATTTTATGAATATTTAATTTAATTAATAAATTAAATTAAATTAAATTAGTTAAGTGTTACATATATATATATTTAATATGCATATAGTTAATGGTCGAATAGGGTGGCACGCTGGCCAGCGTGCCACCTCCCTCTCCAATAGATACTGCGTTAGAATCTCCTTAGGTGCAGTTGCACCATTTTTTTCCATTTTATTTTTGATCTTATTTCGTATATAATATATATATTTTGTGGGTAATGGTCACACGCGCATCGCGTGGCCGAGTGGGTAAAGAGGCAGTGGGGCGCGTGAGGTTCAGGGGTCGAAACCCAGGAACAACAAAATTCTTCTTTTTCTTTTTTAAAACCTATCACCGCTTTTATATAAGCGTATCAGGCCCCAAAACGGCGTAGTATCATTTATTCGGTGGTAGCTTCAAATGCTGCCACCTGTTCGAGTTAGTCTAACGTGTTAAAACGAGTCGCGAGTCGACTCTGTGTAAGTTTCAAAATCGAGTTGGCTCGGTCGTCTTCCTCCTCAAATCCCTCTTGTTGCCCTAATTTTAGGAGCTAAAAGCTTCCATTTTCGAGCCATTTTTCTCACCCAAACCCCACTGTTTTTAATCTAAACTACCCCTGAGGTATTAAGGAAAGATTTGGCATTTGTTTTAAGGTTTAGATCGATCTCATGAGCTCGGCAGTAGGTTGATAACCCAGTTTTGTAACTTGTTCGTAAACCTCCATTTCTTCATCATTTTTAATGAAGTCTGGTCCTGTGTGATCCTCAAGGAGTGAGGATTCAACCCCTATTCTCAAAATCGAGTTTAAAGGTTTCAAACCAAAAGCTAGTTTAAATGGTCGAACCTGCAACTAAGTTTTTTCTAGGGTTGTGTTGAGTTGTAAGGTCACGGTCATATGGTTTTAGGACACTGTGATGGTCTAGTTGAAGTCTCAAGAGTTCAAATGGGGTTTGGTTGCCATGGGTTCAGACCTGCTTCAAGCAAGGTCCTCCCATGGCCGACCCTTCTGGGTTTGACATCTTTGGGTGTTTTATGACTCGAATTCATGCCTAATCATATCTTAAACACGTATTAACCATTATACATGCATAATTAAACTTAAACAGCTTACATACACATATATATTCTAGAGAGAGAAAATGAGATGTTTTGATGTCTTACCTTCTCAACTCTGGATTCCTCTCCCTTTTCCTTCCTGCTCTTCTCCCTCCTTCTTCCCAGAACTCCCTTCACTCTCTCCCTCACTCTCGGATGGTTGTGTGTGTCTAAGCAACATGCACATATGTGTATATAACTATACACTTAATTATAGTAAAATCTGATTGTCCCTCCAAATGGGTTAACCCATGGCAGCTTCTCACTTGAGTGCCCCTCAGATTACTGTTCTTCCCTTCCCTTTTCAGCTTTTCATTTATGTTCTTTGTATTTTCTTGTTTATATATACATATATATATATATATATGTATCACATATTAACACCTCTACCCACCTTCAATCAGCCGAATCCTCTCTTTTGTTTATTCTGCCCATCCCACATGGATGGCACTCATCACACACTAGGAAATCCATACATCCCATTGCCCATTCGACATTTGCATATCTTCACATAGTATATAGATATTTTCTTATCTGTGTATGTATATGTATATAAGTCATAATCATTCATATAGCATATCTAGTATATATATATATATATCATTATCATGTATATACTACCATTAACTTGTCATATTCAAATAATTAATTATTTTAAAATTAATTATTCCCTTAAGTGTATAACCGTTACACGAACCCCTCGTTACCTCGTAAAATGTGCCCCTAATTTCATATCCTTATCGACGACCGGCGGTTGACGATAATTATATTTATCACAAAATTTATAAGTTGGTGATTCCAATGAAAGTGATGTAAAGTTGTAAAACTTTTCACTAAAAGTTCGCGGGATCGGGATTTAACCGACCGACGATTAATAAGTCCCTAGTTCGGATCAGGGTGTTACATTACTTTTATTTCACTAACATAGTAAATTCATTCACACAACTATGAGCAAGTACCATTTTTTGACATAAATAGCCATTTACGAATTTTCACAAACACTAGGCATGCGTGACGTATTTTCATATGTATAGCAAACAAACCCGTATCATAAATTCACCATGTAACCTTTTCGCATTTAACCGAAAGTTACACACATAATGAAATAGCATAAAAAAAAATGTTTTAGGGCAATAATGCACCCATTACATGAATGTTCATAACACATGCAACATATGCCCTAACATGAACAAATGGGCAACTCTATGGCAAAAGATGAAATAATGCATAATAAATCTACCTACACTAGTTCTATACCTAGGTTTAGAAATATCTACCTTGTTCCTTGAAGATTTTATAAACCCTAGTCTTGTCTTTGTTGATTTTGGTGAGATTCCTTCCAGCCCTAGTCTTCAAAAATGAGAATAGAATACCCTTACACACACTCTAGCACTTTATAGTGTAGATTTATTTTCTAACCTAAGGAAAATCCAAGAAAATGTAGAGACAGAAAGAGAAAATGAGAATAAACCCTAACCCTCTCTCTTGACTGCCGTGAAGTGCTGGAGAATGTGAAGTATTAGTGAGCTTTTTCCTTTTTAAAAACCAACATTCATATTTGGTCTATTTACAAGTTTGCCCCTCATTTAGTATTTCCCTTCTTTATTCACAATGCCTATTTTAGTCCTTCCCACTCATTATAAAAATATCTCATGACTATTATGATATATTTGAGCCTATTTTAAATCTTACTATAGTGTTCTTTGGCTAAAATACTTTCGTAGTCCCGGTATTGTGGCAAAATGATGGTTTTGCCCTTATTACCATTTTAAGTGTCTAAACGGACAAGGAATGTTCTAAATTTTTTTTCTAACTCATCATTTACATAATTAATGAGGATACATTATTTATATTATTTAATATTATGTAAAAATACAGGTTATTACATTCTCCCCCCTTTAAAGAAATTTTGTCATTAAAATTTAAAACGTACATTGACTAGGAAATAAATCTGGGTATTTGGTGCGGATCTCATCCTCACTCTCCCAAGTAGCCTCCTCAAGGCCATGATTTTGCCATAGGACCTTAACTAAAGGAATAGTCTTGCCCCCTCAAGACTTGTTCCCTAGTGTCCAAAACTCGAATAGATCGCTCTTCGTTATATACATCCTCTTCGATATCTAACTTTGTCCAATCCAACACATGCAAAGGATCCGGTTGGTATTTGCGAAGCATAGACATGTGGAATACACTATGAAACCCAGATAATCGGGGTGGTAATGCAATTTGTAAGCCACTTCTCTTATTCTTTTAAGAATCTCAAATAGCCTAATGTACCGTGGCCCAAACTTTCCCTATTTTCCAAATTGGCTCAAACCCTTCCATGGTGCTACCTTGAGAAAAATGTGGTCTCCAACTCTAAAGGTTAGAGGTGTACGCCTCTTATCTGCATAACTTTTTTGCCTACACTGTGTTATAAGCAACCGCTGTCATATAACCTTTATCTTTTCAGTAGTCTCCCGAACTAAGTTTGGACCTAAAGTTGTGGCATCCTCGACCTCGGTCCAAAAAATAGGTAATCGACACGGCCTACCATACAGGGCCTCGAATGGTGTCATTTTAATGCTTGCCTGATAACTGTTGTTATAGGCAAATTCGACAAGTGGCAAGTGATTTTCCCAACTGGCCCTTGAAATCCATGATGCAAGCATATAACATATCCTCCAAGGTTTGAATAGTACACTTGGACTAGTCATCAATTTTTGGATGGATACGGTGCTAAGTGCCAAGTTGGTACCTAAGGTTGCCTGTAGACTTTACCAAAAACAAGTGGTAAATCGTGCATCCCTATTAGAAATAATAGATATCGAGACCCCGTGGAGAGGAATAATCTCTCGTATACACAAATGGCTAGGAGACTCCACTGAATCTGTAGTCCAGATAGGCAAGAGGTGCATGAACTTCGTCAATCGATCCATGGTAACCCAAAAACATCATGTCCCCGTGGCGATTTAGGAAATCCAAACACATAGTCCTTAGTATTGTGTTCCCACTTACACTCGACAATTGGAAGTGGCTGAAGTAGTCATGCGGGTTGCTAGTGTTTGGTCTTAACCTATTAAAATGTCAAGCATCTATTGACAAACCCTGCTACATCAATTTTTATACCCTTCCATCGATACTATCTGCAAAGATTATGGTATATCTTCGTGCCTCCTAGATGAACTGCCATCCTAGAATGGTGAAACTCTCACATAACCTCCTCATGGCAAGCTTATGGAACATAGAATCATCCCTAAAATCTCAATCCATGGTTGGTATGGAGTGCCCAACCCTCGATGGTGTCGCCACTAGCAATACGAGTACGAATGACCTTTACCTCTAAATCTTGTAACTGTCCATCAATCACTTGAGAAAGTAAGCTAGGGTGCGCAACAACGGAGAATAACATAATGATCCCCTCGATCTCATCAAGATATAGGTCATACTCCGATGTTGCCTCTTGCATTTCCCACTCTCGAATGAGTATACTAGCTAAGTTCCCTTAAGATATTCTACAAAGTGCATCAGCTACAACGTTGGCCTTTATTGGATGTTATTACAATTCAAAATCATAATCCTCTATGTACTCATCCATTATCTTTGCCTCGAGTTCAAATATTTTTGAGAAAAAAGATACTTAAGTCTCTTGTGGTCGGAAAAGACTTCGAACCTTTTGCTATAAAGGTAATGTCACCAACTCTTCAAAGTGAAGACAACGGCGGCTAGCTCCAAATCATGTGTTGGATAATTCCTCTAAAGAGGTTTCAATTGTCAGGATCATATGCTACCACTTTTCCTCTCTGTATATTGACGCAACCTAACCCTTTCTGTGAAGCATCACAATAAATAAAATATTTCTCTCAATTCTCAAGAATAGTAGGGACCGGTGTCGTGGTAAGGCGAGTCTTCAATTTTTGAAAGGATCCGTCGCAAACATCATCCCACACAAATTGACCTCCTTTACTAGTAAGCCTCATCATAGGCATAACCAAATGTGAAAACCCCTCAACGAACCTACGCTAGTACCCCACTAAGCCTAAGAAACTACGGATCTCAAATAAATTATTTGGTCTCTCCCAGGTTGTAACAACTTCAATCTTTGAAGGATTAACGGATACTTCTTGTTGTGAAACAACATGCCTGAAAAACTTTACTTCTGTTATAGCCTTAGGTCTCAGTTTGAAACTAACCTAGAAGGAAAGGGGGGTTGAATAGGTATGCTCAATTTTTTAATATCTCCAATTCTTTAACCACAACACTACCGACTATTTCAAATGGAAGGAAGGGTAACTATAATGAATGTTCAACTATTGTATACAATTCAATCAATTATCCCAAGCCATTCAAATATGCAATCATATAGTGTTGATCAAAGCATTCTATTCAACTAAGCCTAATTGATTCACAAGTTCAATTATTCAATTCAACTCAAAATTCAACTGTGTGATCAATCAAGAATTCATCAATTCAATTCACAATTCAATTTGCCCAATCAAGGTTCCAAATTATCAATTCCAATTTCTACGAACACAATTATGAAAACCTAAATTGTCAAGTTAGCAAAAACAATTATATCTAGCAAAATATGAATTGTAAACATATAAACGGAGAAGAGTGTAAATCACAATGATAACAAAGAAACCACCTTGGAAAACTATCCTTAGTGGAAAACTCTGGAGCTGGCCAATGCTTGGGGAAAAAATTCATTATGATTGAGATTGAATTACATGTAAACTAGACAAGGTCTAAGTACCTCTCGCACCGTTCTACGCATTCACACCATCAACCTCCTTTGAATCCATAAGCTCCTCATAGATGAATTCTCTATACAACCGGGTCCTCCTTCGGTCTCAAACTCCTCCGATCAGGCCTCTCACAATTGTGAATCCACACAACCTTGGCATCTGCCGATTGCTCAACATAAAATTCTCAAGCTTGAACTCTATTCTCCAATGGTGAGAATGTGAATTGGGGCCTCTTTGATGTGATTAAGATCATGTGAAATTAATCAAAATAAATGGGTGAAATCAATAGGGAAATGCATGATATGCAATATATATGAAGTTCTTCAATGGAAGCTGTTAGATCTAGCAATTCTAGGGCTCTCACAATACCCTATTTTTTTTATTCTGCTTGCGCGCAAAATTCAATTTTTGTGTATTTATTATGTGAAGATCGAATTTCAAATAGTTTGAAAAATTATTTTTATGTAGTGCTCGTTCGAATGAAGATAACTCATTCGATCGACCAGCTTATTCGTTGGAACAAGCAAAACTTTGATGTTGCAACTCCTTGTTTGAATTCAGACCTTTTGAACGAATGAGAATGAAAAAATTGCCTTTCAGTTGTTCATTCGAGCAAGCCATTAGGTCTGTTCGAACGAGCAACAGAAATTGCTCATTTTTTGCTTGCCTTGTAAAATTAATTTCCCTAAGTTTTTGAAATACGCATGCTTGGGAAATTTTCACAATCACAAGACCAGTTCACGCATGATGAGTGTGTGAGATCTAAATCATGACAAAAGTTTAAATTACCTAATTACCCCTTAAGAACCAAGACAGTCGATAATAGATTACAACAATGAAGCTTGAACCTTCTTGGCATTGAATAGGAATTGACAATGGACCCCGTGGTACTAACAAACTCCCCTTTTGGCAATCTATGACAAAACTACTACATTTAGTACAAGAACACAATACATCAAAATATATAACCCCCAAAGAGCCAGTAAAAGGAAATTACAAATTTTGATCTCGTATTCTATACTATCAAGTCACTTAGCAATGCTCAAATGTAGTCAACCTGTTTCCTACACAACACCCACAACTATACGACGCAAGATCATATCAAGAGAAATATATCAAATGAACATAATGAGATCACGAGAATAGATGAATATCAATATAAAGACAAAGTGTAGTAAACAAATCAACCTTGCAATCACAACCTGTGAACATGATAAGTGAAAATATAGGCTATCTCAATCATATGCAAAAAAATGTGCTCCCCTATATGTTCCCCCTCAAAATGTGTGTAAAGACTTGAAAAATAGGAATGAAATTTTTTTAATAGAGCCCCAAATTGAATGTCATTAAATTTTTAATTAATTTAGACTATGAAAAATATTCTAATATGTATATATGTATATATGCAAGTAAATAAATATACATATATGTTATACATGTGTGTCCAAATTAAAAATAATTACATAATGTGATATGTTAATATCTATAGATATATTTATGTATCTAATTATTGCATGTAAGTGTGTGGGTGTTTGTGGTATCAACCGTGTGTGTATGTGTTAGTATGTGTGTTAGTGTGTGTGATAAATTATATATATATATATATATACACACACATATAACACATAACCCAAACAAGCATTCAATGCAAAGCAAAAAGGGAAAAAAAAGTGAAATTCAGAGAAAGGAAAGTCAAAAGCTGTTGGTAGAGGGTTGTGTGTGTAAGTGGGCAGTCAGTGTGTGTGTGTGTAGTGTGCAGTGTGCAATATATGTGTATATATATATATATATATATAAAGGTATGTCAACAACATTGAGTGCAGTAGGATATACTTCCCTTTTGTACATGAGAGTTGGCGTGTGGATTTGTGAAACCAGAAACCATGAGTAGGGTGAGGTCTGGAGTAAAGAGGGAGAGAGAGAGAGAGAGAGGGCAGTTGTGTGTATTTAGATATGTATATGTGTGTGATTTGAGAGGGAACCAAAGGAGGCATTGTGGAGGGACTAAGAGGACCATAGAGGGACCCAAAAGTTGAAACAGAACGGAGGAGTACTGTAACACCAAGAAACCCAGGAAGAAGGTAAGCTAACTAACTTTTGTTTAAATTTTAAAAAGCACGTTGTTTGGTTTTAAGTAGTAGAATCATAATCAGCTTGAAAAATGAAGAACTTTGTAAAAAGAATCAAGGAGAAAGGTTAAGAAATGAGTTAGGAAATGGGGGTTGTAGGTTATGAGAATAATCCGAGTTACAGGGTTTTTCATGCTTAAAACTTAGTTTTTATAATGAGGGATTAATCCCGTTGAGAGTAGGAAGGGATTTGAAAAAGGGAGGACCCAAAACAAATAGGAAATTATGGCAAGAAAGAGGTCGCCAAAATTTCGGTCTTATGACCGGAGTGGCTGATTCTCCTATTTTCCTAGAGATCTAGTGAATTAAATCAAAAATAGAGTTTGGATGTGAAACCTTTAGGGAAAACCGAGGAAGATAGTGTTGAAAAGCTATTAAAAATTGATCGGGGAACAGTCGCGGTTTTCTGACTATCTTGGACCTCCTAAGACCAACAGTGAGATCCGTGACGCGAGACGTGGTCCCGAAAAAATAAAAGACCTGTAGAACCCTTAAAAATTACCAAAATACCCTTGAGTCAAAACACAGTCAAATGAACCTCGATTTAAGTAAACAAATAGTGGAATTTTATTATTTCGAACATTTTGGACTCAAATGTGGGGTCCAATTTGTGGGGAGAGGTCTCAAGAAATAGGAACCCGTGAAAGTAAAAAATGACTATTTTGCCCTTTTTAGCCCGAACGTCCAAATTGAATTCCGCGAAAGCCTAAACCTATTTTCTTCGACGTTCCAGACCCAATGGTAGAATTTATTTTAGTAAAATATAAACTAATTAAATAAAGACATAAAATTTGATGAATAGCATCATTAAAGTAGCAAACGGACTGAGTTGCATTTTGTGATTTTAGGAACATCGAAAGGCAAAGAGAAGGTAGTCTGATCCTTCTACATTCTCACTGTTAGCTACTAAACTATGAGCGCAGTTTATTAGGGTTGAGACCAACCCGTCAGGTATGATATTTTGCTAATGTAAGAAATGGAGTTAAGTTTAGGAATATTTTGTGAGTGACTTGAATGACTTATGTGTTTAACTGTTATAGGGAGATTATTTGGAATATGTTTACTTGATGACTTGGAGTTGGTTGTTCACGTGCTTACGTGTTGCTTGCATTTTTTTTTGGGAATTTAGTGAAGTGATGAATATGAACTATGACATGTGTTTAAATTGACTACATGAGATAGACATACATGTGGAATTAGCTGGTGGTTTATATATTATTGTCTCGAGTATGCTATATTGTTGAAACCATGTTCCATTGAGATTGCATTAGCATATTGGCATATGGTGAATCCTTTGATGACATGGTGTGAGTTGAGCACGTGGTGCTTTACATTATGAGGGTGTAGATCCTGTGGTGAAAAACCCAAAATTGGCCATTGCATTAGTACTCAAGGATCCATCGGGTGCGGCCCGTAAATGAGACATGGGTGTGGCATAGAGTACATGGGTGTGTCATATATACTTTCATTTACATGGCATTGGTAGATAGGAAAGCTTCTAGACATAAATGTACACTTTGCACATGCCATGCCTTAGCTTTGTTTCTTGCATTAACATTATGTTATACCAGCTGTTAAGCTAACCCATTCGTGGGATATCATATTACAGAGGAGGATGCTCCTGGCACTTGAGACTTGAGGAGTCTCAGAGAATAGGGAAGTTATGGATCGTAGTGGATTTTGGCCCGTGAGGCACATTTTGATGTTGTACAAGGGCATAAGCCTTAGACTATTTCCTGTTTATTTGTATGCTATGAGAACAATGGGCAAGGCCCCATGGATTGTATTAGAACAGGAATTGGGTTAGTACTGGGAATACATGTGATCTTTTTTACATTATATCTTGTATTATTTAGTCCATTATTTATTTCCTTTTTGTATATTTTCCCTCGCACCTCGAGTTTATGAAAATTCAGGGCGTGAGAATGTGACTATGTGCACTAAAGAACTCCCCTTCATTAAGTGCTCTCACAACATCTCCCCCTTTTTGTCACGATGACAAAGGTTGGAAATTAGTAATGATAACTGAGGTATAAAGTATAAGATCTAATACAATCATGAAAAATGAGATAACACAAAAAATAACATAGATAATAGATACAATGTAGTAAAATGTGAAACATCACAAAACATCTAATATCAAACCTAAAAAAATATTGATATAACCAAAAATGGGAAATAATGTTGTCAAGACAAGTACATGAATCTGATGTGTCAAGCCCCGAATTTTCACAAAACCGAGGAGTGAGTGAAACGAAAGAAGAAAATTGAAAGACTATTAAGGTGAATTAAATTAATTTTACATTCATTCCCTCATGTTTCCCCGAGATTTGAAGTGAAGACTTGCTATTTAACTTAACCAAATTGACCACCTAATGTCACTCAAACATCCTTCCCATTTAATGTTCAAAATAATTTAAGTCTTGTTCAAAAATGGCTTCCAAAACATCCCTAAAATATCTCCAAAAATGTCTTAGAATTTTGGTCCAAATGGGCCCCAAAATGCCCTAAGGCATTGGCCAAGAATAAGTCAAGGAGTCTATCTAAAATGGTCCAAGTATGTGGCCAAACATGGCCTAGAATAGTGGCCAAACATGGCCTCATAAAGTGGCCAAACATAGCCCAATTGAGTGATCAAACATGGCCCAAAATGGTGGCCAAACTTAGTCTAAGAATTGGCCAAACATGGCTCAAAATGGTGCCCCTATATAGCTCAAAAGGTGTCCCAAAAATGGCTAAAAAAGGTGGCCAAAAGGTGAGGTCAAAAGGGCGAGGAGTTGGGTGCACAAGGGCTGCCAAGCAGCAGGTAGCAAGTTGGGCGCGCAGGCACGTGCGCGCAAGGGGGGTGTGGCAGGGCAGGCGGCAGGGGGGCGTGGCGCATGGCAGGCTGGGCGGCTGGGTTGTTTTCTTTGTGTTTTTACTGTAGCAATAGAGAGTGAAATTTCTGATTTTCTGCAGGTTTACTATTCCTGACAGAGAGAAAATTTCTCTGTCCAGCAGCCCAAATTTCCCTGTTTTCTAATTTTTTTCCCAAAGCTTTTAAGACCACTTTTTTTTTTCATTTTTAGCCCACTTCTTCAAGGTTTCTAAACCCTCATTTTGGGCATTTGTTTCACCCATTTGAATGGTGTTTTACACACTTAACTTTTTTTTCCCTTAATTTCAACAAAATTTTGACATAACTTCCTTTGTTTTCTAAGCCTTTTTCTCACCTAATTTTCACAATACTTCATTTATATAACCACGTCACAATCCATCCTCACTCGATGGCCACAAGTTATTAAATTAAACATACATCATCTAATTATACAATTCTCCACGTATGCATATATACTTTAGAATTTAAAACATCACGTCCTCACTTTTATTACAATTATAGGGCCTTGCCCACTTGTTTTCATGACATACAAAGTGTATACAAATAAACACACATGGTCTCAGGGCTTATGCCCTCATACAACTCAAAATATAATGCCCCAAGGGCCAAATCTTCTTCATAGTCCATTTTCCTTCCTTTCTCCAAGACTTCAACAAGTCTCATGTACTAAAAGCGCCATCTGTAATATGATATCCCACGAATGGGTCAGCTCAACTGCTTGTCACGCCCTGAATTTCTGCAAACCCGAGGCGCGACTGACGAGACAGAAAATAAAATAAAATAAAGGATAATGTAAACAGATTCACTAAACATGCGTCCATTCCCATCAATACATAAGATAACATAAAGTACACCCCATGAATACATCGTTTGCACAGTCATTCGGGCTTAAGCCCTTACATCACAAAATATAAGCCTCATGGGCCAAAATACACCAAGTGCTCCATCCTATCGAGGCATCACTGAGTCTCAGGTAGTTAGGCATCCTCATCTGTAATGTATGTCCCACGAATGGGTCAGCTCAACTACTGGTATAATGTGATGCTAATGCAAGAAATAAAGCTAAGGTGTGACGTGTGCAAGGTGTGCATTTATCTCTAAATGCTTCTCAAAACACGATGTAATAAAAATATGCATGACGCACCCATGCACTCGATGCTACACCATGTCTCCTTTACGGGCTTTCCCCTGATGGTCCGGAGAACCAATTCCCTTTACGGGCCGCCCCCCGATGGATCAGGAACCAATGCAATGGCCAATTTTGTGTTTTTCACCACAAGATCTACACCCTCATAATGCATAGCACCACGTGCTCAACTCACACCATGTGTCCAAGGAATTCACACTATACCAATATGCTTCGAATGCGGCACACAATGACGTGATCTCAATATGGCATGCTTTCAATGAAATATCACATTCGGAGCATCAATAATAATCAAACATCAATTTATTTCATGTAATTGTATGTCTCATGCTATCAACATAATCACATGTTCATGATTTACATTCATCATTTTACCAAATTCACGAAGATGTTAGCAGCACAAAACACATAGACAACCAATTCCAAGGCATCACATAATCAAGATCCAAACAATTCCCAAAACACAGTTAAGCAATTAAATAAGTCGATTCATCCATAGAATATCCCTAAACTTAACCTCATTTCTTACATTAGCAAAACACCATACCTGTCGGGTTGGTCTCAACCCTAGTAAACCGTGCTCACAAGGTGGTGGCTAGCAGTGAAAGTGTAGAAGTCAGGTGACCTTCTCCTTGCCTTTCGGTGTTCCTAAAACCACAAAACGTCACTCAGTCGATCTATCGCTTAAATGATGCTATTAATCAAATTTTATGTCTTTATTTTATAAATTTCTATTTTGCTAAAATAAATTCTACAATTGGACCCGAAACGTCGAGGAAACTAGGTTTGGGCTTTCGTGGATTTTAATTTGGACGTTCGGGTTAAAAATGACAAAATAGTCAATTTGCATTTTCACAGTTTTCCAATTCCCGAGGCCTCTCCTCATAAATCTGACTCCACGGTTGAGTTCAGAGTGTTCGAGATAATAAGATTTCACTATTCGTTTACTTAATTCGGAGTTTGTTTGACTGCGTTTTGACTCAAGGGCATTTTGGTAATTTTTAAGGGTTTCACGGGTCTCTTATTTTTCGGGACCTCGTCTCGAGTCACGGACCTTACCGTTGGTCTTAGGAGGTCTGAGTTAGTCAAAATACTCTAATGACTTGTCTCGTTTAGACTTCGGACTAATTTGGGATATTTAAGTAATTAAATTAATTAATTAAATTATTTAAATGTTTTATTAATATTATATTCAGGGGGTCAGACTTTTAATTAAGTAAAAGTTCTAGGGTCAAATTCTGATTTCTAAAACCTGAGGGGTCAAATCATAATTTCTCAAAAGTTTAGGGGCCAAAGTGGGATTTCCAAAAGTCCTGAGGTCAGATTTGAATTTTTCAAATTCCTTATATATATATATATATATATATATATATTATCTTATGGGCCCAACCCAATAGGCCCAATTCATTTAAATGAAGCAGGCCCAAACGTTTTTAAAAAACAAATAGCCCAATTGGCAGCCCAACAGGAAAAGGCCCAAACCAATGGCCCAACGCCCTTCCTCCCTCGCGCGTCTTTCCGGTCACCATCTCCGGTGACCTGGCCAACGCCGGTCACCGGAAAGTCGCTCTCCCCCTACTATTTTTCATGTTTCCGTCCCCCAAAAATTTCCATTTTTATACCATATTGATCCCCAGTCATCGAGGAGTCCCCTAGGGTCGTCTTCAAACCCCGCCAATGCTCGGTTCAGGTCTGTGACTCCCAGATTCCGGCCATGCACCGGTGAGGATCACTTGGCTGCGACAAGGTTATTTTTGGGCCATTTTTCTTGCTCTTTGTTGTGTTAGATTCCTGTTTGAATTTCCTACTCATTCATAAGCTCAAAATTAAGTTTCATGCACTCGATTTCATAAAACCCGAATCATCCTTAAACCTGTAACTGGATTTTTCTACCTAGTTTCTCAACCATTTCAAGTGATTCTTGTTTCAAACTCATCCATATTTTATATGTTATAAGGCCATAGAATTCAAACCAATTCAATATGCAATGAAATAAAAAAAAATCAGAATGACCCACTTACCACTTTTCTGGGTCTCTTTCTCTCTAGCCGTGTGTCTATCCCTCCTTCCTCCTCCTTAGTTCACCCTTTTTGAGCTTCTTCTTTGTCCTCACAGTTCCCTCTCTTGATCTCTCCCTCTTCTTTCTGATTTCTCTCTTTTCTATCACCCAAAATATACACACACATGTATATACGTTACATCTCTCTCTCTCTCTCTCTCTCTCTCTCTCTCTCTCTCTCTAAATCAGACCCATGCCCTGAAGTCCCTCTACACACACAACCACCCACTCCTGCCAACACCACTCTCCTTTGAGTGTTTCTCACTCAAACTCCACACACACACAAACACACAGCCGTGTACAACACACACACAATCTGACTTATATATATATATGTATATATTTACACACTTAAATAAACATACTCACATGTACATATATATACATACACATTTAAATAATTTAATATATATATATATATATATATATCCACACATTTATTATACACATCACCTTGCATATATTTAATCACATTCATAATAATAATAACAATAATAATAATAATAATAATAAATAATTAAATAAAAATTTTCATCTAAAAAAAAAAAATTTCCATGTCTTTACACTACTGGTATGACACAATGCTAATACTAGGAACAAATTAAAGGCGTGGCATGTGCAAGTGTACATTTTACAGCTATGTATACCCCTCCATTCATCAATTCAATGCAAATGTGATATGCATGACCCACACATGCAAACTCTATGCCACACCCATGTCTCATTTACGGATCACTTCCGATGGATCTGAGTACCAATGCAATGGCCAATTTTGGATTTTTCACCACAGGATCTACACCCTCATAATGCATAGCACCAAGTGCTCAACCCACACCATGTTTCCAAGGAATCACAATATGCCAAAATGCCTTGATTTCATTATGCAACCTTAATGATACAATTCATCAATCACATGGTGTTCACCTTAAGTTATGCATTATACCCAACATAAATCATAACTTAAAAATCCCTAAACTTCTTTTACATCAACATATGCTATAAACTATCCATTTCAACACATGCTCAATGTCACATATTCACAATCTTACTAATTCACAAACAACACATAATTTCATAAAAGCACCAATGCATCAAACCATCACATCTTCCAAAACACAAGATATATCAACATGAATATAAACCAAAATATAATAATCTAAACACATAGGCAAGATGCATCTTCATTATAGCAACAATCATCAAATAACTCAAAGAACACACAAGCACCTAAACCATCAACTCTAAGTTTTCAAAGAAACTACCTCCTAAGTGATTTCCTAACACCAAGTAAACACTTCAACCATTCAATCAACACATAAAAAGGCAAGAAAACTTAAATCTATTCCTAACTTAGCAAACTATCATACCTAGAATAGTTTTTCTCAAATCGAGGAAGTTGTGTTTGCTGCACAGCCGAATCGATTAGTGAGAATATAGATATTGATGAGAGGAACAACTTCCTAGAAGTAAGCCTCACAAGAATCCCGGCCTAAGAGCGTGTTTTGGTGACTTGAAGCTTGGAGAACCTACAACTTTTTTTTCTCCTTTTCTCTCTATGAACGTCTTCTGCTCTTCCTCAGACCAAAAATATGTAATTTTTACACTAAGGGGCTGTATTTATAGTAGAGAGGCAAAGGGGGCAAAATGACCCTTTTGCCCTTAATGATTTCGGGCCCCGTTACACTACAACCCGTCCTGAAATGCCTCAATTTGATATTTTGTTTTACCCAAAGTTATTAAATTTATTTTAAATGAAAATTTTCAAAAAAATAAATTTTCTTTTGTGGCCGGGTTTGGCCGGATCCACCCGGATGCCCTTTTGGTCCAATTTTTAAAACTATCTCCTAATAGGCTTAAATTTTTACAGGAGGTGCATTCTAATATTCTGAGAATATTTCTCTTCTATGGAATACTCAAACTATACTTCTAAATATGACTTATGTCCATATGTTTACCTCTCTACCGGCAAACAGTGTATGAATAGTGCCTTACCGACAAAAATAAAACATTTACCCTCAATTTTCAGGCCTCTACATGATGAGTGGTCAAAATTATACAAGTAAAACCTCACTAAAAAAATCACTCATCGCTCATGAAAACTAAGTTAGCATCATTGGTTAGCTCCTAGCGGAGGTGGGAAGGACTATGAGAGTGCCTAAGTCAGATCCTAAAGGGCACCTCAATGACGGGCCATCTCATCTATCATCGGCAGGTAGAACTTTGCACAGATCTGAGTGTCATGTAGATGTAGTTGTTGAGCAATGTCTACACATATCTAGGCATAATGCTGTTCAAGCCTTTCCTCAATCCCATCTTTGGACATCGGCTAGCTAGCTGTAAAAGAAGATGCTCTGGCTGACTCATAGAAGTCGGTACCAATTAGGGTACAGAATGGTAGTGGAGTTCGATTAATTAGAAAATTCTTGACACGTATATGCTCTCCAAACTACTGCAGTAACCGTGGAGGCTGTTGTGGCTATACCAATACTTGTACCGGTGCCTGCTGCTGTTGTGGAGCCTAAGGCTGAACCTATTTTGGTAGTTACTCTTGCTGCTGCTACTACTCTATATGCTCTTTCTACTCTATCTGCTCCTACTCCTGCTCCTACTGTGCCATATCATCGTCCTCAATGGGAGGCGCAATGACATGTTCCCGGGACCTCGCGAGTGTCCTATGAGTGAATGGTCTGGGAGGAAGGACAAGAATGTCTAGAGTAAAGAAAGAAATATGTTGTGTAGCATATATCCTGGTGATTAAACTGCCAAATAGAAGAATGACAGTGTGTCTGACACTTGTAGTTGACGAGTCGATGACTCCTAAGATATAGGATATAGCATCATTCAGAATAGCAATACCAATGGCATACAAGAAGGTAGTATGGGAAAAAGTCAGTGTGTTTGTATGACTGACTGGATGAAGACCGCTATAGACTATGAGAATGAGGATACGGTAACCCTCATCAAGATAACCATGTTCCAGAGTAGCATTTTTCGTGCAAAAGATTGGCAAATTGTCGACATGTAGGGTGGAAGCGAAGAGCTCAACAGATGAAAGAATAACACGTTAAGGGTATGAAAAATATGGCAGCTCGACTCGAGATGTCACGCCCCGAATTTTTGCAATCCCGAGGCGCGACTGACGAGACAGGAAATAAGATAAATCAAAGGACAATGTAAATGAATCTCCTAAACATGCATCCATTCCCATCAGTACATAAAATAACATAAAGTACATCCCTTGAATACATCGTTTGCATAGTCTTTCGGGCTTAAGCCCTTACATTGCAAAATATACGCCTTATGGGCCAAAAATACACCGAGTGCCTCATTCTATCAAAATGTCACTGGATCTCAGGTAGCCGGGGCATCCTCATCTGTAATGTATGTCCCACGAATGGGTCAGCTCAACTGCTGGTATAATGTAGTGCTAATGCAAGAAATAAAGCTAAGGCGTGACATGTGCAAGGTGTACATTTATCTCTAATGCGTTCTAGTTCTGTCAATATGATGCAATGAAAGTATGCATGACGCACCCATGCACTCAATGCCATACCCATGTCCCTTCACGGATCGCCCCCGTTGGTCAGGGTACCAATGCAATGGCCAATTTTGGGTTTTTCACCACAGGATCTACACCCTCATAATGCATAGCACCACGTGCTCAACTCACTCCATGTTCTCAAGGATTCATCTTATGCCAATATGTTAATGCAATCTCAATGAACATGGTTTCAATAACATAGCATGCTCGGACAATCACATATACATCAGCAGCCAGTTCCATATGTACACATTTCGGGAAATCAATTTAAACACATAGCATGCTTCATGTTCTCCACTTCATTAAATTCTTAAAGAATGCAAGTAACACATAAGCATGTGAACAACCAATCCCAAATTATCAAGTAAACACATTCCATATAAACACATAAGTCATTTTAATCATTCACAGAATATTCCTAACTTAACTTCATTTCTAACATTAGCAAAACACCATACCTGTAGGGTTGGTCTCAACCCTAGTAAACCGTGCTCGCAAGGTGGTGGCTAGCAGTGGAATGCAGAAGTCAGACGACCTTCTCCTTGCCTTTCAGTGTCCCTAAAACCACAAAATGTCACTCAGTTCGATTTCTACTTAAATGATGTTATTCATCAAATTTTATGTCTTTATTTCATTAATCTCTATTTTGATAGATTAAATTCTATAATTGGGTCGGAAACGTCGAAGAAAATAGGTCTAGGCCTTCGTAGAAATTTATTTGGAGGTTCGGGTTGTGAAGGGCAAAATAGTCATTTTGCACCTTCACCGGTTTCCATTTCCCGAGGCCTCCCCTCGTAAATCGGACTCCATGGTTGAGTCCGGAGTGTTCGAGATAATAAGATTTCACTATTTGTTTACTTAATTCGAAGTTCGTTTGACTGCGTTTTGACTCAGGGGCATTTTGATAATTTTTAAGGTTTCTACGGGTCTTTAAATTTTTGGTACTCCACCTCATAAAACGGACCTCACCATTGGTCTCAGAATGCCGGAGATAGTCAAAATACACTAATGACTTGTCTCGTTTAGACTTCGAACTAATTTGGAATATTTAAATAATTAAATTAATTTAATTAATTAATTATTTTATTAATATTTTATTCAGGTGGGGTCAGAGTGTAATTTGTTAAAGTTCGGGGGTCAGTTCAGAATTTTTGGAAGTTCTGGGGTCGGTTTATAATTATTCTAAAATTCTGGGGGTCAAAATATAAATATCTTAACTTGTGGTTTGAACCAGGGGGTTCTTAGACCAAAACCCTAAACCGGCTCCTAAGCCACTGAACCGACCGGTTCAGCCCATTCCCCAAAACCAGAACCCAATAACCCACCTTGGGCCAGCCCAAACCCAAAAGCCCAATGACCCCTTTAAGTTAAATCAGGCCCAACCACTTAAATTTAGAACGGCCCAAGGCAAACAGGCCCAAGACAGCAGCCCAGGTCACCCACCCCTGCGCCCGACCTTCCGGCCAGTGGTCGGTCATCTTCTCCGGTGGTCCCGCCGGTGCCGGCCACCGGAAATTCGTGAAACTCACGGTTTTTCGTGATTTCAACCTCCTTTCTTCCCGATTTTCACACCAATCTAATCCTTGGACCTTAAGGAAAGTTTTAAAACTAGTTTGGGCCCCAAATCTCACGTTTTTCCGACACCCACATGCATTTTCGGCCAACTGATACGTTTTTCCTGTGAGTCAATTTCTTTCAAGTTTCCTCACCGTTTCGGTCCCGTTTCTTTTCTAGATCGTTTCTGCGCCTATGGGGTTTGTCTTCCTACCATTTAAACCGAGTTTGATACATAAAATATCAAACCCATCTACCATGGCCGTGACCTGCAACTGGAAGGTCCTCTCTCTCCCCTTAACCATTTTCCTTCATTTCTCTCCCATTATTTCCTATTTTTCATGTGGATTTAGACCCTACGACTCAAAATCAATACTACGACTTTGAAAATTTAAAACAGAAGCTATGCATGAGATACCTCTTTTGATTTTTTTCTTTGGCGCAGCCTTCTCCTCCCCTCATTGGTTCGGTTTCTGGTTTCTGAATCACACAACCCCTCACTTGGCCTCTTCTCTGCCTTCTCTTCTAGCTAAATTTGCACTCAAGTATCATGCTCTCTCTCTCTCTCTCTACACGATCGGTTTGTACCCACACACACCCCCATACATACATATACACAGCAATTCCACTTCCTCACTCTATCAGCCACCTAATCCCTTACACACTCACAGCCCCTTCCATGCCTCTTTGAGTAAGGCTCACTCAACCTGCACACACCCACCCCCTGTACACTGCACACACCTATACACACACACCCGTACACATGCATACCTACACACATTCAGATTTATATATATATTTACATATACATACATAAACAATTTAATATACACACTCACATGTATATATATACACACTTAAATAATAGAATATATATATATATATCCACATATATATTATACATATCACATGCATACACATAACACATATAATAATAATAATAATAATAATAATGATAACTCAAAATTTTTATATATAAAAAAAAAAAATTTTGAGTCATCACATCCTTCCCTCCTTAAAGAAATTTCGTCCCGAAATTTAAAACAAAGTACAATAAAATAAAAACACATCACTGAACGAACAACTCGGGGTACCTAGCTCGGGCCTCAGCCTCACGCTCCCTAGTGGCTTCCTCGACCCCATGATGGTTCCAACGAACCTTGACCAAAGGGATGGTCCTGCCTCGCAAAACCTGCTCCCTCGAGTCCAATATCTCTACCGGTCTCTGCTCATAGGAAGCATCGCCCTCCAACTGAAGATCTACCCAGTCTAGTACATGAGAGGGGTCAGGCTCGTACTTCCTCAGCATAGATACATGGAAGACATCATGAACCCTAGATAGTTGCGGCGACAGTGCTAGCTTATAGGCCACCTCACCAACCTTCCCAAGAATCTCAAACGGGCCTATAAACCGTGGCGACAGCTTCCCACTGCGCCCAAATCTCCTCAATCCTCGCCGGGGGGATACCTTGAGGAACACGTGTCCCCCAACCCCAAATGACAAGGGTCGTCGCCTCCTATCTGCATAACTCTTCTGGCGGCTCTAGGCGGTCAATAGGCGCTGTTTGATCACCTGTATCTTGTCCGTGGTCTCACGGACTATGTCGGGCCCCAAAATAGCTGTCGCCCCCACCTCAGTCCAACACACTGGTGAGCGGCACGGTCTACCGCACAATGCCTCAAACGGCGCCATCTCGATACTGGACTGATAGCTGTTGTTGTAGGCGAACTCGACTAAGGCAAGGTGATCCTCCCAGCTACCTCTGAAGTCCATGACACAGGCCCTAAGCATGTCCTCTAAGATCTGAATGGTGCGCTCTGACTGGCCATCAGTCTGAGGGTGAAAGGCAGTACTAAACTGTAGCTGGGATCCCTAAAGCTGTCTGTAGGCTCTGCCAAAACCGTGCAGTGAATCGGGGATCTCTATCTGACACAATGGATACGGGAACCCCATGGAGCCGTACTATCTCTCGGATATATAATCTACTAAGGACATCAGATGAGTCGGTCGCTCTAATCGGCAAGAAATGGGCAGACTTTGTCAACCTGGTCCACAACCACCCAAACTGCATCATGACCCCTAGGCGACCTCGGAAGACCCATCACAAAATCCATAGTAACGTGCTCCCACTTCCACTCGGCTACCGGTAATGGCTGTAACAAACCTCTAGGCCTCTGGTGCTCAGCCTTCACCTGCTGGCACGTGAGACATCTAGCCACAAACTGCACTACATCTACCTTCATCCCAGTCCACCAATACTGACGGCGCAGATCATGATACATCTTGGTGCCCCCTGGGTGCACCGCTAGGCGTGAATGGTGAAAATCTCTAAGGACATCAGTCCTAAGAGGCTCGGGAACAAAAACCCTACCTCTGTATCTCAGCCCAAGGTCGAGATGAACTGCCCACCCCTCAAATCCCTCTGGACTAGCAACCCGTGCTCTAATCTGCTCGGCCTCAGTATCCTGCAGCTGTGCCTCTATAACCCTGCTCAACAACGTAGGTTGTGCACATAGACTGAACAGTGTGGCATGCCCCTCAGACTCGGTAAGCTCTAAATCAAACTCCCCAATAGCTCCCATCATCTCCCACTCTCTAATGGCTATGCTGGCCATGGTGCTCCTCGGTCTCCGACTGAGTGCATCAACTACGACGTTGGCCTTCCCAGGATGGTACTGAAGGTCAAAGTCGTAGTCCTCTAGGTACTCCATCCATCTCCTCTGTCGGAGGTTCAGATCCTTCTGTGTGAAAATATACCTGAGGATCTTGTGATCTGAAAACACCTCGAACCTCACCCCATATAGATAGTGTCGCCAACTCTTAAGTGCAAAGATGACGGCCGCTAGCTCTAAATCGTGTGTGGGGTAGTTCTTCTCATAGCTCTTAAACTGGCGAGAACCATAGGCTACTACCCTGCCCTCCTGCATCAGCACGCAACCCAATCCCTCTCGGGAAGCATCACAATACACAGTGTAGCCCAAACCCCCCTCGGGGATAATCAGGACGGGCGCTGAAGTCAGTCTCCTCTTCAGCTCCTGAAATGAATGCTCATAATCGTCCGTCCACTAGAACCTAATACCCTTGCGCGTCAGACGAGTCATCGGCGCGGCTAGGCGAGAAAATCCCTCCACAAATCGGCGGTAGTATCCTGCTAACCCTGAGAAACTCCATATCTCAAACACATTCTTCGGCCTCTCCCAGCTCATAACAGAGTCAATCTTAGAAGGGTCAACAGATACACCACTCCCAAACACAACATGGCCCAAGAACTGTGCCTCCTGCAGCCAGAACTCGCACTTTGAGAATTTGGCAAATAGACGGTGCTCTCTCAAAATCTGCAACACAGTCCGTAGGTGAAAGGCATGCTCATCCTCGGAAGGTGAGTAAATCAAAATATCATCCACAAACACCACTACGAATTGATCTATGTACTGGCCAAAGACACGGTGCATCAAGTCCATAAATGCTGCTGGAGCATTTGTCACACCAAAGGGCATAACAACAAACTCATAATGACCGTAGTGGGTGCGGAAGGCCGTCTTCGGTATATCCTCCTCCCGTACCCTCAACTGGTGATACCCTGATCGAAGGTCAATCTTCGAGAAGCATCTCGAACCCCTCAACTGATCAAATAAGTCATCGATCCTGGGTAACGGGTACTTGTTCTTAATAGTCACCCAGTTTAGCCTCCGGTAATCCACACATAACCGCAATGTCCCGTCCTTCTTCTTCGCAAACAGTGCTGAAGCACCCCAAGGAGAAGTGCTAGGACGGATAAACCCCTTACCCTGTAGGTCAGTCAACTGCTCCTTCAGCTCTTTCAACTCAGCTGGAGCCATGCGGTAAGGTGGAATAGAAATGGGTACAGTACCGGGGATAAGCTCTATGGTGAACTCTACCTCCCGCCTCGGGGGTAAACTAATCAAATCGTCGGGAAAAATGTCGGGAAACTCATCCACTACCGGTGGTAACACAACCCCTGTAGCCTCACTATCTCCTGCAATCAAACTAGCCAGCATATAACTATGGGCTCCCCAACTCCTAGAGTCGTACAAGGGTGGTACCAAGAAATCCCCACGATCTCCCGTGAAATAAAAACAATCCCCCTTAGGGGTGCACACTGTAACTCTCCCCCTGTAACAATCGATACTAGCCCGAAAAGTAAACAGCCAATCCATCCCCAAAATAACATCAAAGCCAGCCATATCAAGCACAATGAAGTCAAAGTAAAGAGTACGGTCAGCTATCTCTAGTGAACAACCCCTACAGATCCTGGTCAATGTCACACTACCCCCAACCGGTGTATCAACATGCAGTGGTGGATCCAACCGATCTATAGTCAACCCTAATGACATGGCAAACACAGTAGATATGAATGAATGTGATGCACCTGAGTCTATCAACACACTGGCCCATGAATTGAACAGAAGAAATGTACCTCAGACTACAGATGGCCCAGCAGTAGAGGCCTCTGGGGTGGCGACCGCATATACCCGGCCCTGGACGGTCTGGCCCTGTCTGCCTCCCCCTCTCTGTCCCTACTGTCCTCCCCCTCTCGGGGCGGGGGCTCTAACACTCAATGCTGAGGGTGCCGGCTGATAGTAAGGTGTTGGGGGTCTATAGCCTGACTATGACTGGGGTAAAGGCGTCTGGGTGTGCTGGTAATAATGGGGCCTCGGTGTGCTCTATGAGGTCTGCCCCTGAGGGCAGTCGGCCCTGACATGGCCCGGCTGATGGCAAGTATAGCACACCGGTGGGGCCCTCCCGGCCTGACTCTGAATCTGTAGTGGAAGTGACTTCTGGCTCGGTCCGGTCCCTGATCCCTGACTTGGATCTCTCTGTGGGCAATCGGCCATCCTGTGGCTAGGCTGTCCACAATGGTAACATGTAAAGGTCCTCTGTGATGCCCCCCCCTCGAGAAGTGGCAGACATAGTAGGCTGGGGGGCTAAAAACTGAATAGGCCTCTGGGACGTCGATGGAAAAGATGTACCGGTCCGGTGTCTCTTCGGTGGTCTCTCACCGGTGTGAGTCAAAGTAGGCATAGTGGGCTGGGCGGGTGTAAGTGTCAGTGCTGTGGCTGGTCTGGCCTGAGCCCGGGACTCCCTGATCCCTCTGAGGGCGATCAACTCCCTCTCAACCCTGGTGGCCCTGATCACAGCCTCCTCATAAGTCTCAATGATGTGACCCGCCAGCTTCTCCCTAATAGAGGTCTTTAGTCCCTCGAGAAACTGATAAACTCTCAGCTCCTCATTTCCGGTGATGTGTGGGGCAAACCTCCCTAATGCGGTAAAACGGGACTCATACTGTGTCACTGTCATCCCTCTGGAGGAATGTCTCAAACTCCCTCCTGAATCCAACCCTGGCAGTCGCTGGAAAGTAGTGGTCATTGAACATGGCCACGAAAGCATCCCACCCCTCTCCAAATCTGCTAATCCTCCCCGCAGACACTTTCCACCACTGGCTCGCCAGTCCTGTGAACTGGAATGTGGCACATCGTATCCTCAGATGTGGCTCAACTATCCCCTATGAGTCCAGGATCCTAAAAATCTGGTCCAGCCACTCCTCAGCCACTAAAGGATCAGGCTGCCCTGCAAATGATGGCGGTCTCATCCGCTGAAATACCTTCATGACGAAGGTGTCTCTAGTCTCTCCACCAGCGGCCCTGGCCTCAGCATCAGCAGCCTTAGCAGCAGTCTCAACGGCCCTAGCAGCGGCATCAGCAGCCCTGGTCTCCTGCATGGTGCGGAAACACTTCTGTATAATGGCTTCCATATCTCGGGCACTAATGGTCTGCTCTACCTCCTCTACTGGGGCTGGCACCGGAGCAGGTGCAGGCATAGGGGCAGGAGCAGGAGCCATAGTCTCCTCAGTTGTGCTGTGGGCAGGAGCATCAGCTGGAGCAGCAGCCTCCTCTACTACGATACGGGGAGGTGCAGCAGTCCCGGGTCTGCCATGTCGGGGCTGGGTAGCAGCCCTGGGTCTACCCCGTCTAGGTGGCCCAACTCTCACGGCAGGGGTTTTCTTTGGTGGCATATCTCTACAAGTCCAAAGAAAGGAAAATTCAATACCACTCTTCACATATGGGCATAAGCGTTAAGATGATCTCAGTCATATTCTTATCCACACTCAAACTTAACAAATAGTACATACAACATGTCATGATACACACTAAATCGACTATCACATAGGCATGCATCACAGCATAGCATCAATCGACACACAATTTCAACAAATCATGCTTCAAGTGTATAAAATCACATAGCACACAAGATCCTACTGCATGCTACTAACAGTTCACACTAAGTCTCACTCTTTCCTCTAGGGTCTCATGGTGTTAAACAACACCCCACAGTCTCTAGGTATTCGAACCTATGCTCTGATACCACGTTGTCACGCCCCGAATTTCTGCAATCCCGAGGCGCGACTGACGAGACAGGAAATAAGATAAATTAAAGGACAATGTAAATGAATCTCATAAACATGCATCCATTCCCATCAATACATAAAATAACATAAAGTACATCCCTTGAATACATCGTTTGCATAGTCCTTCGGGCTTAAGCCCTTACATTGCAAAATATACGCCTTATGGGCCAAAAATACATCGAGTGCCTCATTCTATCAAAATGTCACTGGATCTCAGGTAGCCAGGGCATCCTCATCTGTAATGTATGTCCCACGAATGGGTCAGCTCAATTGCTGGTATAATGTAGTGCTAATGCAAGAAATAAAGCTAAGGCGTGACATGTGCAAGGTGTACATTTATCTCTAATGCGTTCCAGTTCTGTCAATATGATGCAATGAAAGTATGCATGACGCACCCATGCACTCAATGCCACACCCATGTCCCTTCACGGATCGCCCCCGTTGGTCCGGGTACCAATGCAATGGCCAATTTTGGGTTTTTCACCACAGGATCTACACCCTCATAATGCATAGCACCACGTGCTCAACTCACTCGATGTTCTCAAGGATTCATCTTATGCCAATATGCTAATGCAATTTCAATGAACATGGTTTCAATAACATAGCATGCTCGGACAATCACATATACATCAGCAGCCAGTTCCATATGTACACATTTCGGGAAATCAATTTAAACACATAGCATGCTTCATGTTCTCCACTTCATTAAATTCTTAAAGAATGCAAGTAACACATAAGCATGTGAACAACCAATCCCAAATTATCAAGTAAACACATTCCATATAAACACATAAGTCATTTTAATCATTCACAGAATATTCCTAACTTAACTTCATTTCTAACATTAGCAAAACACCATATCTGTAGGGTTGGTCTCAACCCTAGTAAACCGTGCTCGCAAGGTGGTGGCTAACAGTGGAATGCAGAAGTCAGACGACCTTCTCCTTGCCTTTCAGTGTCCCGAAAACCACAAAATGTCACTCAGTTCGATTTCTACTTAAATGATGCTATTCATCAAATTTTATGTCTTTATTTCATTAATCTCTATTTTGATAGATTAAATTCTATAATTGGGTTGGAAACGTCGAAGAAAATAGGTCTAGGCCTTCGTAGAAATTTATTTGGAGGTTCGGGTTGTAAAGGGCAAAATAGTCATTTTGCACCTTCACGGGTTTCCATTTCTCGAGGCCTCCCCTCGTAAATCGAACTCCATGGTTGAGTCCGGAGTGTTCGAGATAATAATATTTCACTATTCGTTTACTTAATTCGAAGTTCGTTTGACTGCGTTTTGACTCAGGGGCATTTTGGTAATTTTTAAGGTTTCTACGGGTCTTTAAATTTTTGGTACTCTGCCTCATAAAACGGACCTCACCATTGGTTTCAGAATGCCGGAGATAGTCAAAATACACTAATGACTTGTCTCGTTTAGACTTCGAACTAATTTGGATTATTTAAATAATTAAATTAATTAAATTAATTAATTATTTTATTAATATTTTATTCAGGTGGGGTCAGAGTGTAATTTGTTAAAGTTCTGGGGTCAGTTCAGAATTTTTGGAAGTTCTGGGGTCGGTTTATAATTATTCTAAAATTCTGGGGGTCAAAATATAAATATCTTAACTTTTGGTTTGAACCAGGGGGTTCTTAGACCAAAACCCTAAACCGGCTCCTAAGCCACTGAACCGACCGGTTTAGCCCATTCCCCAAAACCAGAACCCAATAACCCACCTTGGGCCAGCCCAAACCCAAAAGCCCAATGACCCCTTTAAGTTAAATCAGGCCCAACCACTTAAATTTAGAACGGCCCAAGGCAAACAGGCCCAGGACAGCAGCCCAGGTCACCCACCCCTGCGCCCGACCTTCCGGCCAGTGGTCGGTCATCTTCTCCGGTGGTCCCGCCGGTGCCGGCCACCGAAAAATCGTGAAACTCACGGTTTTTCGTGATTTCAACCTCCTTTCTTCCCGATTTTCACACCAATCTAATCCTTGGACCTTAAGGAAAGTTTTAAAACTAGTTTGGGCCCCAAATCTCACGGTTTTCCGACATCCACATGCATTTTCCGGCCAACTGATACGTTTTTCCTGTGAGTCAATTTCTTTCAAGTTTCCTCACCGTTTCGGTCCCGTTTCTTTTCTAGATCGTTTCTGCGCCTATGGGGTTTGTCTTCCTACCATTTAAACCGAGTTTGATACATAAAATATCAAACCCATCTACCATGGCCGTGACCTGCAACTGGAAGGTTCTCTCTCTCCCCTTAACCATTTTCCTTCATTTCTCTCCCATTATTTCCTATTTTTCATGTGGATTTAGACCTTACGACTCAAAATCAATACTACGACTTTGAAAATTTAAAACAGAAGCTATGCATGAGATACCTCTTCTGGTTTTTTTCTTTGGCGCAGCCTTCTCCTCCCCTCCTTGGTTTGGCTTCTGGTTTCTGAATCACACAGCCCCTCACTTGGCCTCTTCTCTGCCTTCTCTTCTAGCTAAATTTGCACTCAAGTATCATACTCTCTCTCTCTCTCTCTATATATATATCTCTCTCTCTCTCTCTGTACACGATCGGTTTGTACCCACACACACCCCCATACATACATATACACAGCAATTCCACTTCCTCACTCCATCAGCCACCTAATCCCTTACACACTCACAGCCCCTTCCATGCCTCTTTGAGTAAGGCTCACTCAACCTGCACACACCCACCCCCTGTACACTGCACACACCTATACACACACACACCCGTACACATGCATACCTACACACATTCAGATTTATATATATATATATATATATTTACATATACATACATAAACAATTTAATATACACACTCACATGTATATATATACACACTTAAATAATATAATATATATATCCACATATATATTATACATATCACATGCATACACATAACACATATAATAATAATAATAATGATAATTCAAAATTTTTATATATAAAAAAAAAAAATTTTGAGTCATCACACGAGATAACCCAAGAGTCTAAACAATCAAATCTGTGGTGAGAGTGAAATCAACACCGCGAACTGTGACATGGTATCCTCCCTGCGTATCACGAGAGCCACGGTTTGAGTAAAACTTTCGAACCACGATCTTATCAACGAGACCCGTGACAGTCAAGAGAGGCAGTCAACCACGGGACTTGAAGAGTCTATACGTGAGTGTCTCACAAATATCCTCTATAGTGGCGAGCCTCTTTAGAAACATCATTCGGGGCAGGATAGTACCAGCCCGAATGATGGTAGTTGATGAAAAAAATTGAGTGACTCTCCTAGGTATTGCACCCAACCAGATAGCATAGAAAAAGCGATCCTGCGCTATGGGCATTGTTTTGAAAGACATGATCACATAGAGCTAGAGTGCACAAATAGATAGGACGATCCTAATATATTGCTACGTCAAGTGTACTAATCTAATTGTAACACCCTGACCCAACAAAGTACTTTTAGTTATCACGACCTTAGGTAATAGGGCCGGATTGCAATGTAGCTACGTGAAACTTCGATAAAAGTCCCAGGAAACCAGGACGACCATACATCACTTACACTGCAATCACCAACTTGTTTCAGTGCATCCCATTGAGACTGTACACTTTCACTTTGACCGCCAACCTTTAATTACGATGAGGAGAATAGACATGGAAAGAGAATTCTACGCCGGTTGACAAACAAGAAAAATAGATTGCTACGTCAATAGGTTACCAAGTGAATATGAGAACATGCCTAATGCATGTTATATACACTCATTGAGTGTGAACATGAATGAGTATAACCCAAATATGTGCATGGGTATATAAATATATAAATATATTTATATACAAAAATGGATGAGATATATATATATATATACATAAATATGTTAAGGTAGATAAATTGGTGGCTACCCAAATATAGGTAAATGAATACAATACATAATCAAAATTGTATAAAAAATGTGTACGGCTAGTGGTAAGCGTATACATGTATCTATACATATAGGTAAATAAATACATATAGATTAAGAAATGAGGAAAAGTAAACAAATGGAATTTGATAGTAAGATTAAGATGAAAGCGGTGGGCACTGCTCTCCATATTCTCCATGTGACATCATGTGCATGAAATGATGAGAATTGGTAGGTAGATAGCTAGGTGATAGAAGGAAATGGAGGCCATGCAACCATGAGGTGTCCCTATGCAAACCTTTGGCCAACAGGTGGCAATGGTTGCCGACCTCAAGGTCGGTTTGAGAAGAGGTTTTAGACGAGGAGAGAGGGAGGGAGAGAGGGAGAAAGAGGACCGGAGTAGTGGAGCAAGAAGTGAAGAAGGAAAAAGTCTGGGAAAAAATTAGGTTAAACAGGTAAATCTTAGGTCGAATTCTGTTTAGTTCATTTTGAATTTAAACATGCAATATTAGGGTATTATTATGCATACTGTTAGCTTTAATTTACAACACAAATGAACGGAAATCATGAAGAATCGACCAAGAAAACTAGGGTTATAGTTGAAGGAAAAATTTAGAAATTTTAGAGCAGGTCTGAATTGACCTTTGCTAATATGATTTTTGGCTATAAGAACTTAAACTAGATGGTTTCAGTACCCTAAAAACCCTAGACCACGACATTAAAACTTAAAAGAAGAACCCTAAAAAGTGAATTGCAGGTTTAAGTCATGAAACCCAGTTTCAGTCTTAAACATTTAAACATGATTTTATAAATAGAAATGGAATCCTCAAACCCTGAGGGTCACGCAGAGCCAAATCTTATTAAGTTTGGTGATGGAATGAGGATTTATCATATAGTTAAAGGTTCGGCTATCGAAATCTAAACCGAACTCATGAGCTGATTTTAAAGTCTAGAATGAATGCCAAATTCTTGAACAAAGTTCCAGAAATGGGTTAGTGTAAAAACAGAGGGAATCGAGTGAACAAAATGGCTCGAAATTGAAGCTTTTAAGCTTCAAGAATTAGGGCAACAGTCGTGGGTGGTTGGGGAAGACGAAGTTGAGTCAACTCAGCGTTTAAAACCGAGTTGGGTAGGGTTGACTCGGGCACGTGTCAGCGTCAAGATGTGCCACCGAATTAATGGAAACGGCGACGTTTGGTTTAAATAAAAACTTCAAAAAAAAGCTAGGGCTGACGTCGTGATGACGTCAGCATTACGTAGCAGACCGAGTTGGTTCAATTCTAATTGGACCGGTTCATTTAGAATGAGACTGAACCGTTGGTTCAGTCCTGAACTATGGGAAATTGAAGTTTGACCCCTAAACTCTTGGTAAAATATACTGTGGCCCACCGAAATTAAATTAATATTAAATTAATATTATTTTAATTAAAGAAATATTCCAAAAATACCCCTAGTCCTAAATGGAGTAAACGAAGTCCAAATAAAGTGAACCAATAGTGCATTTCAACTATTTTGGATGTTCTGAACCCAATGGCAGGGCCCGTTTCATGAGATGGGACTCCAAAAAATAAAGACACGTAAAAGGGTAAAATGACCAAATTACCCCTGGTACTCCGAAAGCCAAATTGAAACCAGAGAAGGTCTAAATTGACTTTCTTCGACATTCGAGACTCAATGGTGAGGTCCATATTATGAAACAAGGTACGGATAAACGTGACACAACAACATATGAAGTAATAAAATCAAACCTCACAATGTAATGAAGCTACAAGAAGAGTAGTTGTTAAGGAAATGGCGATTGGGTTAAAAGATAGGATTTAATACGACCTATGCATAAAATAGGGACATCAATAAGAGATATCTGAAGTGCATATGAAGTTAATAGATTGTCTATGAATTGTTCTTAGGAACTACAAGAGAAGTGGAGAAGCACAACAGTAGCTTCAACCTAAACGTATAAGGTGAGTAACCCTGTGTTTGAATTGGAGATTTAACTCCATGAATTTGAATTATGTTTTAAAAGCATGTGAAGCACTTGAATGTCAAATTCAGTTTTTCCCTCATGGTTTCCGGTTTACAACATTTCATCATGACATGTTTGGTAAATGGTTTATATTCAGTTCATTTCATGGAAATATCTAGCATTATTCTAAATTTGATTATTTCAAGTATTTGAAGTGTTATAGCAAAAATTATACATTTCCTTATTAAATATTCATGAAATGTATTTATTGAAGAAACCATGTGATAAACATTTTATAAGATAAATGGTGTTAAAGCACCCCATGTGTGGTTAAAATTCCTCGGGATTCAACTGTTATACGAAGAAATGCCCGGTAGAAGGATCTAATCCCCCAGGCAATGAGATATCTCCCATTGTAGCATTGGCAGTAAAACGGGAGTCTGGTTCGAAACAGATTCCACCTAATTGAAGAGAAAAGATGACAAAAGATTTTGAAAATGGAAGCAGGTTTTTACCCCCATTTTTATTATGAATGTTGATATGCTTTTGAAACGCATATACTCTATTGAAGAAATGTGTATTTTAGCTTGAATACTTTAAATGTTTCAAAGCTATCCTTATGAAGAATGCATATATTCTGTGTTCTGAATGCGAGCAATTGGTAGTGAGTATTTTATAAACTCTCATGTGCTAAACCACTGCCAGTTGAAACCCCATGACAAATGCAGGAATTACTCACAAGCTTAGATTAGCTTACCCGGGTTTTTACCCGTCCCCCTTTCAGGTGATAAGAAGTAAGTCCTGGTTTGATGAAGAAGGTGTATAACCTATGCTCATTTTGTGGAAGGGCATAGGAAGCTCATTGCAGGATTAGTTGATTTTGGGAAGTAACGAGACTAATAGTTAGTCGTTTTTACTTATAGGCAGTATGTAAATCTTATGTAATTAAGTTTGGAAGGACAGATGATAATGTATTATAAGACTTTAGAATTTTATTATGATCTGAATGTAAGATCATGTGTACCATTGTGAAGAACAGCAGTACCGGACGGATGTACAAATTTTTAACTAAGAAAAGAAAAAGTTTTCACGCTTCCGCAACCATTTGTCGCACATCTATTCGATACCGCTGTTCATATGAGCCTTGCCTCAGGCCCCGGTCTGATGGCGGCGGTCGCGATTCGAGATCCGCATAGGGTGGGTTTCGGGTCGTGACAGAGTGGTATCAGAGCTCTAGGTTGACTTAATTAACTTAGTGGCTTTAGAAGAACTAGGAATAGAACTATAAGTTAGGTAGGTTTATGTTACCTAAGATATAGCAGTAAGTGGTTCGAAATGAAGGCAGGGTATGGGACCCGCAGTACATAAGTAGAAATGTGAAGTGTATGATGTGATATTAAGGCGGGGTATGGGACCCGCAGTACATAAGTAGAAATGTGAAGTATATGATGTGATATGAAGGCGAGGTATGGGACTCACGTTATATGAAGTAGATATGTAAAGTATGTGATACGAAATGATGGCGGGGTGTGGGACCCGTAGTAATATGAAGTAAGTATTCCGAGACACGTGATAGGAAGGCGGGGTATGGGACCCGTAGTTAAATAAGAGCAATATAACCAGGATAAGAAGTAAATGTAGATTATCAAATATTATAAGATCAAGGGTAATAATATATTGCACCTTGAAATATGAAATAAGTAAATGTGATCTTATAATGTGGATATATGATGAAAAATTAATCGATGTGTATTTCTTTTCAGCAAAGATGGTAAATACAAGAAGGAATGCAGGAGATTCCGAGGGTAGGCTAGATAGAGTTGAGCATCTCTTGGAGGCCATGGCTCAGACCATGATCAGCGTTCAAGCTCAGAATAGGATGCCACAACCAGTACTGAACCCGGAAATACCAAATAATCCGGGGCAACCTATTGAAGCGGGGAATACATCGAGTTACAAGACATTCCAAGGCTTCAAACCTCCCAGGTTCGATGGGTTAGATACCACTATTGGGGCTGATTCATGGGTGAAGGAAATGGAAAGGATATTTACGGTCATGCCATGTTCAGAAGAACAAAAAGTCTCTTATGCTGCTTTCACTTTTAAAGATGCGGCTTAGTCTGGTGGCTTTTAGAAAAAGAGAGAGAACCACCGATGGCTTGGACGAGATTTCTGGAGGTATTTTATAATAAATATTTTCCAAGGTCACTTAAGAACTTGAAGATCGCAGAATTTGCAACTCTGACTCAAGAAGCTATGACGGTGACGGAATACGAGGCCAAATTTATGAATCTAGGCCGTTTTGCACCGCATATGATTAACACTGAAGACTTAAAGGCCAGAAAGTTTGAAGTTGGCCTCAAGGATGGTATCAGGTATCGACTCAAACCATTTGAACTCCCCACATACAACGCGGTAGTGGATCGGGCTAAAATCCTCGAAAGGGTTGGGATTGCCCTACTTCAAAAGAAAGACAAGAACAAGACTAGCCTCAATCCCCAGTTAATGAAAAAGACGAAGATAGGAGCCAAAAGTGTAACTACGGTTAATAAAAAGGAAAATACTGGTCAAAAGTCGGGGGAAATCCCAGTATGCCCTACCTGTCAAAAGAAACATCATGCACCATGTTGGCATGATACTGGAGGCTGCTATAAGTGTGGGCAGATTGGGCATATCATTAAGGATTGTCCAAAATGGGGCTCAACCAAAGAACCTACGGGAGTGGCTTCATCAGCTACACCCCATGCGCAGGCTGCAGCTACGGGAAAAACCGGGAAGGGCAGAGAACCTATAAAAGCCGGACGAGTGTACAATATGTTTGCTGATGCTGTGTAACCTTCGAACAGTCAATAGGTACACTGTTTAATATTCAAGTTCCTGTGTAATGCATAAGTTGCTATTTGAATTTGACTATTAGATACATGAATACTATGGATGGAAACGATGTGAGGAGACTAGAACTCCTAAAATAAGAATACTCGAGTTTTGAGGACAAAACTCTTTTAAGGAGGGAAGGATGTAACACCCCGACCCAACAAAGTACTTTTAGTGATCACGACCTTAGGTAATAGGGCCGGATTGCAATGTAGCTACATGAAACTTCGGTAAAAGTCCCAGGAAACCAGGACGACCATACATCACTTACACTGCAATCACCAACTTGTTTCAGTGCATCCCATTGAGACTGTACACTTTCACTTTGACCGCCAACCTTTAATTACGATGAGGAGAATAGACATGGAAAGAGATTTCTACGCCGGTTGACAAACAAGAAAAATAGATTGTTACGTCAATAGGTTACCAAGTGAATATGAGAACATGCCTAATGCATGTTATATACACTCATTGAGTGAGAACATGAATGAGTATAACCCAAATATGTGCATGGGTATATAACTATATAAATATATTTATATACAAAAATAGATGAGATATATATATATATATACATAAATATGTTAAGGTAGATAAATTGGTGGCTACCCAAATATAGGTAAATGAATACAATACATAATCAAAATTGTATAAAAAATGTGTACGGCTAGTGGTAAGTGTATACATGTATCTATACATATAGGTAAATAAATACATATAGATTAAGAAATGAGGAAAAGTAAACAAATGGAATTTGATAGTAAGATTAAGACGAAAGCGGTGGGCACTGCTCTCCATATTCTCCATGTGACATCATGTGCATGAAATGATGAGAATTGGTAGGTAGATAGCTAGGTGATAGAAGGAAATGGAGGCCATGCAACCATGAGGTGTCCCTATGCAAACCTTTGGCCAACAGGTGGCAATGGTTGCCGACCTAAAGGTCGGTTTGAGAAGAGGTTTTAGACGAGGAGAGAGGGAGAGAGAGAGGGAGAAAGAGGACCGGAGTAGTGGAGCAAGAAGTGAAGAAGGAAAAAGTCTGGGAAAAAATAAGCTTAAACAGGTAAATCTTAGGTCGAATTCTGTTTAGTTCATTTTGAATTTAAACATGCAATATTAGGGTATTATTATGCATAGTTTTAGCTTTAATTTACAACAGAAATGAACAGAAATCATGAAGAATCGACCAAGAAAACTAGGGTTATAGTTGAAGGAAAAATTTAGAAATTTTAGAGTAGGTCTGAATTGACCTTTGCTAATCTGATTTTTGGCTATAAGAACTTAAACTAGATGGTTTCAGTACCCTAAAAGCCCTAGACCACGACGTTAAAACTTAAAAGAAGAACCCTAAAAAGTGAATTGCAGGTTTAAGTCATGAAACCCAGTTTCAGTCTTAAACATTTAAACATGATTTTATAAATAGAAATGGAATCCTCAAACCCTGAGGGTCACGCAGAGCCAAATCTTATTAAGTTTGGTGATGGAACGAGGATTTATCATATAGTTAAAGGTTCGGCTATCGAAATCTAAACCGAACTCATGAGCTGATTTTAAAGTCTAGAATGAATGCCAAATTCTTGAACAAAGTTCCAGAAATGGGTTAGTGTAAAAACAGAGGGAATCGAGTGAACAAAATGGCTCGAAATTTAAGCTTTTAAGCTTCAAGAATTAGGGCAACAGTCGTGGGTGGTTGGGGAAAACGAAGCTGAGTCAACTCAGCGTTTAAAACCGAGTTGGGTAGGGTTGACTCGGGCACGTGTCAGCGTCAAGATGTGCCACTGAATTAATGGAAACGGTGACGTTTGGTTTAAATAAAAACTTCAAAAAAAAGCTAGGGCTGACGTCGTGATGACGTCAGCATTACGTAGCAGACCGAGTTGGTTCAATTCTAATTGGACCGGTTCATTTAGAATGAGACTGAACCGTTGGTTCAGTCCTGAACTATGGGAAATTACAGTTTGACCCCTAAACGCTTGGTAAACTATACTGTGGCCCACCGAAATTAAATTAATATTATTTTAATTAAAGAAATATTCCAAAAATACCCCTAGTCCTAAATGGAAGTAAACGAAGTCCAAATAAAGTGAACCAATAGTGCATTTCAACTATTTTGGATGTTCTGAACCCAATGGCGGGGCCCGTTTCATGAGATGGGACTCCAAAAAATAAAGACACGTAAAAGGGTAAAATGACCAAATTACCCCTGGTACTCCGAAAGCCAAATTGAAACCAGAGAAGGTCTAAATTGACTTTCTTCGACATTCGAGACTCAATGGTGAGGTCCATATTATGAAACAAGGTACGGATAAACGTGACACAACAACATATGAAGTAATAAAATCAAACCTCACAATGTAATGAAGCTACAAGAAGAGTAGTTGTTAAGGAAATGGCGATTGGGTTAAAAGATAGGATTTAATACGACCTATGCATAAAATAGGGACATCAATAAGAGATATTTGAAGTGCATATGAAGTTAATAGATTGTCTATGAATTGTTTTTAGGAACTACAAGAGAAGTGGAGAAGCACAACAGTAGCTTCAACCTAAACGTATAAGGTGAGTAACCCTGTGTTTGAATTGGAGATTTAACTCCATGAATTTGAATTATGTTTTAAAAGCATGTGAAGCACTTGAATGTCAAATTCAGTTTTTCCCTCATGGTTTCCGATTTACAACATTTCATCATGACATGTTTGGTAAATGGTTTATATTCAGTTCATTTCATGGAAATATCTAGCATTATTCTGAATTTGATTATTTCAAGTATTTGAAGTGTTATTGCAAAAATTATACATTTCCTTATTAAATATTCATGAAATGTATTTATTGAAGAAACCATGTGATAAACATTTTATAAGATAAATGGTGTTAAAGCACCCCATGTGTGGTTGAAATTCTTCGGGATTCAACTGTTATACGAAGAAATGCTAGGTAGAAGGATCTAATCCCCCAGGCAATGAGATATCTCCCATTGTAGCATTGGCAGTAAAACGAGAGTCTGGTTCGAAACAGATTCCACCTAATTGAAGAGAAAAGATGACAAAAGATTTTGAAAATGGAAGCAGGTTTTTACCCCCATTTTTATTATGAATGTTGATATGCTTTTGAAACGCATATACTCTATTGAAGAAATGTGTATTTTAGCTTGAATACTTTAAATGTTTCAAAGCTATCCTTATGAAGAATGCATATATTCTGTGTTCTGAATGCGAGCAATTGGTAGTGAGTATTTTATAAACTCTCATGTGCTAAACCACTGCCAGTTGAAACCCCATGACAAATGTAGGAATTACTCACAAGCTTAGATTAGCTTACCCGGGTTTTTACCTGTCCCCCTTTCAGGTGATAAGAAGTAAGTCCTGGTTTGATGAAGAAGGTGTATAACCTATGCTCATTTTGTGGAAGGGCATAGGAAGCTCATTGCAGGATTAGCTGATTTTGGGAAGTAACGAGACTAACAGTGAGTCGTTTTTACTTATAGGCAGTATGTAAATCTTATGTAATTAAGTTTGGAAGGACAGATGATAATGTATTATAAGACTTTAGAATTTTATTATGCTCTGAATGTAAGATCATGTGTACCATTGTGAAGAACAGCTGTACCGGACGGATGTGCAAATTTTTAACTAAGAAAAGAAAAAGTTTTCACGCTTCCGCAACCATTTGTCGCACATCTATTCGATACCGCTGTTCATATGAGCCTTGCCTCAGGCCCCGGTCTGATGGCGGCGGTCGCGATTCGAGATCCGCATAGGGTGGGTTTCGGGTCGTGACACTAATGATCCACACTTACCCTAAGATCTAGATGAAAGCAATCAAATAGACTAAAGGAAAGTAAAAAATACATGAGGACTTACTAAACAAACGAATGGTGGGAATGCGTAATTGAATGGTCAAAATGAAGCCCTTGACGTGTAGATTGACCTAACCAAAACAAAATATGAAAATGACGAATGTCGGGATCAAAATCTCAATAAAAAATATGAGGAGACTGAGAGAATATAGAGTGAAGCCAGAGGAAATGAACCATTCGCATCTCTATCGCGCGTTTTTGAAATAGAACAATCACTGGTTCTAATGAGAATGCAAAATGTCATATTTTTTATTGTTCAACAAAACTGTGAGATCTACTTTGTTTTTATTGTTCAATTTATGCTTTGAGTATCAGATATTTTTCTATGCTTATTTTTATGATTGTCTCGTTTAATTACTATAAGGCCTACTAGTTTATTATTTGTTGCAAGGTTAGATATGAAATCCGTAATTGTTTGATCCCTCTAATTTGTGAAGCAACTAAGATTTAATGATTTGTTGCAGTCAGAAATTACTAAATCTTAGGAAGAACGGTGGACTAAATTAAATACAACCGCTTGTGCTTCTGTTGTTTAGCTTCATCGATCTCTCTAATTCTTAAGGCTGCTACTAGATTAAATCTTTAACGCTTGTCTTGGGTTGTTTAGTAGTTAGGGTTAATTAGATCGCTTGTTTTCTAATTAATTACGACTAAGGAGAGATAGGAAAATAGTTCCAACGGTGAATATTCAAAGTGTGAATTGATATATATATTTGCATCGAAGATCAGTAGCAAAATTTCGATAGTGGATGTTGACTTAGACCAATGTTTGTTCTTTTGATTGAATTCGATACTTTAATTTGAATTGTTCTTTAGTTGTTTTTTTTTAAAAAAAATTATTTTCGTTATACTCAAACCCCCCCATCCTTGTTCACATACCATTAAACTAGGCTAGATACTTTCTGTGGGAACGATCCTTACTCACACTACTACATGCCATGCCCCAAATTTCTGCGAACCCGAGGCGCGACTAACGAGACCAAAAGAAAATAAAATAAAGGACAACCTAACAGATTTAACTAAACTTGCATTCATTCCTATCAATATATATATAAACATAAAGTACATCCCATCAATACATCGTTCACATGTCATTTGGGCTTAAACCCTTACATCTCAAAATACGCCTCAAGGGCCAAAATCACTGCAAGTACTTTCTCCTATCAAAGCATCACCGAGTCTCATGTAGCAGGGGCGTCATCTGTAATATGGTATCCCACGAATGGGTTAACTCAATTGCTCGTATAACATGATGCTGATGCAAGAAACAAAATTAAGGCGTGGCATGTGCAAGTGTATATTTATATCTAAATGTTATCCAAATCATCAATGTAGTATATGAACAGTATGCATGATGCACCCATGCAAAACTCTATGCCACACCCATGTCTCATCTTACGGTCCTTCCCCGATGGCCTGAATACCTTGTATATCTCACTTTACGGTTCGTCCCCACCAGTATGAGCGCGGATGGCCAATTTTGGCTTTTTCACCACAGGATCTACACCCTCATGATGCATAGCACCAAGTGCCCAACTCACACCATGTTCCAAGGAATCACATTATGCCAATATGCTCTGATTCCCCCATGCGATAATGCAATCTCAACGAAATAGTTCATCAACATATGAAGCATGCTTTAAGTGATGCATATTCTACTTGAAATAATAATAACATTAAATCATAAGGCTCTTTCCACCAGTCTGTATATCATAAATAATCAATTTAATCGCATGCATAGTTTACACATTCACTATCTTGCCAATTCTCTAAAAACATAAGTCATACATTGCACCAACACATAGAATATACATATAGTCACGCCCCACATATATCGCTTAACAAAACCTTCAGAAAGATAACAAGAAACAGATAAGCATATAAGCAATCAAACAAATATGTGAATCATTAAGTCAATTATGCCAATTACTCCTAAACTTAATCCTATTTCTTACTTAGCAAAATATCATACCTGATGGGTTTGTCTCAACCCTAAGAAGTCATACTCGTAGTGTAGTGGACTAGCAGTGGGGATGTAGGAGGTCAGACCGCCTTCTCTTTGTCTTTCGGTATCCCTAAAATCATAAGATGTAACTCAATCTATTACTATTTGAATTATGCTATTCACCAAATTTTATGTCTTTATTTTATTGCTTTCTATTTTTTCAAAATAAATTCTACCGTTGGGTTCGGAATGTCGAAGAAAATAGGTTTAGACTTTCGCAGAATTTAATTCGGACATCCGGGCTAAAAAGGGTAAAACAGTCATTTTGCACTTTCACAGTTTCCTATTTCCCGAGGCCTCTTTTCATAAATCAAACTCTACCGTTGAGTTTAAAATGTTCAAAATAATATAGATCCACTATTTGTTTACTTAAATCAGAATTTGTTTGACTGCGTTTTGACTCAGGGGCATTTTGGTAATTTTTAAGGGTTCTACGGGTTTTTTATTTTTCGGGACCTCGTCTAGCGTCACGGACCTCACCATTGGCCTTAAGAGGTCCAAGATAGTCTGAAAACATATATTACTTGTCTTATTTAGGTTCCAGGTCATTTTGGGATATTTAATTTAATTAAATAAATTTAATTCATAAAATTGAGTAAAGTGTAATATCTATATATATATATATATATATATATTAATTGCATATTTTTTTGGGTGAGAAATGGGTGGCACATTGGCAGCGTGCCACCTCCCCAATCCGTATATCTCTGGTTCGATTCCCCCCTGCGACATTCTGTGTAGTCCTCCCCCCCTTTTTCATTTTGTTTTTAACCCAAACGGCGGACAAGTTTAAAACAGGGATAGGGTATCCCAAAATCAATTTAAATCTCACAGCCTCACAACCAAATGCCCCTAATCCCTATTAATTAAAAATCAAAATGACGCAACATGGTCCCTTCCCAACACCCAAACGACGTCGCCCCCTTTTTAAACCTAAACTACTGTTCATGGCCTCTCTCGGTTTTCCGGTGGAGGGACAATTAGGTTTCCGTCGCCATCTACAGCGACGGCGACCTAACTCTGGCCATCTTTTATCCCCTTTTAAACATGGTTTTGTTTAGTTTTTCAAGGAGATCACATTCCCATGGTGTGTTTTTAATTTGGTTCATCAAACCTCCCCGTATACGCTTAAACCCGTAGCTCTAGTGAAGAAACCTAGATTCCGACGACTGTAATTTTTTTCTTTTTTGTGCCTGTTCCTTTAATATTTTAACTCCATTCTTTTTGAAATCATTTTTTGCACCCAACATAGTTATTTTCCTAGCATTTAAACTAAGTTTAATACATAAAATATTAAAAATCCTTTCTCACACTCATGACCTATAACCTTGAATATCTCGACCCCCTCTCAACCTTTTAACTTGGTTCTTTTTGCATTTCGATCAATATTTCATGCTCAACAAGATCTAGTGATTTAAAACTAATGAGCATGCTTCAAAAATTTCAAAACAGAACCGAAGCTAACTTACCTCTTCTGGTTTCTTTTCTAGGTTGTTGTGTTCCCCCTTTTTCCTTCTAATTTTTCTCCCTTGTGGTTCACCTCCTGATCTCCTGATAATGCTCTCTGTCTCCCTTTCTTTTCTCACTTTTCCTCCCTCTAAACCAACAGATACACACTCATATACACATAGGTATATCCATCCTCTCATGCCACCCCTGCAACTGCCCCATTTCCTTGACTTCTTTCCTGTCCTAGCCATCCATTTTCTCTCCACAATGCAGCTTTGCATTTAATGCAAAGTTGACATTGTGGCCCAAGCACATAGATATATATATATATATATGTATATTTTATCTCAAATGCACACACACACACACACACGTCCACTTGCACACACACTGATACATATATATATATATATATGTTTACCTACATACATACACATAACATACACACCATGCATTACATATATAATTATGCATATTCACATATACCCTTGCACACATTCCATTTATAAACAACTAAAAAAAATATTAACAATAATAAAAATATTAATAATAAAAAAAAAATTTACTTCAAAGTTTCAAATCCTTACACTACATGTATTTTTAGGAGTTTAGGTTTTATTTTTTTGGTTGCCTGTGACAACACACCAAATTTTGGTGCCGTTGCCGAGGAGTGATTCTAGTTGATTTTTGTGTTTCTTGTGATCCTTATTTCGTTCTTGAAATTTAAAAATAAAAAAAAAGAGAAAGAAATCAATTGCATCGTCAATTGAGTCGAGCGTTCTTCCTACTAGTAGCAGCTTCCTAAGATAAATATTTCTACTAAAATTGCATCTGGCATGCGCATCACTTATTAGACGCAAATGAATATTGTAAAGATGCTCCACTAGTAGCGTTCTGCGTTTTATTTGCATTCCGACTAATTGTGGTTGCATTTTTTTTTTAATTCTTTCAGCAAGTTGCGTCTTTTAGTTCATACTCGTAGAATTTTTATTTATTATTTATTTATTATTTTATTTATTATTTTATTTTATTTTTATTACTCTAGATTTTTCCTGATTTGTTTTCTATTTATTTATTATAGTTTATTAGAGTTTCCTTGATTGTTTAATAACTATAACTCGATCTTCTAATCAAGGTGATTTGTAGTGCGATC